>OY101448.1:83172563-83588496 GCA_956483635.1 Panzeria rudis
TACATACATACATACATACATACATACATACATACATACATACATACATACATACATACATACATACATACATACATACATACATACATACATACATACATACATACATACATACATACATACATACATACATACATACATACATACATACATACATACATACATACATACATACATACATACATACATACATACATACATACATACATACATACATACATACATACATACATACATACATACATACATACATACATACATACATACATACATACATACATACATACATACATACATACATACATACATACATACATACATACATACATACATACATACATACATACATACATACATACATACATACATACATACATACATACATACATACATACATACATACATACATACATACATACATACATACATACATACATACATACATACATACATACATACATACATACATACATACATACATACATACATACATACATACATACATACATACATACATACATACATACATACATACATACATACATACATACATACATACATACATACATACATACATACATACATACATACATACATACATACATACATACATACATACATACATACATACATACATACATACATACATACATACATACATACATACATACATACATACATACATACATACATACATACATACATACATACATACATACATACATACATACATACATACATACATACATACATACATACATACATGCATACATACATACATACATACATACATACATACATACATACATACATACATACATACATACATACATGCATACATACATACATACATACATACATACATACATACATACATACATACATACATACATACATACATACATACATACATACATACATACATACATACATACATACATACATACATACATACATACATACATACATACATACATACATACATACATACATACATACATACATACATACATACATACATACATACATACATACATACATACATACATACATACATACATACATACATACATACATACATACATACATACATACATACATACATACATACATACATACATACATACATGCATACATACATACATACATACATACATACATACATACATACATACATACATACATACATACATACATACATACATACATACATACATACATACATACATACATACATACATACATACATACATACATACATACATACATACATACATACATACATACATACATACATACATACATACATACATACATACATACATACATACATACATACATACATACATACATACATACATACATACATACATACATACATACATACATACATACATACATACATACATACATACATACATACATACATACATACATACATACATACATACATACATACATACATACATACATACATACATACATACATACATACATACATACATACATACATACATACATACATACATACATACATACATACATACATACATAGGCTTATAAACACTATGTTATAACCTGAAAAAAGCATTAACTTGAGCGGGCTACACCGTGTAGACTGCAAATAAAGAAAATATTACGTTTTGTTTACATTTTGTACAGTTGTTTCTTTCTATCATTTGATGTTTCTTTCTTTCAATCCTATAGCAAAACAATGCATAATGCTGTTAATGTTTTAACTTAAAACAGTAAATTAACAAAAGTTAGTGGTGATTTAACTCTCGTATGCAATTTTCACGAAAAGTTTGTACATATCTGTGGTTTTCTTGAATAAGCGCGGATGTCCATTCTTGTCGATTTTGAGTTATTGATGACAAATTGCATTATTTTATATGCTTTTTACATAGACGAAATAATATGAAGCCATTGCGAATTTTAACACATTAATTCCCAATGTTGCCGTGGGTTTATTTTTATTCGTGCCCATTTTTCTAATTTTTTTCGAATCTTTCGAACAAAATTTGGTAGACCAAACTTCAGGCAAACACTATCAAACAAAAAAGAAAAAGCTTAAAGTAGTTGAACATGCTAAGAAAAGACAGTTAGTGAAGTTCCGAACATTTAGAAAAAGTTCATTAATAATAGGTACGACTCTCCGCGAGGTGGCGACAAAGTCTGTTAATTGAGCTTACTAAAATTAGTAGAATTTGCGCTACAATGTTGTTGTAAATATATTGATAGCAATTTGAAGGTAAATTTTTATTCCAAGTGAAATGCAAAAGAGGCCCAATTATATAACAAAAAACTATACAATTTTATAAGCATTAGCCAATACATACAATAGCTACAGAAGTTTGTGCATCTTTGTAACTTACTTTATTGTCAACTTTTTCAGCTGTAATTATTACACAACCAATTTAAATAATATTTAAAAACATCGTCAATATATTAGTTCTAAATGCCTTATAAAATCGGATTAAGTGCTTAATAATAATTTATAAGATGCATAACAACAACAGTGATCCAATAAATATGTTGACTTTTAATTGAAGAATTCAAAAACAATGCAAACGCGTTTCTATCTACTGAAATAATTGAAGAAGTAAACAGAAAGACAGAGGAACAGATACATATACATATGTGGAAAAATGTGCGAGAGTTTAATGAAAAGAAATTAATTTGTCGATGTATTTTTTTGTTGTTATTTTTTTATTTTATTTAATTCTTTATTTGCATATTTTTTATACAAATAAACTTTAATAATAAATAAAAACTAAGGGTAATAAATTACTAGTGGACCAGGGCAGACGTTGCACCGTGTTTTGTTGTCGACCAAAATGGGAAAAAATATAAAATGAGAAGATATAGTTTAAAATAATTTGGCGTGTTGGCTTGTATCATCAAGCTATGATAATATAAGAAGTTTTACATCCTTTTTAGAAAACTTATTATCGAAAATTTACGAAAGACCTCAAAATATATTTTTTATCTGTGCAAAAATGTCTATTGAGCTCGCAGCAAGAATACGGGTACGCTCGTATCGTTGCTTTCTGATTTCAGCAAAAGTAATCACACAAAAGTGAAAAAAAATTTCCAAAGTTCTCACAATATACCTTTCAATTTGTGTAAGAATTTTTTTAAACCAAATCAAGGATATGGGTACCTTCCATATATCCTTTTTACAAAAATTATGATTTCAGCTAAACTAAGCTTACAAGACCAAAAATAACTTGCCAAAAGTCTCCAAATATATGCTATAATTTTTTGGAAAAACTATTAAAAGCGCAGCACGAATATCTATCATATATACTTTTTAGAAGCCTTATGATTTAAGCTAAACTAAGAAGCTCCACACCAAAAACAGCTTGCAAAATTCTCAAAATATACGTAATAATTTGTGTAAGAATTTTGTATTGAAATGGCAGCAAGGAAATGGGTAGGAATATTGATTAATTCAGCTTATAATATATTAAATTTCAAATTGAATACCTTTATTATTATAGAAGGAACCATATATTCCTAACTAAAAATAATCGAAGAACGAAAAGTCAACAGTAGGTGCATTAGGAATAAATTTCTAAAAACCCACTTGAACGTTTAAAAGTGCTCACCAACAAAACTATAAAATATGACTTAAGCACTTTTTCCTTTTTGCCACAGATATACATATAAATCTGTGTTTGTGTGTTTGTTTGTTTGTATGTTCCTCATCGTTGTGAAATTTCGGGACTGTCTTACTGATGACAGACAAATTCAACAAGGTTATTTTTTTTTAGAAAAATTTTGGAGGAGAGGGCACCCCCATACAAAGCAATATTTAATTTCCCTAAATCTGTAGAACTACAATAGTGAGACTCTCCAAATTTGCTGTAAGCTGCTCCTAGAAGAAAGTGAAAATTCCAGCAAAATATCGAAGGTATCGGAGAGGGAAAACGGGTACGCCCCATAGAATGTAATTATTAATTGTCTCATATTTGGACAACACAACTATAAGACACAGGCTTTCTAAGTTTAATGTGTGTTATTCTTAGAATAACGTGTTGGGTGGCGGTACCCCATATAAGGTAATTTTTAATTTAACAAAAGTTATTTTCTGTGAATCCATAAAACCATCCATGTTCATTACCATAACAGCATAATTGTAATAAAAATATGATTCTGATACTTCTTAAATTGATTAGATCAACCGATCGTATGATTTTGTCATGACGTAACGAATGTGATATTTCCCACAATAAAGGGAAATAAAGTCCATTGACTTTATTGCGTTTTCGAAAACGAAATAAAGTCAATTGACTTTATTGCACTTTCAAATAATTAATTTGTATGGCATCGTGACACTTCATCACAATGAATAATAATCTGAATGTACCACGTCAATATTGGTACCAACTAAAAACCATATTTTATTACTTTTTTCCATTATAGTTTTAAGAAATTTTATTTTTATTAGTAAAGACTCTCTACGTAGCCGGCCTTCGGCCGGGCTTAGGGATTTTTCCTCTCAGTATTTCGAAAATCGGCTTCGCTGTGTAAAGATTTTTGCGTAGCCGGCCTTCGGCCGGGCTTAAGAACTTTTTCTTCTCAGTATATCGAGAACCGGCTTCGCTGAGCTAAAATTTTCTGCCTAGCCAGGCTTCAACAGTGGGCGAATTTTATTCGACAAACCCAGAGAAGGAAACCCATTAGCCCGCCAAAGGAGAAAATCTTAACTCAGCGAAGCCGCCATAGGCCAGCTATTCAAGAATCATTACTTAGCATAACCGCTATTCGATATACTGAGAGGGAAAATCGTTAAGCCCGGCCGAAGACCGGCTATGCATAAACCTTTACTCAGCGAAGCTCGGCCGAAGTTTTTATTATCAACAAAATAGTACCCAAAATTTTTAAAACCGTTCATGCTTAAAGAAACGCCAGTATTTCTGACAAAAGCTTAACAAAAAAATTCTTTCCCGATTCTAAAAGCGGCGTCGTATTATTCAGGAATTTTCACTTAAATCGAGTGAGTAGTAGTATATCAGGTAAATCTAAGAAACTTTACAAATTAAAATACAAGAGCGCATTTTGTACGTTTTGATGGCAATTGACCCAAAAACGTCCAACAATTAAGTTCTTTTTTTAATTTAGCCATTTTGCATTATCATCTCAAAGTCTTGACTTTGATTTTTTTCAAGGTTACATGAATTGAGATAAATTAACATTTTTTTCTGCATATTATCAAGGATTTTGTTAAAAAGCATAAAATATTTTTTTTATTTAATTTTGGCTATGCTATTACCGGAGATTTAGGCCAAAAACTAAAATTTTAAAATTTAAAGCGAAATATCTATTAAAATATTAAGAATATCCTAATGAAATAATGTGTATTTTTACCCGACTGCGCGACGCAAAGAAGGGTATTGTGTTTATCAGCCTATGTATGTATGTATGTATGTGTGTTCCTTTGCGGCACTATATAAACCGAACGCGTAGACCGATTTTGACGATTCTTACGTCAATCCATTCGCCTTAATCCGGGGAGTGTCACTAAAGATATGAGAGTAGTCAAAATTCAATATGGCGGCCAACAGACGCCATTTTGTTTATACGCAAAAAATAAAAAGTCGGTGAACTATATCAAAATGGGTATCAATCGACAGGTATTCGAAAATCATTTTTACGTTTCTCTTATGATTTTTAGTTTCCAATGACCATTTAGAATCTTTGACGGTTTAAAGTTGTTTGCGTTTATTTTTTTTGCGCAGTTGGGTTTTTTGGTTTTTTATTTATGTCTTGTTTTCGATTTATAAGCTTTACAACAAGTTTAAATTCATTAAAATCGGATAATATTTGTAAAAGTTATGAGGCCAACAAGGTTTTTCATGCCCGACGTAGCCAATTTTGACACCCTGTAGCTCACCGTGTATTTGAACACAGTGGACTCCACGATTTGTACATATATCGCTTTGGAATCGGATCTCAAGTTTCAAAGATACAGATTTATTACCCTTTTTCCAATTGAAACCACTGTGCGTATGACCCATAACCAAAAATCACCTGCTCCTTCTTTATACTGTGTGACGTGCAGGCAATATTGCTCAGCGGTATTTACTTTTACTTTTTCACTGCGATATAAGTTGCACCATATTTTATATAAAAGTATTGTGCCACTTATTGAATAGTATAGGTCAAAAAGACAATAACATTAACGATAACATATTTAATAATATTGTATAATGTATGAGCCGCTTTAGATCCCCATCATCAGAGCTTAGTTCTCTATGCTTTTCCATCGCTTAACGGCATTAGCATTTAATGTGTAAACATCAATTCATTGCGGAAAATATTATACAATGTTAGCGGAGTATTCATTACTCACATTGAAGTTCACTTCATTTTCGTTTGGTTGTCTTGAGTCTTATTAAAAATTCTTTGGATTTGAACACTGTGGTTTCATAAATTTACATTAAACTTCATTTACTAAAAGCACGAACTAGATCAATTTATAGTAACAATTAACTTTTTTTATCTTCTTATAGTACATATATATGTATACATAAAAACTTTTTAAAATGCAAATTTTATTGAAATATCCTTTGAAAAATAGTTTTAAAACCTATTTTCAAGTCCAATGTTATCTTACTTTCATCTCCCATTATTCACAATGCCACACAATTAAATAAATCAGAATTAGTATAAAGCTGTCTCTAAATATTTACAAATTATAATTTCTTTAACTTCTTTAAAACAAAATCACTTAATTCCAGTTGCTTGAACTTGTAATACTGCGAATCATTTGTCTGTTGTATCATTAATTTATTCGTGATAATATTTAATTTTTTAAATAAACTCAGTAAGTCAATCACTTTTTTTCTTTAAAAATAAATTTGTATTTGCAGTGCTACTGTATATAAAGAATTAATATTTTAATAGGCTAACTTTTATCTATTGAATAAATACACTGTGCTACGAAAAAAAATTTTCTACGAGACTTATTTTGTTCGTGTAGTAGAACAATTTTCTAGTTTTTATGCAAACGAATAAAATATTTCTAAAATTTTCTTAAGAACTCGATTTTGGAACTACTTTGCAATAAAGCGTACTCTTGGAACTGACAGGTGGCGCAGTTGTGTTAAGATATTACATACTTCGTTTGAAGGCAAACTGAGGCTTGATAAAGTGTACCATGCATACTGTTCCATCTTTACTTTTTCCTGACCCACAACACAAAATAATAATAGTGCATTTTCTTCTGAGCAAAATCTATCAAAATTAAGACGGTTTACACCAAGCTTTTTTGACATTTATCAATATTTTGCATCGAAAATGAAAACCGCTAACTGAAATTTTTCGTAAACTCTAACCAAACAGCTGCATAATAGCTAATTCACGCACCTTGAAAACAAATCTTGTGCAGCGCCCCACTGTGCAGAATCTAAATATTTGGAATATAAATCAGGTATTTCTAAACAGATAGCTCTATCAAAACAAAATTTCACACATAGCAGAGGAGCACTTCTATTTATGTTTTAAATATCAGCTCTCTTACTTGCTCAGGAGCTAAACTATGAAGTCTCAAAGTACACGCAAAGAAAAAACATGGTTGAGGCAACCATAATCGAAGAGCAACATACTATGATAGAATATATAGTTGCAGTCAAACCATACTATTTTGAAACTAAATTTGTTTTAAACATAATAATGTTGTCTAAGTTAACAATAACATTGCTATATAACCATGCATATAGTTCCACTTAACCATACATACGGTTCCATTAACCATACGTATGGTTTTATTAACCATGCATATGGTTCCATCTAATAACGCATATAGTTCCATTTAACCATACATATTATTCCCTTAAACATATATATGATTCCATTTAACCATATATATGGTTCCATTTAACCATACATATGGTTCCATTTAACCATACATATGGTTCCATTTAATCATACATATGGTTCCATTT
This sequence comes from Panzeria rudis, assembly GCA_956483635.1. Classification (NCBI taxonomy): domain Eukaryota; kingdom Metazoa; phylum Arthropoda; class Insecta; order Diptera; family Tachinidae; genus Panzeria; species Panzeria rudis. The sequence goes on from OY101448.1 coordinate 83,180,516, forward strand.
AACCATACATATGGTTCCAATAACCATACAAATAATTCTATTAACCATACATATGGTTCCAATTAACCACAGATATGGTTACATTAACCATACATGTTAATCTATTAACCATACATATGGTTACATTTAACCATACATATGGTTCCAGTTAGCCATACATATGGTTCCATTAACCATACATATGGTTCCATTTAATTATGCATATGGTTGCATTAACCATGCCAAAGTTGCAAAGTTGCAATTCAATGCGACAGTTATACAATACAACGATTGAAATGTGTAGAAAAAGTAATGCCAGTTTCCTGCCCCGTTTGCCTCTACGGGTTCTGGAAGTACAATCATACATGATTTAAATACAGAACTGGTAGGAAAGCATACAACCAAAGTTAAGAACAAAAACTTTTTTAAAACCAAACAGCCATGTCTGTTTTATAACCATAGTTTCATTGAAAATAAACTGACTTAAGATAGTATGGTTCTTATTGTATTTTACTTTTGTAGTCAACACTTTTTTAACAATGTACATTGTTAAATGCAACCATGTTGCAGCTTCTATAATGTGATGATTGAATGTAAACATGAGTTTGTTTCGCGTAAACTAATTAAGGTTCACAATTAATTAAAACAATAACAACTTATTTACCAGAACTATAAACTATATTGGGAAACATGACATTACTGACGCAACCATGCCACAACCATATATTTTCTTTGCGTGTAAGGATCTTCTGCCATGAAAAATTTTTTACTGCTTGCCTCAATAAGATCTAAAAGCTACATGTTTAGTTGTATACTTATCTCTTGTACTGATTATACTCATTTGAAAATTCGAATTTCTCAATTTTTCAAAACTTTAGTCCAGTATTATCCAGATATCGGATCCAAATATCATCCGATTTATAAAAATTTTTTTTATTAATGTGATTATTTCGAACGTATTTGCTTTGTGAATCGAAATTGATTATTAGGCTAAAGTTCGTAACGTTATATTCAGAAAGAATTGGGCATGATTAATATTCCAAGGAACAAGGGAAAAATTAACATCAACTTAATTTTTCAACGTACACAGCAGAACAGAGTAGCGCCACTTTCGGAAGCCGCTACACTTCCATCGTCAGTGCTCACGTGTATTTGCTATCACCACTTGTGAGGTGGCTCTGTTGAATGTGATTTTAATTCTTATATATACAACTTTTTTCGTGAAAATTGAATACGAGAATTAAATCACTCTCAAGCTGATACTAAAGTGCACTTTCCCAGCGTTGCCATCGGTTTATTTTTCTTCATTCCCATTTTTCTAATTTTTGTTCTACTCAAGACAAACTTTTTTGGTTTGATATTATACTTTAGTATATATGAACATGTAAACATGTGAAATCTCAAGCCAGTAGGTAATTGTTTATTATTGTGATTCTTTCGAACGTATTTGCTTTGTGAATCCAAATTGATTATTAGGCCAAGGTTCGTAACGTTTATTTCAGAAAGAATTGGTCATGATTAATATTCCAAAGAATAAGGGAAAAATCAGCATCAGCTTAATTTTTCAACGTACACAGCAGAACAAAGTAGCGCCACTTTCGTAAGCCGCTACACTTCAATCGTCAGTGGTGGTTTTGCGAACCACCACTTGCCAGTTGTCTCTGTTAAATGTGATTTTTTTTCGTGAAAATTGAATACGAGAATTGAATCACTTTCAAGTTGATATTAAACTGCACTTTCCCAGCTTTGCCATTGGTTTATTTTTCTTCATTCCCAGTTTTCTGATTTTTGTTCTACTCAAGACAGCCTTTTTTTTAATTTTTTCTTTTCTGATATTTATCGTTGAAGAATTTTTATTTTTTCATCATGATGGATATTTGTATTTGAAAATAAATATAAATATGTATTTTTATTTTTTTGTACAAATGAAAATAACTTTTCATCAACAAAATCGTACATAATAGACTTTTATCAAAAAAACGTATATCATGTTGGCTACGACTATCTTGCGGTTATGGCTTGACATGGTTAAACGTCTATTGATGAGCTGGCATATAGTAATTTTTATAAGAAATTTATTTTAGATACATTTTAAATTCAGACACCAAAAAACTGAATAAATATCAGTTTATAAAACTAAATAATATACAACACAAATACACAAAACCAGCTTTGTTTGCATTTCTTTGCTGAAGTAATATTAGCATTTAATTTTTATACTCTTCACTACAAGTGGAAAAGTTAAAATAGATTTGTCAATCCCTTTGGAATTACTACAATGGATCGTTATAGATAAAGAACTTGAATTAAGGATGTACGTATGTCTGTGTGCCGTTTGTAGTCTTCTGTGAGAGCACTTAAACTTGGTATGGATCTAGGAGACGGATATCTCCCGTTCAAACTAATAATTAATTATTGAAAACTGTATCGGTTAGAGGACCCTAACTTGGTATGAAATTTGCGCCTACACAGAAATCTCATGGAATAAAAATAAATTGCATTGTCTTAAATCCTTTGCACCAAACTACAAGAATTACAAATATGTTTGTACAGCAAATATACTGCAAATTCCATTTAGGGATTTTCATAAACTTTTTTATGAATTATGAGATTTGCAGGAGCAAATCTTATGCGCTGTAAGCGACTTAAGTAAACACTTTGTATGGAAATCGCTCAAAAAACTGAATGCTTTTCATATAAGTTTTAGACAAACAATGCTCGTTTCCATTGTGGAAACAACACATTAATTTATTTGTATCACTGCATTGCACTATAGCAAATTCTACATATTTTTAATAATAGCACATGTTTACATATTTCGAGAAACTTTATCGTTCGCTAGAAATGAAAGTTGTTTCTTTACTTATTTCAAACGCTAAACACGAATCTGCACTCAACTTTTTCCCATCAGCTCTAGTTTTCGCGATATAGCGTTATGTAAAAAAAGGCACTTTCACCACATATGTAGCATAACTTAAGAAGGGATTTGTCTATTCAGTAAAGAACAAAAACCAAAATTCGACAAGTAAAAATGCTTGAGGCCGTGTAAACATTGTTTCTAAATTTATTTAGTACTTTCAGAGATATCATAAAAGTTGTACCCAGAAAAATAAAAATTTTATAAAAAATTTAAAATTTGTTGTTTTTAAAAAATCCATAAAAAATAAAAAATACAACAAGGAGCTTATTTTTGATTTAGTAGCTTGTAGCTAAATGTATTTCAAAAGACTTGGCACCTTTTTTATTGCAATTGGTGCACAACTTTTCATTTTATTTATAGTTCAGTGTGAGAACTGCATTGATAAAAATTAAATTTTCATACAACAGCAATTTCTGACTTTGTGTTTCTGAATTTCTGACTACTATTGTATGGAAATTAAAATTTTATCAATTCAGTTCTGTCACTAAATTGTGAATAAAATCCAAAGTTGTACACCAATTTCAATGAAAAAGGGCTAAACTCTTTTGGAATATATTAAGCTACATGTTACTAGACAAAAAGCTGGCCCGTTGTTGTTTGTTTATTTTGTTATAAAGTTTTAAAAACAAAAATGTAAAAAAGTTTTATAAAAATATTTTTCCAAACTTTTACGATATCGCGAAAACTACTAAGCAGATTTAGAAATAATGTTTGTACGTCTTAAAGATTATTTTGTTGTCGAATTTTGGATTTTTACTTAACTGAATAGAGCATGGTATACTCAAGTTATGCTCATATATGTCCTGCAAGTGCCTTCATTTTTAACGTAACGATATATCTCGAAAACTAGAGCTGATAAAAAATTCTAATTATATATTAAAATCTGCACAATATATGTAGTCGGTAACGGATAAAATGTTTCCGAAACACGATGTACTGTAAACATGTGTAATTAATGTGATATATTAAAAGGAATCACAAGCTAAATAATTTTCGAATAAACCCGTTTTTATTTTGAATTTTAATTTTTGTTCTTTTATTGTATGTAAATAAATATTTTTTATTTAATATTTTGATATATAGTTTTTGAAGTTTTTATAGTTTAGTATTTGAATCTATGACAGGGTATTCAAATATATATGCCCTATTTGAAATGTTGTACACACAGAAAAATTTCCATGTAAAATCGTCGAAAACCAGGTTAACTTAACATTTTTCGGTAGTGATTTTGCTTCATAGGTGTTTCATGTTAAATCAACATGATTTACAATAATCTTGAAAGAAAAGTTTTCCTTTTGAATTAACTATATTTCATGTTGATTTAATATTCCAGTACAGTTAAATCAAAATGAAGTTGTTACTGAAATAATACGAAAAATCATATTGAATCAAAGTAATTTCGAGTTGAAACAACGTGAATTTGATATTGGAACAACACGAAGAATCATATTGAATCAAAGTTATTTCAAGTTGAAATGCCGTGAATTTGATATTGGAACAACACGAAGAATCATGTTGAATCAAAGTTATTTCAAGTTGAAACAACGTGAATTTGATATTGCAACAACACGAAGAATCATGTTGAATCAAAGTTATTTCAAGTCGAAACGACGTGAATTTGATATTGGAACAACACGAAGAATCATGTTGAATTAAAGTTATATCAAGCTGAAACAACATGACTTTAATGTAGCTATTTTATTAATTATTTTACTTACGTGATAGTCATCAGAAAACTTTTCGTTGTAGCTGACTGCCCCAGCCAAGATTTGAACTCGTGCCACCTGCAGGATAGTCCACGCGCTAACCACTGCAGCCACAACAACTTCAAACTTTTCTTTACTTATACACTAAATAAATACCATCGTATGTAAAATGCATTTCATTTTAATTCAACATGATTTAAATGATTATTTAACATAAAACTTATTTGAAATTAAAGTTATAGTCATGTCGATTGAAAATGAAACTTAACGTTTATAACAAAATTGTTTTAACGGTGATTTAAGGTTAGATTAATTATTTTCCGTTTAAAATTAATATGAAACAATGGTAATTTTAAACCAGCAGCAGTAAATTTTCGCTGGTAATTCGTTTTTTGTCGTATACATAGACGACATATGTAAGAATAAACAACAACAAGTCACACAGCTAAGAAGAACAGTGAAATTATTTCTTGTAAATTTAATATGATTTGCAATCAAAATTGCGGCATGTGGATTTTACATTCGTTTTTTTCTGTGTGTACTATGTTAGTTACTAAGACATTATTACACCTTGTGAATGCCTTTATTATAATGTATCACATTAAACATCAGTTTTTTTATTATATTTGAAACACACAAATCTAATTTTTTATTACTTTAAAATCGCAGCTATTTTATCTAATTGCTATTTTATAGGATAAAACAAAAACTTGCTATTTTTATTCACATAAAACACTGTAGGCCAATAAGTAAATCTAATTGCTATTTATCGAATTGCTAGTTTATAGATCTAAAGTAGCAATTGGATAAAATATCTGTGATTTTAAAATAAAAAATACTGTGTCATATTAAACACGACTTTTACAAAATTTTTTAAACACACAAACTTAAAATTATTTTTGATTTTAAGATTACATCTATATAGCTCGCGCTCAAATTATCTGTAGAAAATAGCAATTAAATCAAATAGTTGTGATTTTAAAATAAAAAAAACGTTCTGCAGTTAATGCGAAATCTCCTGATGTACCTAGTGGAAATATTAGTTATGCCCACTCAAAAACTTTGTACGTCATCGAAAAAAACTGAAAATGGCAAAATATTTTGATCGTTTCCCACTATATTTTCATAAATTCATATACATTATAAATTATTAATTTTTAACTTTTTATGGTAGAAATAATTGTTATTTTATATTTTTTAGTTGTTTTTTGACAAAAATTAAAAGTCATTATGGTATTCTATTCTTTGTTAGATAAATTAAAGCGTTTTTAAATCAATAATGATTTCTTATTTGTGCAAAAAAATAAGAACCAAAAATTTAAAAAAATCAGAAATTAAGAATTATTTCTGTCAAAATATAAATAAAAATCAGAATATATAACTTATTTCCGCAAAAAATTTTAAAATAAAAAAATAACAATTATTTCTGACAAAAAGCATAAAATCAACGCATAACATTTATTTATGCAAAAAAAATATATAGCAATCATAAAATAATCATCATTGATACGGTCCCTGGAATTTACGGTATTAAACTTTGTATACTCCACATAATTTTATTTAAAGGCACGAAAAAAAAATTATTTGTTCATTTGTTTTTGGCATCTAAATTTCTAATGTATCTCGAATGAATTTGTAATTAAATATTGGGTAAGTAAATATATAAATATGTATATCTTGTGTGTTCTGTATATCGAGTCGATTTGGAAATGCCCGATTTAGAGAAATTAAATCCACTAATAGCAACATTTTTCAGAATTTTTTGCAGTTTCATATATTTTAGAGCTTAAAATATCATATCTGAAATTAATTCACTATAAACTTTTTAAAATACATCATTATTTATTTTTGGAAAACGAGAAATTTATTCGAATTCGGTTTACAGAACAGGGCCGATAACGTACAGAAATTAAAACTACATATTAATACAAATAAATTCCTATCGTATGATATATCTAAAAACTTTTTTTTTTAAATAAATTTTCTACACTTTATAAAAAACACTTATGCTTTTAAGCAGATAGTTATAGTTTGTTATGCTACCAAGAAAGTATTCCTCTAAAAGCAAAATACTAATATTGCTTCAACAAAGAAATTTTAACAAAGTTCGTTTTGTCTGTGTGTGTGTGTGTTGTTACTATGTTATTTATTTACTTCATTTGTTATTTTTAACTACTTAAATTTTTTTTAATAAACAAACACAACCCGCGAAGCGACTAGCATGTCTGCGGAAAACGCCTAGAGTCTATGGCGGGAATCGAACTCACTACCTCTAGACTGACAAGATAGCATCGCTACCACGCAGCCACAGGGGCTCCCTAAAAATGTGTATATATTAAATAAATTTCTTATATATACATATGTACGTTTGTGAAATATATCGGAATTTAGAAAAAATTTGATTTTGAATTTACTGTTAGTTAGGGTGTTTTAAGTTTAATAATATATCAGTCCAATAAAATCATATGTAGTCAATATTAAGGCTCTACTACGATTCAAAGAACTTCTTGTGTAAAATATATTTATGTATATGAAACATGTAAGAGCTTAGTTGAAATTTAAAAATCTTTTCTAAATATTTCGTGATCATAGATTTGCAATTTTCATACAAAAAATACGATTGCAATGCCCCTGGCAATATAAGTAAGTTATCCTGTAGATCAATAATCCGTACAGAATTTGAAACGAGAATGACATGGCATCAGTACTTTAGAATATACAAAATGTAACATTTAAATTAGTAAAATTGAGTATTTTCGCTTGTTTTCTATTTTAACTTGGAAATAAGATATTTTATTGCGGTAAAAAGTATCCTAAATTTCAACAAGGACTCTAAGGTACCTCAATGATGCGTGTGCGGACAGACAGACTGACAAACAGACAGACATCGTTTTCATAAAATATTTCATGTACAGACACGCCCCTTTTATAGTTGTATTATGCATATAGATAAGTTTTGTTGCTAGTGGGAAATAAAAGCCTGCACAAGCGAATAATGACAACTTTTTACATCCATCCACACCCTTCAAATATCGTTTTAGTTGTTTATAAAAGCACACCATCTAAAAAAGTAGATTCAATGAACGAACTATCAAGAAACACGGTTTCATTAGAAAATAAAAACAACTGGAAAATTGTCAAGCGCACTATTTGCTTTTTTTTTTTTTTAATTTTTACATTTATTTTCAAGTGATGTGTTTGCTTTACGTAAATATTAAAAATTTAGATTTTAATGATATTTCAAGTTTTTTGTTTTTATTATTTACTTACCAGCCACGCTGTCTAGTTTGTCTTTAAATTCACACATTTTTACACCAAAAAATATATCTTTTTTATTTTACAGAAAAATATTTTGGTATATATCTACGTATAGTTTTTAATTAAAAATAATAATATAAAAATTTTAAAACCACCCCTTTGAATTACGCAGATATATTCTCTTAATGTGTTAATTAATGTGCCACAACTTAGTTTCTTCGCAACTTTTTAATGAGATTTTTTACGAAAAAATATTTTCCATTAACTATTTTTTTTCTCAATGTGTTATTTAAGCCACACTTTTTGGTTCTTCACATCTAAACTAACTGATTTCCGAAGTGACAAATAATTCAGTTTTATAGTCCATTTGTTGTAGAAAGCAAAATAATTTGTGTTTTTTCTTTTTCGCAAATAAAATCAAGAGCAAGCGTCTTACGCTCAGTAAAAAAAGTAAAATGTAAGCAGACAATTTATCACAAATAGTAATAAAAATACAAAACTTTTAGATATGAATAAATACATACATACATATGTATAAATTTACATACATATGTTTGTATATATGAATGTTACAGATATTCATTAATTATTCGTTAGCATTACCAATAAAATAATAAAGGAGTACTTTTGAGTTTTCAGGGTCTCATACCATGTTGTACAATATTGTTATAGGCCCGGAATATACGAGAATATAGTACTTTAGTGGCTGGTGTGTAAGATTAGCAGCGTTGTCAACTCAGTGCTTTTCGTACCGTTTTTAGTGCTGTTTCAACTTTTCGACGCCAAAATTTTTAAAGTTAGTGCTCGGTGATTTTTTAGGTTAATTTTTAGTGCTTACTCAAAGCTAAAGTAGTAAATGGATTATAAAATGACTCAATTTTAAATATGAATTTAAATATTATAGCTCATATCAATAAAATAATTGTTATTGTCTTCAAATATTCTAAAAGTTTTTTCATTTTCTCATTATATAATATTTAAACCTTTTCGAATTGACTTTTTATTTTATAAACAAAGGTGGAAGGGAAAAATAAGTTTGAAATATTTTATATTTACAAATCAAAATAATTTTGTACTTTCATACAAAGGCGGGAAATAGAAAAATTAATTTAAACATTTATAAATTACTTATCGAAAATGTTACTGTTGCATTGTTGTTTTAAATCGCATTATTAATTGTTACTAATTGATTATCCTGAAGAGCTACACAAAGGAGTAGCGAAATACCGAATAAAGTTTTTATAACGTTTTTTTATAATAAAAAAAAGTGACCTCGAGCATATTTTTTAAAACACTCAAAATATATTTTTTTTTGGAAATCGATCGATTTCAAAAAACAAAATCTTTTAAAAGATGACTTATTGATGTTTTTATTTCCAGATTGATCCCGTTGAATAGTAGACGGGGTCACGCCCATACGTAGTAAATACGCATTCGTTTTCAACTTCTTCTACTCAACCGATTCTTCTTTACACACACATTAAGCCTCTGTTTAAATACTACATGAGGATCAAAAAAGTGGATTGTGCCACACAACTTCTACTAAACCGATTCTTATAAAACTTTTCATACACCTTCAGTTATCATTACAATACAACATTATACTTAGTAAAGTGGGCAGTGCCACGCCCATGAAAATTAAATAAGCATTTTTCTTCTGAAACTTTGCATACACATTTAGTTATCGTTACAATACAACATTGTGGTTCGAAAAGTGGGCAGTGCCACCCTCATGAAAAGTAAATATTCATAAAAAAGAAGGTTAACACATGACAAAAGAAAACAAGTGAATATCAATAACTATCAAATGAAATACAGCTCTAAGACTGACAGTATGAATTGATTAAAAGTAGATGACATTCAACTCTTGACTGCAAACCACCGGCTTTGGTCGAGTGGTCTAAGCGGCAAAGAACTCTGATGAGATTAGCGGGAGCTATCGAAACGTCAGCTCAGCCCTCCGCGTAGTCAAAATTTTCTTTGTCTTCATGCTTCCTTCCCATTTATCTCTAAATAAAAATATAATTTAACTGAAAAATTAAATTAAAACCAAAAATAATTAAATTTCTTTGGATATAAACTCATACAGTTCGACTAAACTAATTACTTAATTGTAAATATTCATTTTAACTACTTCTACTTATCCGACTCCTATGAGACTTCGCAAACACAATTAGTTCTCGTAAAAGTACATGATGATAAAATATTGGGGCGGTGCCACGCCTATTTTGTACTCGGTTTTTCTTTGCAAGAATTATTAAATAACAAATTTCAGGGCAAAGGGTTGTATCAGCAAAGGATTGCATAAGCAAAGAATTTTACACTTGAGTAATCCCATTTAGCTGGCTGTGACCATTTTACACACATTTTTTGTTATAAATCAACAATATAAGGGCCTGTCCCACAATGGTCACAGCCGGCTAAATGAGATTACTCAGGTGTAAAATTCTTGGCTTATGCAATCCTTTGCTAAACATACTTTCTTCAGTCTTTTGAAAGACTAAACAAATTTATTTACATATTTATTTAGTTTTGTCCAAGTAAAATATAAATATTCATTTGATATAAGCCCGTTTAAGTCATTAGCAAATATTCCAATCAATTTCCGTATTCAAACGCAGAAGTTGCACGCGTTCTTAAGCCCTGTACAGCAACCGTCAGATCTGCCAATAAAAAATTGTCAGCAAAAGCTATATTGTTAGTTCACACGATTGTTAGAAAAGCTTACAATTTACTGGCAGACAATTGTTGCAATATTGTCAGTACAAAATTGGCAGTTCACACGTTTGTCAGATGTAAAAATTGTCAGATCTGTTGTTTGGCGCTGCCAGACTCAGATCATTTAACAGGAATTAGCAATTATTTATCATCTGTGCTTGTGTTAACTTTAAAAAGTGAAAATATAAATTAGTATTAAACATAAAGAGGCAATTTTAACTATTTTAGCTGTATAGTTTCTTTCATTTTCCTTTTTCCCTAAAAAAAAGATGTGTGCAGTGATGCCAATATAAAGATACAGAAACTTCGCAGTGATGCCAATATAAAGATACAGAATGTCTGACAATAATCTGATAATGGCAACGCGATGTGTTCACAAGATTGTGATATGTGTGACAATTTTTTGTCAACATGTGGTATTAAAGCGGCTGACAATGCTTCTTCTTGTAAAAAGTTTTTAGCACAATTTACTTACAATATTGTAAGATCTGACAATCGTCTTTATATAGCTTTAGCTTGATGAATCTATTTAACTTGGGGGTTAGACGATCAAGTTTTGCCTTTCAAGTTTTAATACACTCACATTTCTTTTAATGGCTTTGTTTAGCTTACCGTGTTTGTGGAGAATGACCATGAATCAAAGAATACAGATTACGCATTCAGCTTTTGAAAAATTTTTCTTTACATTTGGATTTTAACTTGAGGTCTACACGTAACATAATATGTAAGATGAGATTGTCAAATTCAATCGCAGAGAGAATTATGTTACGTGTAGACTTCAAATTAGTGTTATCTCAATGCTATAAGAATTTTTATGAGAGCGTTGTTATAAGAATTCTTATAACAACAATCTTATGAGATGAACTGTCAAAAAACATGTACATGAAAATAAAATAGTGTGCATGTGTTAGTGTTTATTAAAATAAATGAAAAGCGATGTTTTTGATAAAATTTCTGTGTTAAATAAGTGAATAAATGTGTGTAATTGATTTATAAATTTAAATTTGTGTGAAAAATTAAAAATAAAATAACTAATTATGCAAAAGTGGTACATGTTAACTCGATGAGCATTTGCATAAAATGAAATCTTATCGAAAAAGTAAAAAAGTCTTCCCCTAGTATGAGATTAAGAGAAAATTCGACATTTTGTTTTTAGTATTCTGCCAACGTTTTTTTCTCATGTTATATCAAAGTTAATGTCTCGTGAAGACGCTGTGTAACGTCATTTTGACGTCAATTACACTACGCAACAATGAAAATGCTTCCAAATCAAAATAGCAGATCTTTATATATTTTCATCTTCTGAATTCAGAAATTGCCATAAATCTACATAATAAGAATAAAAGCATATTTTCCGATTACCTATAGTTTTAAGGATATAGCGCCTCGGTAGGCTAGTGGGTAGTGTGCTAGCGTATCACTGTAGAGGTTGTGGGATCTATTCCCACCATAGACTCTGGTCTGTTTCACTACAAAGAGTGAAGGTATTTGTTACTATTCTCGTTTAAATTAAGTTATGATACAATTTGTACATGAATTTGTAACATTTAGTAAATAAATAAAACATAAATTTTTTTCATAAATTACAGCAGTTTTGTTCTTTTTCATTTCTTTATTACTACATTATATCGCGCATGCACTTCAGGAGTGACACAACTCAAGCCATGCATTTTTGGATTTAATAGGTCAAAATTATTCGTCATATTGCTTTTCATATTGCATAAAAACATGGTACAAATATATTGTGTACTAAGCTCTTGAGGAGGGAACACATTTCTATTTTTTCCTAACGGTGTGAGAAAATTAAAAAAAAAACTAAAACTCGTTTTCAGAAAAAGCAGTATTTTTGAGTTTTGTCACTTCTGAAGTGCATGTGCGATATGTCCATTAATACATCAAAAATTATGCATTTTACTGTATGAAACGATCATATACATAATATTTTTATATAAAATGAAAAATTTTATATACAGTGTTTTTTTTTCAAAAAATACGTGTGTTTTCCTGGCTTCAGTGCTTTTTGAAACTTAAAAGTTGACAACGCTGAAGATTAGATCATTATAAGAGAGACTGACTTTTTTGCTTTATACTCAGCGTTGCCAGAATGATGATTTTATCATATTTTTGATGATTTTTAAAGCAAAATATGATATGATGATTTTCTTTCCCAAATGATGATTTTTCATTCACCCAAATGATGATTTTTCATACTTGCTTTTAAATATTTTAAATGGTTATTTGAGTTATTTACATCAATTAATTTATAATTTTCCATAGTTTTTAACATAAAAGTTTATGGTAGGTTATTTTGCAGTGCGTGACCTTTCTCTGACTAAAGTATTTTGAATTTTGGATAATAATATTTCTCTGTTCTCTGAATTTAGTTAGTTCTTCTAAAAGTATCACTTTTCCATTTTATCGACTTTGAGTGTATAAAGCGGTGCACATATTATCGAACTTGAGTGATTGTCAAAAATTCATCAGCTTTTAATGACGGTTTTGACTTACAAAACTACATTAATGCTGGGTGTTAAAAGCCATTAAAAAAATAATTTACTAGAAAACATGGAAAGCAAGAAAAATGGATGCACTTCGTTGATAATAATTTTATTTTTTTTATAATCACCCTTATTGCGAATGTTGACGTCGACGAAAACATAATACATTCGTCGCTGTCAATTCGATATGTCGTCGTTGTCACTTCAATGCTAAATCGGGATTTACTAAAAGTATTGTGTATACGTTGACTTGTTATCGATATGTGAAGGAAATAAATATCATCGCTATCATTTTGACGTTTATTTAATTTGTTTATTGCCTTGGTATATTCAAATTTTTTAATGTTGTATTCAAGTGAAAGTTTTACTGATGAAGAAAACAAATAAAGTTCTTCTCCTTGGTGTTATCTTTTCATCATTTTCTTTTCTTCCTTTTCCGTCATTTTCTTTTCTGCATTAAAAACATCCTTTTGGTTGGTATTGTGTTTCGCAAATATGTAATGCGTTTCTAGAAGTGGCTTCATCCACTCGAATAGCATATGTGGAAGTTAACTGGCATCTCCGTCATCCTCAAAGATTTTGGAGCGTTTGCTAGATGCATATCGTCATATAAAATGCAAAAGTGCCTATCATCAATTTTTAAAAATTTTCAGAAGATAAAAACGTCAATAAAAACTATTGTGATTATGTTATTTCAACATAGTATCATTAATTTAAACTTCATTAATGATACTACCCAGAAAAAAATCATTTTTATATTCCCAATAGTTTCCTTTTTATTAAGTTACCTATCTTTCCTGAAACATTTTTAAAAATTATGATAGGCCGCCGCTTTTGCATTTTATATAGCGATATATGTATGTATTTTCTGGTGCTTACCGTTTGCCAACCATCGCTATGTCTAATTAGTGGTCCAATAGATTTAATTTCGTCGCAATTTATTCCAATGCTTTCTTAAAATTATAAGGAGTTCTGCTCCTATGAAATCCTTTTGCTAGGCTTGGTTTACTTTCGAGCCGCTGAATTAATTCCTCAAATTGTTTGTTGGTTGTTACTTAAATTTTTTTCTATTTTAAATACTTTTTGAAATAAATAGCCGCGACAGCTAAAAATTTCTATCGAGTCGTTGCCAAAAATTGTGTCCACAAAAACAGAGCCAATTTAACACAATGTTGTCTTAAAGTCGCCTATTAAAATGCGAAGCAGCTGTCAATTGTTATCGAAATCCGTCAATATTGACAACGGCAATGCCATTATTGCACCGTCGACGTCACTTGTGGCGACGTTGACATTCGCAATAAGGGTGACTATATAGCTTTAGTTACAACCTAATCTTGTTATATCCCAAGACAACATTCCATATCATAGTACCAGAGAAATGCTTTTAACAAATCACTGCTAATAACAATTTGTAATTTTTATGCTACAAATAAAACTCTTGACTGACACTTTTTGGTACATACTATCAGTCAAAAACTAATATGCCCGCTGACTTGTCAATCAACTATAATTTTTTTTTGTAATTGGCTGTTGAATGACGAAATTAGTGCCCACACTATCTAGCAAGCGAAAATTAGAGCAAAACTGTCACTCGTGTTCGATAGTGTGTACCCTACATAACTATTCTTCGCAATTTTTTTTTTATAAAGATATAAAGTGGTGGAAGAAATAATAGGGGTAATTTCTTTTTTCACAATAACGTCTCATAAACTTTTTTGAGCTAAAATTTTATGGAGTGACTGTCCCAATCAGCACACTCGAATCCCATAGAGCGCCTCTGTAAAGCTCTAAAAAATAAAACGTTAGAACGTAAAAACTTGCAAATAAACAGGTTATATGGGACACAATTCAGTAACCTTAGTACTCCAATTCTACGGATATCTGCGCCAATCTTCTGAGTTCAACGATGTGACGTTGTCAGAAAGTATTCAAAGAGGAGCTTCTACCAAATATTGGAATAATATTAAAATTAAATAGTAAAAGATAATTTTGTTCTGTAATATATAAAATGTCCCTATTATTTTTTTCAGGTACATATGCATATATTTTTGAATTACATAAATTTCCGAATGCAGCAGGATTGTACTTTTTTTGTATGTTTTACATGGACGAATTTAATTTGTATATTTAATTTTATTTATGCAAAAGCTTATAAATATTCAAGAAAATACTGAAAATTGTGTGTCCCTATTATTTCTTCCACCACTGTATAAAAATGTATGTTTCATTGATTTCTATAGTTTTTGGCTGCGTCAAAAATATCAAATCACATTGTGATGATGCAGTTTTAGTAAAACAGAGCAAAAAAACATTTATTTTACATAAGAAAACCCTTACATACTTCAAGCATATGTTTTTGGACACTTTTCGGAACTTGTTTTTTCGTTACATATTTTATTAAGTTAATTTTTCCGAGGAAATTTTTTAACATTTAAAAGTTTTGGGAAACTCGTGAAGATGTAGAATTATGTAATGTAATACCTATTTGTTGAATTTTTGTGACTTTCATAAGTGATTTAAAAAAGCTTTTGAGAAAATATCATTAAATTTTTCATTTTAGTGATCAATTTAAAGCCTTTTTGCTCATATTAGCATGTTTTTAATATTTACTCGAGCTATGTTTACCTAAATTCTTTATAATTTTGTGCATGAACTTGATAATTTTCGCGGTGGAAGTGACTTTGCCACGTTATTATATATGTATTCCTACCGTCATGGCAATTTTTATTATATTTTGGGGATTGCTCCTGATCTTAATTCTTTTTCACGAACTTTTACTATAACATAAAATGTATAATTGAAAAAAAATTACATAAAATTTTAAAACGTACAAGAATATTTTATATATTTGGTTACCAAATATCTAGAAGGAAATGTAAATGTAGGGAAATCGTATAAACTTTTAAGAATGCGTTTTTGTTTTAGTTTTATAAAAAAGTTTCATTATAAGTCTTTGCTTTGAATAATATTTTGGAATAAAATATTTATGATGATTTTTTATATCAATATATGATTTTTATTTCGCCAATTGATGATTTTCTTCGGAAAGCTTCTGGCAACGCTGCTTATACTATAAAGACGAGTTCTCTACAACTGTTCATATATAAGATATGCTGCTAATAGAGATTTAAACTTTCAACAAAATTTTTAAATACTAGTTATCGTAGTATATTTATTTTAATTTTTGGAAAATTGTATAACGTAGAAGAAATTTAAATCGCAGTAAAACGTTAGTGATAATCATTACGTTTTATTTTTGTTTTATAGGGATTTGATTTATAGGAAAAGCTATCGAATTTTTTTCTAATTTATTTGCATGGATAAAAATCATCTTATTGTCTTGAAAACGGTTGCAACGATTTTATTGTAGTTAATCTTTTTAAGTTATCGGGAGTGTTATTAACTATGTGGTAAGGAAATAGGTCCAGCCCTTTAAAAGTTATCAACAGTTTTCTAGTTGATGACGGGATGATACCATATCAGATCGAATAGAAATTTCGCATTTTGATACTTAAATAATATTGAAAGAACATAGTGAACTTGAAGTAATGCTGAGGCCACATGTATCTGGGGGTTTTTAATTTTTAATTTATTGAATTTTTTGTTGATCAATATTAGATTAGAGTACAAATCAGTTCGATTTATTTTCATACTATGACTTTGACTGATATGCATAATTAAGTTCATTAGCCAATAATATTTTTCTAGTAGAGGTGCCTGGCGCTTCGCATACTTAAGCTTAAAGTTCATGCGACGCGCTTTCGCGTCAACGCATTCTTACCTTCTATGCACACTACGCTTTACTTCATTTAAATTTTTTTCTTTTTTTTATTACGAAAGCAAAATAATACACTATACAAACAAATTCAGCGATAGCATTGCATATCAATATTAGGGTGGCCCTCTAGTCTTAAAAGCACTCCGACTCTAATACCCCCTAGAAATATTTGAGTAATCTAAAGCTAATGTAAACCAATTTTCAAACCGATTGAAATATGTTTAGAGGTGTTTCAAAGAGACTGAAGTCATAAAAAATATAGATTGTTATTACCATTTTTTCATGTTGTTCAACCATATGTAACTAATTTAACCACAATTTCTTCAAATTTTTTTTTCCAAATTACACGGAGTTTTATCTTTCAAAAATGCTTAAAATCACAAAAATCCAATAACCAGTAATAAAGTTCTGCCATACAATATCAGCTCAGCCACTTAATGACAATTTTATTATTATATTAGCTCCACCCGGTGTGCTTCGCTACGCCACCGTTGTGCAGATATATGCAAATTAATAATTACCTTGTACGGGGGTACCCGTCTGTCTCCTCTTATACCATCAAGATTTTTGTGGAAATTGCACTTTATTTTAAGTACTTTATTATAATGAAAAATGAGCGCTTCACTATTGTATTAGTGCTGATATAGAAATATTAATAATTACTTTGTATGGGAGCACCCATCTCCCATTTGTTCCAAGAATAACCCACATCAAATTTTCAGAGCTTCGCTATTGTAGATGTGCTGATATACGAATATTACTACATTATTACTTTGTATGAGGGCTACCCATTTCCCCGCTCCTATGCCTCCAGGATTTAGCTGAAAATTGTAACCTATTCTAAGATTAAGACACATAACAATTAGAGAGCCTCACTCGCATAGTTGTATAGATATAGGAAAATAAATAATTACCTTGGGGATTCTTGTCTCTCACCACTGATACCCTCAATAATTTGCAATTTGTTCTAAGAGTAACCCACATAAAATTTTAAGACTCTATGAGTGACACACATTAAATTTAGAGAGCGTCACTCTTACAGTTGTACAGATATAGGAAAACTAATAATTACCTTATATGGGGTAGCCGTCTCCCACCACTGATACCGATTTTGCTAGAAATTTCAATTAGTTGTAAGATTAACCCACATCGAATTTTGCGAGCTTCACTATTGCAGTTGTGCTGATATATTAATATTAATAATTACTTTTTATGGTGGGTACCCGTTTCCTCCATCCTATACCGCCAAAATTTTGCTGCAAATTGTACGTTATTCTAAGAATAACAGACACGGAATATAGAGAGCCTCACTCTTATAGCTGTACAGATATAGGAAAATTAATTATTATGCGGGGTACCCGATTCGCCCCTCAGATACCTTCCAGATTTCGCTGGAAATTGCACTTTCTTTTAAGAGCAGATCACAGCAAATTTAGAGAGTCTCACTTTTGTAGTTATACAGATATAGGGAAATTAAAAATTGCGTTGTACGGGGGGTGGGTGCCCTTTCCCTAAAAAATTTTCCAAACAAATTTGCCTATTAGAATTTCCGTATCATCAGTAAGACAGCTGCGAAATTTCAAAACGATCGGTCGCATTTAGAGTTTCTACGCGGGAAATAATTCACTACAATAGTGAAGATCTCAAAATTTTATGTGGGCTACTCTAAGAATAAATTGCAATTTCTAGAAAAATTTTGAGGGTATCAGTGGGGCGACGGGTACACCCCATACAAGGTAATTTTTTATTTTCCTCTATCTGTACAGCTCTACGAGTGGGGCTCTCTAAATTTTATGTGTGTTAATCTTAGAATAGCTTGCAATTTTCGTCAAAATCTTGGTAGCATAGGAGCGGGTAAACGGCTACCCCCATACAAGGTAATTAGTAATATTCCTATATCAACACAACTCCTACAGTGAAGCTCTTGAAATTTTGGTGGTATCCGAGGGGGGAGGCACGTGCCACACATACAAGGTAGTTATTAATTTGCCTATATATTTAAAGCAGTGGTGGGCAAACATACACTATCTTATTCGTTGCTTGTGTATGTGCTTCGCGGCTAAATAGATAGGCTATGTGTCTCACACAGAGCGTACGTGTGTTGATGGTAAAAAAACAGGCTATACTCGCGAGTATGGGAAATTAAGAGAATGCCCACCACTGCTTTAAAGCTATAAGAGTGAGGCTCTCTAAATTGTATGTGGGTTACTCTTAGAATAACGTGAAATTCCAAATGAAATCTTGGGGCTATGGGAGGAGGGAAACGGGTACGCCCCATACAAAGAAATTATGTAATAATATTCCTATGTCAGCACAACTATAATAGTGAAACTCTCAAAGTTTGATGTTGGTTACTCTTAGAACAAATTGCAATTTTTACGAAAATATTGACGGTATCAGTGGGGGAAACGGGTACCCCCATCCAAGGTAATTATTTATTTGTCTATATCTAGACAACTATGCGAGTGAGGCTCTTTAAATGTTATGTGTGTTAATCTTATGGCAATTGTTTCCTAGAAAAATATGTTACATTGTATAGTATATATAACTCTTTTAGATGTTACCCATAATCTTGCCGAGTGCTGCATTTTGTATAAGTTCAATCGAACCAAATTAGCTACCTGTATTTACAACTCTTACACTTTAACGTAAGGCATATTTGGCGTTTCAAATATTTAGGGGATTCACAAGGTAGTCATAAAGTCATATGTTTTAAAATAATAACACGAAAAAATATGACTGCTGTGAGCAACCCCCCATAAGTAATTGTACTATTTCAAATTTGTATCAGCTGATAAAAAAAAGCAATTATAAATATTTGATATCAGAATGCCTAGAACAAGTGAAAAAATAGCCCTTTTGTTTTTATATTATTTAACTTGTTAATAAAGTAAATAAACCCCAGCTGAATCTTTTAAACTCTTCATTTTTAATTAAAGTAAAAACAAATTTCAACGCACACAGAAATTGTACAAATACATAAACATAAACGCGACCAGCTGTTGCCGGCGATTGAGCCGACTAATTTTCCACGCGGCTGCTAGTGGAAAAACGTTAGTTCGCTGCCAGCCAGCTAAAGTATACAAACGAAATTTTTTCACTTGCACATTTTTAAATGTCTCAATTTTTTCACAGCTATAAAAATATAATCAAATGTGAAGCTATAAAACTGTGAAAAATTTTAGGACATACTTTACTGCATATTGCATACATTCATTTATATTAACGGCGGCGGATTGTAAATATTATCAGCGGCTCGACGCAAGAGTTTCGGCCGTTCGGCTCAGATTTTTACTGTGCAGTTATGACAAAATAATAAACACAGCACAAAAAGTCTTATTATTTTAGGACTTTTTTGTTTGAAACACAACAACAATGTTTTTAAACTATCATAAAATATTAGCACTTTATGACATGATAAGACACCTTGTGAATACCCCAATTGAGTTGATTCACTTCTTAATTGGCTATTATTAAAGCCATTTGAGCTATGTTCCCCATATCTTTACGGGTTGGAAAGGAACATTGGCACCACTAATTATGTTAAAATTTTTATTTATTTCCATTTTTTATTGTTATTAACCCAGCAAAAAAAGACTGCAAAAAAACTAGTTAAAGCATGGGTTCTAATGATACTGCATGAGTTCAAATTCTGGTGAAAAACGCATGATTTTAACATTAGCGTGTTATTGAAGGTCATGCGTTCACATTTAAATATACTGCTCGTCATTCATATGAACTCTTATGACCGATGAAATCTAGATGATTTTAACTTGTTTTTGCATGCATGCGAAATATTAATAAAAACTACAAATTTAAACAAATTTGGATGTAAAGCATACGCTCTACAGACGAGCCCATATCCCGTTTATATTTTAGTGAGATAGAACTTGTTTTAAAGTACTTACCCCTGGAAAGTATGTCAATGTGATGATTTAACTCATTCTTGCATGCCTTTTTTGCTAGATAATTAATGCAATATTTTATTCATGATTGTCTGCAATGTCGTATGCATTTTTCATGAGTTCAAAAAATACAACTTTATTAAGATTTACGATGGCATTAAGAATGCATTCAAAGAAACAAGTTCTTCAGAAATCATGAAAACACTATTTCATCTTGCACGAGTTCATTTATTTTTCGCTGGGAAGGTAATAATAGCTTTTATATATATAATTAATATATTTTTTCATCAAAACTGTAGACATTGTGAATAACAAACAAAATAAAACCTTTTTTCTACAAATAAAGCAGTAGTTTTAAGAAATTTATTATTTGACATATTGTCATAATTTTATTTTAAATGAAGTCTATATCTGTAACTTTTCAAAGTTGTGGTTGAAGTCAACTGACGATTTGGTAAAGCGGCAATGAAGTGCATATAGACAATGCCTAACTATCAGCAAATAGACTTCATTTAAAATAAAGTAGTAGCAAGGCGAATACATACTAGATGGCCGCAAGAGACCAGCTATTTACGTAAATGTTTACACATTTGGCCAGCCACCAGTGTTAATGTATCAACTTTTTTGACAACCCAAATGTAAAATCTCCACGGCGAATTCTCTTGCGACTACCTGGTGTTGATCTATCTTGAGTAGTAGTTACCACAGCTGTAAAATAGGGCAGTATGAGCACCTTAAATAAAAGTAAATAAAAGTATGATACATAGTCTGTTTTTCACAGATCAGTTTTTCTTGAAGCAACTTTTATTTTCTTGTGAAAAAGAGCGATAGAGAAATATATATTATTATTCCTCTTGCACTCTTTCTTACTAGAAAATAAACATTTTTTTCGGTTATATTTATTTATTGTATCCTCAATAAAATCGAACTAACAATAAGTAATCAAATCTTAACTATAAAATTTTAATTTTTAAGTCCAGCCAATGCCAGACAAAAATATTTGTTTCAGCGGTTGGTTCTTTGATTGTCTACATCTCACATGTTCGGCTGAGAGCAAGACTGTCCCTCCTTCTCAGCCGAGTGTGCCTCTAAAGTTACTGATGTCTCGGGCTAGGTGATTTAGCTGCAACTCAAGTTTATTTTATTGTCACGTGTTTAGAAAACACTGTCTTAACCAGCGGCACATCTAAGTCTTTATAAATTCGCTTGTTTCTGGCTGATGTAATCGTACGGAGTATTTTATCTTGTCGCCTTTGAATTTTTTCTAGAACTGATGCCGAGGCAGTGCCCCATAACTGGATACCGTAGGACCATATTGGCTTTAGAATGGAGTTGTATAGAAGATGTTTACAATCTAGGCTTAAAGTAGAGTTCCTTCCAATGAGCTAATTCATTTGAGCTGCTTTTAATTTCATTTGGGTCACCTTTGCATTTATGTGGGACTTCTATGTTAAACGACGATCAAGATGAACACCGAGATACATATTTTACTTCAATGTGTTGAGGTATAGTTGGCTTATTTATTTGTATAGGTGGGTAGGTTTCTCTGCACAATATAAAAGTAATGTATAGACATTTTTGTTCGTTAATTTTTATCCGCCATTGTTTTAGCCATTCTTCCAACTGGGGTATATGATCTTGCAGTTTGCGAGAAGCTTCTTGATGGCTTTTGTGAACACTTAGAAAAGCTATATCATCAGCGAATGTTGATATGTGTATGTTACTGCTTACCGGCAAGTCAGAGGCATAGATCAGATATAATACAGGAGCGGGGGCTCAGTTAAGTAGCTTTCTAAAAGCTTAAGGGTGTTTTCGGGTAGGCTTTGCTTTAGTTTCGTGCCATACTTTATCAAATGCCTGACAAAAATCGATGAAGAGCGCAAAACAATATTTATTTTCTTCGAAGGTTTTCTAACCACGTTCACGAATCTATGTGTTTGTTCAATCGAGCGATGTTGTCTCCTAAGCCCGAATTGGTGGTCTGGAATGCATCCAGTACGATTCAGTATGGGTGTTAGCTTACTCATAAGTAGCTTTTCAAATAGTTTTGACATATACGATAATAGGCTTATAGGCCTATAGGATTCCACCTTCGTCTGATCTTTGCCTGGCTTGGGTATCATGGTAATAAGCGAAACCTTCCATTCTGCGGCATAGTATTTGAGGCGCAAAATACTGTTAAAAATAAATAGAATTATCCGTTTTGCTGTGTAGGGTAGCTCTAAGAGCATTTTATTGCTTATTTTATCAGCGCCTGGAGCTTTTTTCGAATTTAAGTCCGCAATACAGAGTTCAATCTCACGAATATTGTGTAGTGTACCTCACATGTGTACTATGCATACTGTAGTACAACGCACAAGTCAACTATGCATGCACTACAATAATTATTATTAACACATGCTGATCAATCAATAGTTGAGTGACACATATTTGAGTGACAAATTAAATTGAATGCATTCCAATGCAATAGATTATGATTGGTCAATGAAAGAAAGTACGAAGATTCCTTTTACATTTTCTTTTGGTGCCGAAATGAAACAAATATAATTTTAAGAATGACTAATGTAAGTTAGAAAGGCTAAAGGTACGTTCACACTTGGCAAATATTTGCCGAAAAAAACGTGACCAACAGACAAGCTAAAATTGTATTTCCTTTAATTTCAATATATTTTTAGATATGTGTTAGCATTTATTAAAAATAATTTAAAAATAGCTTTATGCAACATAATTAACTTTATTTTGTGATATAAGCCAAGTTAAATCGCACTATCCCTTAGCAAAAGTAGTGGTTACGTTTTTTGGGCAAATATTTGGCAAGTGTGAACGTACCTTAAGTTTTATTCTCATAAGTAGTATATAAGCCGTAGAAAATATTGAATAAAACAGACTTTGATTTGTATAACTAAACCGGCAACATCAGCCTGGCTTTCACTGATTAGTCTCACTTGTTTCGGCAGTTTTTTTGAACGCCTAAGTTTTAGCTGGAACCCTTCAGCTGTATTAAAATAAATAAAGGGTTTTAGGGAGACACACAAAACAACACAAAATCATCTTTTACCCCAACAATTGAACCTCAAGGTAACATCTGGTATAGCCAGGACTGGTGGCAGCTCAACTATAGCATCAGACGTATTTCGAGTAAATAGTTTCTGCAAGTGGTTCACAAACAGAGTACCCTTTTCAGCGTCAGTTCTTGCCCAGTCTCCATTTGAAGCTTGCAATGGAGGCTTATATATCACTGGTCTTTTGAGGCCTCGAGCTGCTCTCCATAGCGAATAGTCTGTTTGAGGTGTTGCGTCGAACCCATTCAGATATTTTTGAAGAGAAGCGGTTTTTTATATTCTAGTAGAGTTTTTAGCTGTTTAGGGCGTTAGAGGGAATCTGTATCGTTGCCATTCTCCACGAACTCTTCTTTTTTCAGATAAAAGTCATTCTACATCTGCTGAATAAATTTTATTATATCTCACCTGAAGATTTGTAGTAGTAGCATTTAGAGCAGCTTGTGAGGTTTCCACATTAACTTGAGCGTATATATTTTCTTAGGGCATGTATGTGTATAAAACACATACTAATACGTATAAATTTCCTAAGCGAAATTGCCTAAGCAAAAGTGAACCAGACTCGCGGTTGCCATGAAATTTTAAACTTAACCGATTTTCATTGTTGTAGTACGATTGATGATAATATTTTTCATCCGATTAGCAGATAGATGCAGTTTTTCTTATCTTCGGAACACGTGCTATTACAGAAAATATAGAAAAAATTTTAAAAAATTAATACAGGTCATATAAAAACACAGAAAGTACATACTAATTTTATTAAAACATAAAAAGTAATTACTTACTACATATTTGTATACACATAATACAAACATAAATCAAGTGTTGCTAAATCAGATTTTAATTTCAATGGGAATCAACGAATTAGAATTATGTCTGCATATCATTGACGAAAAGGAAAAAATTTTGTGTTTGTGTCACTAACAGTGTTGCCAGGAGCTGGAGGAAAACAGAAGCTAAATAGGTGTTTCTAAAAGGCTAAATCGCTCAAAAATAAAAGCTAAGAAAAGGCTAAATATTTTTTATTGAAAACTCAATGTTTTCTTTATTATTCAATAAGTAAAAATACATAAACATGGTAATTGTTACATTATGCAACAAGAAAAATGACAAGGAGTACCACTATATTTTTTGATGTTTTATGGCCACCTAACTAAAAACAGTCAACATTTTAAATTCTATACTACCCGGTTTCGGAATTATTCAGATTACAATGATGAGAAATGTATTTTCTTTAAGCAGAATTGGAAAATTTTTATTTTTTACAAATTTATAAAAATCGAAAATGGCAAATACTTACCACTTTTATTATTTGGTGGTCGTTAGAACCTTGTTATTTAAAAAAATTGATTTTATTGTACAGTCATCAGGTCACTTCGCTTTATTATGAATTAAATAAATATTTATCCATCGATTTTCATGAAATAAAGCTTATTTTATCTTGTTGTATATGTTGTATATGCTTAATGAGTACGTTTTTGCCATTTTCGATTTTTTATACATTTTTTAGCAAAAAAAATTCGAGGTTAAGACAAAATAAAAGGCTAAATCTAGCCTCGAAAAGGCCAAGCTGGCAACGCTGGTCACTGATAAAAGGAGTAGAGTATGATTAATAGAGGATAAAAATAAAGCACGTATTTTAGAGGTAAAAGCACGGATACTAGAAGCTATAAAACAAAACGAACAACTGCCGGTTAAAAAATGTAGGCGGTTAATAGAGGCCCGCATAATCTAGGCCCAACTGTATATGTAATGGAATCGATAAAATGAAAAGTGAATAAAAAATAAACTATAATAATTCAAAATAAGGGTTTATTTGTTCGTTATTAAGCAATGTCGTCTATATGCATTTCAGTCGTGCTTTACCAAATCATAGACTTCAAGCATACTTTTGAAAAGTTTCATACCTCTTATCTTGTGCACAGACTTTCAAAAACCATTTGAGAATTAACAAATAATTTTGTAAAAATCACAATAGAATAATCGTAGTAGGCTTAGAAACTTATACAAAACCCAACAAACAACGTATATTCGATATGAATCTTTTTTATTTGGTAAAGCACCAATGAAATGCATTTCTTAACCCTTAACAAATAAATCTTTATTTTAAATAAAATTGGAATAATATCTCAAATAATAAATCTAATAAATATTATAATTCTTTAAAAGAACCTACTGCAAAATAGGCATGGGACTGCCCATAATTTTTATCATAATGTTGTACATTCATGAGAACTAATTGTGTGCGAAGTTTCATAAGAATCGGTTAAGTAGAAGTAGTTGAAATAAATATTTACTGTTCATTGGCATGACACTGCCCACTTTTCCAACCACAATATTATACTGTAACGATAACTGAACGTGTATGCAAAGTTTCATAGGAATCAGCTCAGTAGAAGTTGTTGAAAAAGAATATTTACTTTGCATGGGAGTGGCACTGCTCACTTTTTTTTAATCATGATGTAGTATTCAAACATAAGCTTAATGTGTGTGCAAAGTTTGATATATGTAAATCGGTTGATTAGAAGTAGTTGAAAAGGCATGTGTTTTTACTTCGTATGGGCCTGATCCTACCGATTTTTCAATGATGGCACCAATCCGTAAAAATCCGTAAGCCAGTAATCGCGATTAATCGCATGTTTTTTAATCGTAATCGCGGTTATGAAAAACTTCGGCTATTTGCAAAACCCCCAAAATTTTTTTCTGGGTTACTGTTAGAATAAAGTGCAAAATGTAGCAAAATATTGAAGGTATAGGTGGGGAATGGGTACTCCCCATACAAAGTATGTAATTGTTATTTTTACTATATCTGCAGAACTACAACAGTGAGGATCTCTAAATTTGATGCGGGTAACTGTTAGGACAAAGTGAAAGTTTCAGAAAAATCTTAGCGTTATGAAAGGAGAATATTATTAATTTTCGTATATCTACAGAACTACAACAGTAAATACTTGGGAAGTGATATAACATGTTATTTTACCAATTGGAATCTGGAATTTTATTGGCAGAGATTTTCTTGCCGTTTTGTCTGTTTCAGGAATGCATGTTGTACACCCACTTTGTTGACCCATCTAATGTCTTCATAAAAAACTCTTTACAGACTTCAAATCCTACCGTTGATAAGCAGCACTTTTAATATTTGTTTGAGCAGAAGAGGGTTAAGTGATCATATGCCCCTTGTGCTCGCAAGAAAATGAATAAACATATTAAAAGTTTATCAATATTTTTACTGTATGCTAAAAAGATCTGAATATAAGAACATTAGATTTTTTTTACTGTAATGAGAAGTGCTAGAATCAGTCGCCATATCTTGCCAACGGGTGGAAATTCCACTTTGACCTCTTATGCTCTGAACTTCATCTGATAGTTCCATGTGAAAACTCAAATTTGAAAAAAGACACTTGCATCCCTTGTGCTTTAAGCACCTCATATAATTTATTGAGCTCAAGGTCAGGATTCACAATCTAGCGAAATATTGGATATAATAAAGTTTGTTTGATAAATTATATAGAAAAAATCAAAATGACAAAAATTATACATTTTTATCATTAGTCGGAAAGATAAGCACACTAGCAATAACATAAACTATAAATCATGAAAATCGAAGGAAAAATTTTGATTTTATTCACAATTAAAGGTAGATATCCCTCTTTGACAAAAATTGTGTAATGCATTTATTCAAGAAATAATTCCCCCAATAACAAAAATTTATCCAGCAGCCTAAATGTATGCACTTTTCAGGAAACTTTGCACAGAAAAGGAAACAGAACCAGTGCAAAAGAGCTACTACAGGCAAATTTTTAACACATGCTTTAACATCAGTTTCTGCAAACCTCACATATATGTTAACTATGCTGACATGCACTATACTGTGCTGACATGCAAGTATACAATGCACGTCAACTGTGGACATACAACTTTTGTATACAAATTTTATCAACGGGAGAAGCTAATATGTAAGTATATGTGGAATGAAAGCCAAGCTTCACGTGGCTGCCAAGAAATTAGTCCTTGCCTGTTGAAATTTATTAATAGTTTGCCTCATAATGTGACTCACCTTACAGATTAGAGGGCTGCAAAGTGCACACAAATGTATTCGTAGAATGTACTCGTATGAATTTCGTGTGTGCATAGATGTATGTTCTTATGTATATACTTATGTATACATGCATTTATATGTGTGTACATACATAGCCACGACCAAATATACATATATACATACATATATACACACATATATACAAAAAAACATACATGCATACACACATAAACATACATACGAGTACTTTCGAATATATTCGTGCAGCCCTCTATTACAGATTATAGCGACAACTGTAGTGGCCATAATAAGACTTCAGCTTTGGTTGTATGTTATTTGAAATACTCTTATTCAAGAAGTAAATGTCAAGTTTTTTCTCTCTGTGCATTCATTCATGCATTTTGACCAAAATTTTGAAATTACAGAATCTACAAAAAACGAATCTTCCAAATTTATATACCTCAAGATTGAGATAATATTGTGGCAAATTCAAGTAAAAATTTTCCTGTAACATAAATGAAAAGTGAGGACGTTATAACACTTGATCCTTCAAGAATAGTACACCCAACGTCCGAAAAATGCAAGGGCTAAATTTTGAGAAGGATGATCTTTGGAACTTCTTATACAAGGATAATAATCTTATGAATGAGCAAGAAAATTCAGCGAAGTAAATATGAAAGGTTAAAGTACTGGCCGAGCAGTACAGTTACTCCCACAATTTCCTCCAAAAAATCCATTGAAGTTCATGAAATTCAAGAACTTATTTATATATTTATTTGTCTATGGATAAATAATCCTTAAGGTACGGTCACACTTGGCAAATATTTGACCAAAAAACGTAACCACTACTTTTGCTCAGAGTTAGTACGATTTAATTTGGACTTTCTATCCCAATATAAAGTTAATTATGCCGCAAACAGCTATTTTTATATTATTTTTAATAAATGCGAACCCATGTTTAAAAACGTATTGTATTTTTTTCAATCTTATTCTAAATTAACTAGTCATAATTGATTGTTGGGATTGTTGTAACTCAAACTCTTTGTGCCCAAAAATTATTTTCTAATTTTTAGTTCCGTTTCCTGTTAAAGAGTTTTTTTTTAGTTTTTTAAACTATAATTTATCTGAATTTTTAGTTTCAATACGATATGCAAAGTCTCGACTATTAGCATATCTTATATTTAAATTACAATTTATTTAAACACGAGCTTCTGTCAAGATTGGTTTACCTACCTGTTGAATAGAAGACTATTTTTCATAACTCACTTTTTCTGTTGTTTTTAAAGAGAAATAAAGACGTTTCACCAAAGCCTATGCAATAAAATGATTTGGTGTTGCATTCAGTCCGTTGATAATATAGCATTATTCAATTGAACTATACGTAGCTTCACCGTGCAGTAATAAAAAAAGCTATTTTTTTTCTTTGTTTTTGATTTTATATACATATATGTATGTATATATGAAAAATAAGTTTTGCACAAGAAATAAATATTTTTCATCATTGCGGTCTGAATAGTCCCGCAACCGTTGAATATTTAATAAATTAAATTGTTTTAAAGTTTTTCAACAAAATTGGATAATTCGCTCTCCACTAATGATAAAATCGGTAGAGCAAACTCTTGAAATATCTCAAATTAAAAATATCTAAAAAAAAATCTATCAATAGAATTTTAAATCTCGTCTGTTTTCGTAGTAAGACGACCATAACACATCACTAGAATTATAGTGGTATTATTTGGTATTTCTCTTGTTGCACAGTGTAATAATTAATTACTTTGCATGGGGAGTACCCCTACCCCCGCACCAGCCCCGCCAGCGTTTTAACTATCTTCGTATATTGTCTTCAAATTAACTCGTAACAAATTTGAGAACTCATACTATCCAGATAGCACGTAAATACTAATTACTTTTTATGGGGAGTGTACCTTCTCTCGCACCTAAACTGTCCGTTTCTTACCTATCATTGTATCTTGTCTTTAAACTAGCTCATACCAAATTTGAAGACTCTTACTATCATAGCTTTTCAGATAACACGTAATTACTAATTACTCCCCCTTATCGTGTTTGGCGATTTTCGCCCTTCGACTACGACATTTTTGTAATAGATTAAAGACAGCACTTTATATATTTCTTTAATTTATTACAAAAATGTCGTATTCGAAGGCGAAAATCGCCAAACACAATAAGGATCATTATGTATGGGGAGCACCCCATCCCTCGTACAACATACCCCTAGTTTTTACCCATCATCGTGTCTTGTCTTCAAATTAGCTCATACAATATTTACAGACTTACTATCATAGCTTTCCAGATACCACGTAATTACCAATTACATTGCATGGGGAATACCCCTTCCCTCGCACTTACTCCGCCGGTTTTTTACCTACCTTCGTATCTTGTCTTCAAATCAACTCATACCGAATTTGAAGACTCTTACTGTCATTGCTTTCCAGATAGCACATAGCTAATAATTACGTTGTATGAGGAGTAAGCCTAACCTCGCACCTACACCACCAGTATTTTAACTATCTTTGGATCTTGTCTTCAAGTTACACCATACCAAATTTTAAGACTCTTACTATGGTAGCTTTCTATATAGCATGTAATTACTAATTACTTTTTATGGGGCGTACCCCTTTCCCCGCAGCTACCTAGTTAGTTTTTACCTATGGTCGTGTCTTGTGTTCAAAGTAACTCATATCAAATTTTAAGGCGCTTGCTCCTTGGAATATTAATCATACCCAATTCTTTCTAAATATAACGTTACGAACCTTAGCCTAATAATCAATTTATATTCACAAAGCAAATACGTTCGAAATAATCATATTAATAAACAATTAGCTACTGGCTTGAGCTTTTCACATGTTTACATGTTCATATATACTTAAGTATAAAATCAAACCAAAAAAGTTTGTCTTGAGTAGAACACAAAAATAAGAAAAATGCGAATTAAGAAAAATAAACCGATGGCAACGCTGGGAAAGTGCACTTTAATATCAGCTTGAGAGTGATTTAATTCTCGTATTCAATTTTCTCGAAAAAGTTGTATATATAGGAAATAAAATCACATTCAACAGAGCCACCTGACAAGTGGTGATAAGCAAATACACGTGAGGTCTGACGATGGAAGTGTAGCGGCTTCCGAAAGTGGCGCTACTCTGTTCTGCTGTGTACGTTGAAGAATTAAGTTGATGTTAATTTTTCCCTTGTTCCTTGGAATATTAATCATGCCCAATTCTTTCTGAATATAACGTTACGAACCTTAGCCTAATAATCAATTTGGATTCATAATGAAGTCTATTTGCTGATAGTTAAGCATTGTCTATATGCATTTCATTGGCGCTTTACCAAGTCGTCAGTAGACTTCAACCACAACTTTGAAAAGTTACAAACCTCTTATCTTATGCACAGGCTTTCAAAAACCATTTGAGAACTTACAATAAAATTATGAAAAAGTCAAATAATAAATGTCTTAAAGATAACACATAATGTTTATAAATTTTTTTTTAATTTTAATATATTTATTTGACTATTTATTTTTTAGCCTTAAGTAAGCCAAATAATAACTAGTTAATTGCTGTGACAATGTAAATACATTTGTAAGGGGTACCCCTTATTTTTTGGACTTCTCCAACAAAAATAAGTAGTTATCGAGTCAAATTGTAAGTACATAGTTACGACTTAAATCCTCATATACTTTTTTGCCTACCAGTAAGCAAAGTTTTTGCTGAATATATAAACATAATATATAAACATATGATTTTATACTTAAGTATATATGAGCATGTAAACATGTGAAAAGCTCAAGCCAGTAGCTAATTGTTTATTAATATGATTATTTCGAACGTATTTGCTTTCGGAATCCAAATTGATTATTAGGCTAAGGTTCGTAACGTTATATTCAGAAAGAATTGGGCATGATTAATATTCTAAGGAACAAGGGAAATCGTATTAAATTTTCACGAAAAAAATCACATTCAACAGAGCCACCTGACAAGTGGTGATAAGCAAATACACGTGAGCACTGACGATGGAAGTGTAGCGGCTTCCGAAATCGGCGCTACTCTGTTTTGCTGTGTACGTTGAAAAACTAAGTTGGTGTTAATTTTTCCCTTGTTCCTTGGAATATTAATCATGCTCAATTCTTTCTGAATATAACGTTACGAACCTTAGCCTAATAATCAATTTGGATTCATAATGAAGTCTACTTGCTGATAGTTAAGCATTGTCTATATGCATTTTATTGGCGCTTTACCAAGTCGTCAGTAGACTTCAACCACAACTTTGAAAAGTTACAAACCTCTTATCTTATGCACAGGCTTTCAATAATTATTTGAGAATTTACAATAAAATTATGAAAACGGCAAATAATAAATGTCTTAAAGATAAAACATAATGTTTATAAATTTTTTTTTTTTAATATATTTATTTGACTATTTATTTTTTAGCCTTAAGTAAGCCAAATAATAACTAGTTAATTGCTGTGACAATGTAAATACATTTGTAAGGGGTACCCCTTATTTTTTGGACTTCTCCAACAAAAATAAGTAGTTATCGAGTCAAATTGTAAGTACATAGTTACGACTTAAATCCTCATATACTTTTTTGCGTAGCAGTAAGCAAAGTTTTTGCTGAATATATAAACATAAAACATAATAAAATTATAAATTATATAATCAAATAAGTAAATTAAATATTAAACATATAACAAATCAAATTAATTTCATGTAAAATATTCATAAATTAATCTCTTAAATCTCATTGCATTGTTGGTGTTCTGCAAACTATTAGGAAGCTGATTCCAGAGACGTATAGTATTTATTAAAAAATTATATTCGGAAAGGTGAAATCGGTAGCGTACTTGAATAATGTATCTACCTCTACGTTCATATAAATACTTAGGCTCCTTTGTTATAATAATTTTATGAAGAAAAATTAAGCTGCGCATTTTAAGAAGGCTACAAAACGATATTTTCATAAAACGATACGAATGTTTAGTTATTCTATCAAATCTTTTCAGACTAAAAACGTATCGAACAATGTTGTTATAAGTAATATATTAGCGTGGCCGCCTTACTTCGGACGTCATACCTATTAAAAAAATCTGTACGTGATAGAAAAACACTGAAAGCAGATTGCTATTAAGCCAGTAAGTCTTCATATCCATCCTATTTTTGTTTAAAGGACAATTTCTTTGAAAACCAGTGTAATTTCCCATTACATACTTTGCTACCTTTTGCCCTAAAAAAAGTAAATATGTAAATAATAACATAGATACGTTAGTAATATTAGTTTTGCTACTTTTTAATTTTTTTTTTTTGCTAAAATAATTTAATAAACAAGCAATAAAAAACATTAACAATTACAAATAAGATCTAAAAAGTAGAAAATCTGAGAAGTGTAGCAGGCATAATATGTACTCGTATGTTCTACAAAATGCTGGCTAAAAATAACATAAATATATATCTATTTTGTTTATGTTACTAGAAGAGAAATGAAAATATAAAAGAAGCCACTAAGGCAAAACAGTTGTGTTTATTATCCGTCAACTTCTAAATAATTTTTCTAATAAAAACTACATGTGTAGATTTATAAAACTTTATCAACTAGATTTTGAATGTAGTTAGTATTAGCATCATAAACTCAATTAAATACCTACATATTATGTGTTAAAAGAGATTCTTATCTGGCTCAAGTACAGCAAAAATGGGAAAAATAAGATCTATGTGTGAGTACAAAGTAATCTATAATATTCATGATCACATACTTACGTACATATTTTTATTGGTGAGCTTCACACCCTCTTGCCGCAGCGGTAAAAATTACAAATCATTCACTAAACATGCCTTCTTGAAGGCCTTCAAAGACCTAAAATAAGACCCAAAACCAATTCTTTTCTGCCTTCTCAGGATGTCCTTTTAGAAGGCATCTACACTCGCATCTAAAAGATTCAACACACATTCGCTCTCCCTTCTTGTAGAAGAAGTATTCTATTTTTAGATGTTTCGTATTGTACCCGCGTAGTGTAGTGGATATTGTGCTAGACTAATAACTGGGTGTTCGCAGGTTCGATTCCTGCCAAGACTCTGGGTGCTTCTGCAGAAAAGCCAAAAAGAGGCTTAAGCAGTATGTGGGTTTGTTTTTAAACAAAAAAATGTACTTTAGAAATAGCAAAACTTCTCGTAAATTGTATATAAGACTGTAATTTACTTACGAGAGGGATCATACATGCTACTATTATGCCGTTTATGTTAGAGCTGACTAGCTTATCATTATTCTGTCCAAACTATATCATGTCGAATTCCTTCCTAATAAATACATCAACATATGTACATACTTACATACATAAAAAATTAATTTGGATGAAAGAAAATATGTAACTCGAAACATAAAATCCCATTAATCAAAAATAGAGAAGCCGCTATAAAAATGCTCAGACAAAAAATGTACCTCCATTTGCTATTTAACAGACCTTCCTAGTGCGGATGGGCAAGTGAAAAAATATATCAATATATATCGATATCGATATATTATTAAATA
Source organism: Panzeria rudis (assembly GCA_956483635.1). Lineage (NCBI taxonomy): Eukaryota > Metazoa > Arthropoda > Insecta > Diptera > Tachinidae > Panzeria > Panzeria rudis. The sequence continues at coordinate 83,214,916 of OY101448.1, forward strand.
GCGATCGGCATCGATATATATCGAATAAAAAATATCGATATATCGAAATATCGATATTTTTCAATAATGATAGCTCATACGTAGTCCCCAAATTTTTTTTTAATAAAACAAAAAAATATATTTCTTATAAATAATTAAGCTGGAAAGAGTTAATTTCCAAGATCCTTACTGTTCCACCAATGATTCATGGAACATATATACATCAACAAAATTACACTCAAAGAATGATAATTTTTCGAATAGACAAAATATTATAAATAAAACAAAAGATTTTGTTAGTAATATTCTATTTGATGAAGACTGTGCTGAAATGTTTTTAAAAATTGCACGAAAAACAAAATCAAAGCTTGAAAAATATCGAATTTGATACTGTCGATATATTTGGAAAAATATCGATATATCGAAATTAAAAATATCGACGTTATCGGCCATGTCACAGAGTTCAATTCCGTTCGGAAACGGAATTCAACGTATCCCATTTTTGTAGCAGCTGGTGTCTAAAAAAGAAAACTAAAACACGCAAATTTGTCAGGTGTGTCCAGACTGTTGGCGGCGCTATTATGGTGCGGTATGCTCCAGCTAGGGCTTGACATATTAGGGTTGATTGAATTCCGTTTCCGAACGGAATTAAACTCTGTGACATGGCCGTATATATCGATATATTTTTAAGAAAATATCGATATATTGATATATCGATATTTTTTCCCATTCCCACTTCCTAGATCAGGCCTGCAACCTATGACCTGACAATAGGCCTGCTGAATAATGCCTTCAATCAGGCCTGCTTAGCAAGGGGTCGCTGTAGGCCTTGACCCGCAATGACATCGCGTGTAAAAAATATATGGATATGTAATTGGAGTATTAGTGCATGCTAAATAAGGCTTTATAGAAGGCCTCCTTACTTTTACCGCTGGTACGTTTTGATTGCTTCACACTGCTACTAATACAAGCATCAGATTGTTTGTTTGGCAGTGAGATAAGAAAACGAGATGTTATTTACCTTAAACGTATACGTTTCATTCATTAGGAATTTGGGGAGACAACTCGGCTTTATCATTTTCTTTTATTTTGCTTGCTACTGCAAGTCTCGAGACTTATTTTTTTTACTGTTTTTTTACGTTTAACAATATTATTTTTATTTCCCACAATACGATATGATGATGTGTATAGATGGCGCTCCCCCTTAAATAAATAAATATTATACCAAGATTTTAGGTTAAAAGTTTACTTTCAAAAACAATTCAATCTTTTACTAATAAAGTTATTCATTCTTTATGAAATTTACATGTAATGTGAAACTTATGTTTTAGTGAACAGCTATGAAAGGCCCTACGAACTATTTTCTAATGGTGAACTAAAAATCAAATTTGCTAGCTGATGAACGAGAGAGACATTTCTCCAAACCCATAACGATCAATATATCTATTACATATTTCTATTGATTTCCTATGTTTGTACTTAATTTAGACAATAACATTTTTTGTGAAATTCGTTGAACAAAACTTTTTTGTTTTTGATTGAAAAAAAAATTGAAAGCTTTTCATGGAACTGACAATACAAAGATCTACGATATACAGCCGTGTCCAAGATTCCGTTCGGATTGGTTTTGATTCCGTAGTTGTGATTCCGAAAAAGTACATTTTTGGTGCTTGAGATTACGTTTATTTTGTACTTCGTTTTTACGATGATAAAGCTTTTTATACCTTGAGGCGTTTGTTTGCTCTTGTTTTTAGATGCAAAGCTCAGATTAACATGGATAGCTCATGATCAAATATTTATTTGACGCTCCCAAAAGTATGCAAGCTTTTTAATATTTATTGCAAATGAAGTCTGTAGAAAAGTGTTTTTCAATTAGACTTTGATATTTAAAAGTGGTTTGATTACGAAGAAAATTTTCGTTTTTCATTTTCTGAAGAAGCAACTTACAGAATTGAAACCACTTCCGCACCACTGCTAGCACATTGGATTTCTCCGATTCCAATTTCCTGAAAGTTTCAAATTAAACTCGAATTGTCATGTTGTGTTCAGTTTGTCAGCAAATTCCAAAAATTGCTTCCAATACAAATCAATTGAACAAACAAAAAAATCATTACTTTGCAAAATATAACGTAAAAACTATGAAGTTATTACTCATACGCATCTCAATACCCAACCAAACACTTACAGCATTGTTTAATGAAAAATTGGAATGAAGTTAGCATAAGTGACGAAATTGAACTTGGCCTCACGAGTTCTTTCATATGTGATTTGTAATGCTAAATCGTATGGCAAAACCCGTGAAGATCATTTTAAATTGTGCCAGTTATGCTAACTTCATGCCAAATTTTTCATTACACATAATGTCGTTACTATTTAATTAAGGAACACTCATATGTAGTAGAGTCTTATTTTGCAAAGTCTTATTTTGTAAATGTTTTGTTTCTGTAATATGTATGAATTTTTGCCATACAAAATTTAACAACGCTTAGCGTTTCGTTTTAAACAATAAAGCCGTTTATATTAATGTACTAACCAGTATTTTAATCATGAGTTAAATGTGTTAATTAGTTAAATCAATATTAAAAAACGTTGTACAATATTAAGAAAAATATAATTTTCAAATAGTTCGATCTTAATGATTGAGTTGTGATTATGGCAGACATTTTTGTAAATGTAGTTTGTCTTTTAAAACTATAATTATTTTTAAATATTCAGCCGTGTCACAGATTCCGTTCGAATTGCTTTAGATTTCGTAGTTGTCATTCCGAAAAAGTATATTTTTGGTGCTTTATATTCCGTTTATTTGTATTTCGTTTTTACAATGATAAAGTTTTTATAACTTGAAGCGTTTGTTTACTCTTATTTTTAGATGCAAAGCTTTTTATTAACATGGAAAGCTCATGAGCAATTATTTATTTAACGCTCCTAAGAGTATGCACGTTTTTTAGTATATAATGCAAATGAAGTCAAACGAAAAGTGTTTTTCAATTCCGCCTTGAAATTTAAAAGTGTTTTGATTACGAAGAAAATTTTCGTTTTCTGAAGAAGAAGCTTACGGAATTGAAACCACTTCCGATCGGAATGGTATTCTGTGACATGGCTGATTATTAAAAAGTCGTACAAATTGAGTTTCAGATATGAAAAGTTTTGTTTGAAACGGTTTTTATCGATGAAATTTTTTTAATTTACCCACATCTATTCTACTCTATTGTTCAATCTGATGTTATTTTTTATCTATTATTAGAAAGCTTAAAAGTCTCAAATAAATTCGTGTTTGCATACGTTAAGATTTTTCAGTTTCTTACAAATATTCAAGTTATTTCAATCTATGTGGGTCGTGTATGTTAGGCGACAATAAAGGTTAATTCCTAGGTAATTAACCTGGCGTGTAGGGGTATATATCAGGTATAATGCAGGACCCTAAATGCTGCCTTGAAGAGCCCCAGCTTGAATCATCTAAGGTGTGCTTAGAAAATTACTTTCTCTGATGATGAATTTTCGTACAGTTAAACAGCTTTCTAATAGCTTATGAGTGTTAGATGGTAAATTTTGCTTTAATTTCTGGATTAATCCTGCATGCCATACTTTATCGAAAGCCTGAGAAATATCAATGAAGAACAATATTTCTTTTCTTCGAATGGTTTTTCGCCACATTCTCAAGCCTATGCGTTCTCCAATGAATTAATTTAAATTTTTTCTGTTTATTTGCGTAATTTTTCTCAAAAACTATGAAAGCAAGAAAGTGAAAATATTACTTTTATTATTTTCTTCTAGATGACATTTTGGGAATATTCCTAATATATTGCCTTAGCGGATATCTTCCATTTGCCTGCAGAGTGTATACAGCTTTGTAAATGTATTGGAATTCCATTCCCAGTCTAGTGTTCTAAATTTCGAATATACACAGAGAAAAGTACTTGCATATATCCAAGCAATTTTTACATTGATAATATCATAATCGAATATAAATCTTTGTCCCCAAACTTTTTCATTCAGCTTAAGAAATGTGTCATAAATAGTATGAGCTGTAGAAGATTTTTGTTTAAAAAAATCCCAATATATCAGTATTGAATTCTTAATGTCTAATTTTCTAACCTCCCTGCCGATTTGTAGAAATATATATGCATGTATGTAGAGTTTAAAAATATGCTATTTACAAGGTAACTACAATTTTTGAATTATGAAATTATGGTGCATTTACACCAGAGCGTAATCTAGTAGATTTGAATTGAAGTCTTACTTGCTGTCTATATCTGACATAAACTGACTAACATTAACACCTAACATCATGGGAATGTTAAGAGCAAACTGCTTATTAGGGTATGATTCTTTTTGCCAAAATTTATTCATCGCAGTGCACTATGGGCAGTGTTGTACTAACAATAAAAATCCTTTTTAGTACATTTTCGTCAAGAAAAAATCCCACACCAAATGCAATTTCTAAAACTCTCCCAAAAATGATTTTTTATTCAGATCTGTTCTGTATTCAATTCGGAATGAAAATGTTGGTAATTGTCATGGCATTGTTGTTATAAATATTAATTTATAACAACAATGCTTTGAAAATTCCAAACATTTTCATTCCGAATGGAATACAGATCAAAACTGATTATCTTTGAAAAAAATTTGTATATGTTTGTTTTGTATGGGTGATTCGCATTCTATACATACATTTTGTGTTTTTTTAACCAGTGTAACAGAATGAAATATGAGAGGGTAGGATTCACATTATAGTTTTCACCTCATTGAATGGATTCTGAAAAATATATACATTTTTCGATTTTATTTTTAATTTTTGTGTATTAAGCGCTACATTTGCTTTCGCGGTTGCTCTGAGAAATATTTTTGGTAAAAAAAATACGCCAAAAAAATAAGTTTAGAGTTTGAAAGCACTATACATCCATTCTCTAAAACAAAAAAATTATAATAATCGCAGGACGAAATTAAAAGTTACGACCACTTTTTCAATTTTGACTTGGGTTCCCATGGAAAAATAAAAAAGTTCTTACAAACCAACCTAAATCAGAGCGTTGAGCGTCGCGTAAGCCACAGGGTACGTATTTGCAGTGAATTTATTGTAAATACGTACCCTGTTGCTTACGCGACGCTTAACTCTCTGATTTAGATTGTGCAGTTACTTTTAAAATAAGTCATTACAAACATTTGTACAAAAGCGAAATATATACTAACTCTTCTTTGCAATAAGACTAATTTTAGAAAAATCGACCAACAATGTTAAAAGTTATGTGAATTTCAAATAATTATTCGCAGCAAAATACGACCTAGTGCGGTAGAAGCACAATTTTTTTTAAGAAAATCAGAAATTTGTAAACAGATAATGTTCTTTATATCGTTTCTACCCTTCATCTGCTGTTGACTTTTTTAACGTCCTAAAATTTATAGATAAATTATATATAAAAATTTTTATGTAACGCTCAATACATTTTTATACGAATTCAATATTTTTTTCAGAACACACAACACATTTTAAATTCAATACAACTTAGATGTATAATCTTCGATGCATTTTAACATAAACTCCTTAGTTATTCGCTAAAAAAAATTTCAATTAATTTAAAAATATATAGATAACACTCAATATATATATGTTTTCATACAAACCATGATTGATTGATGAAACGTTTTGCAATATAATATCACTTAAGAAAGTTTAGAAAACTTTTATATATTTAGAAGTACAAACCTACGGTGTTATTTTAGTGAATGTACGTTGTTAATGCAATTTTAATAATTAAATTGATGTGTGAAATAAGAGAAGCATATGCAAATATTCTAAAATCGTTACAATTTAATCCCGTTTGTGTAAAAATTCATAGTTTCTTAAGGTGGAAAATCAACATCATGCATTGCGGACACTCCATTTTGTATGAAGAGAGTATAAACAGTATTTTCGTTTTTCGATTTTAAATCGTAATTGACAGTCGTATACAAAAAAACGTATGTTCTTTTATTTATACTCTATTAAATCATGCTGATGCAATTTTCATTTTAAAATTTATGCGTTTATTTTATACGTTGAAGCATTTGTTGTATGTATACAACAAGACCTTTTGAGAGTATTTTTCTTAGTTCTAACTATAAAATTTTGCAAAATGAAGGATTACATAGGTATTTTGTAGGGATATACTTCAGTTTGTTGCTTTCTGCTTGACCAGAAATTAAAATTTTTTATGTTTAATATATTTCTTTAGTTTTTTTTTATAATATTTTTATTTTTTGCATTTTTGACTTATTTTTAGTTTGTATATTTGGAAAAAATTAAACAAAAAATCTAGGTGCCCTAACGAAGTTTGGTGCAGGAGAGGGTTAATAATAAATATGAAAAATAGTTTATAAAATCATTTCATAACTACTTACAAATGTATTTACATTGTCACAGCAATTAACTAGTTATTATTTGGCTACTTGAAGCTCAAAAATAAGTAGTCAGATAAACAAATTAAAACTTAAAAAAATTATACGCACTATGTTTTATTTTTTCAATTTCATGAAGAACTTTACCCACTCAGTTATTGTTGACTCATAAGTTTAAGCGGCAAAAATTATTTTTCATATACAAACACATTTTGACTCAAAAAGTGGCTGTCTACTTTTTTTATTAGTATATATCAAAAAACTTTTAGCTTCTTTCAGATAATGATAAAAATACGTAATAATTTTATTAAAAACTAAGTAGTAGTTCTAATTTGAAGCACTGTAATAAGATAAATAAGTACCACTCATTACTTTGTAACCCATTAATAAAGTACTACCGATTACGAAAATGGCAAAGGTTTTTGATGGGTACTTGCGCTCAAACTTTTACTTGTGTACTTCGCGAACTATTTTATAGTATACCCAATACCCAATACCTCAGAAGTGTAATTTTGAATATATTGTAAGTTACAGGGGTTTTTCATTTGAGTTAAAGTTTTGTAACTTAAAATAAATAAAAATAAAATTTTATTTCATATAAACCATGAATTAGTAACAAAAATACCACAATTCTATTTAAAAATATGAAATATAGCCCCTGGAACTTCCCGCTAATTTCAAGCTCAAAGCGTCACAAAAGTCAACGATTTTTGGACAACTTAAAAAAATTAAAGCTCGATTTTCGAAATTCGGGGTGCCATCAGTAACTTCCCATTTTTAGATTTGGGGAAGCTAAACTCAAAAACTCGGTCTTAGTCATCGGAAGAATGTTTGGTTTTAAAAAACTGTACCGCTAGCAAAGAAGTTTCATTGTTAAAACCGAAATATATCCCTCTTATTAGCTCTAATTATTTCCTAAATTTGGTTACAGACTAAGAAAATTGTCAGGTTGAGCACATCTATTTTATTCTTTTTTTATTTCTTAAATTGTTCGTAAGATTTGTTTATTTCCCGAAAACAACTACAGACATCACCCCTTGATCGGCTGAACATTTGCGTTTTGATCTCAGTAAATCGCAAGTAAATTTCCATTCCAATTCTGTTTTATTTTTGTGTTGTTTAATGATAATTTGGATTTTGCTCATTCAAATAAAGATAGAGTCTGTTGTTTAGCTTCATTTAATTTTATTTTATTTAAATTTAAGAGAAGAGATTATTTTACCATATAAAATACAAAGACGAGATGCGCAGTGTGGCACATTTTAACGTTTTAAAAAATAGCAACGTTTATTTTGAAATGAGCAACAACAAACAGCAGCAACTACGACAATCCGTAAACAAATGAAATTCAAATAAATAAAGAAAAAGAAAATAGAATCATTTATATCGTAGAGTGTTATAAAACTTTATTATTTGATTTATTAGAGTTATAACAACTTTTTCTGCTTTTTAAAATGATTTAAATGTCATTGCAACTTTTTAAACGATCTTTTTGCAAATTTATTTAGCGTCAATGCTTAAGATAAAATTTTAAGAGGCTCCAGCTTGGCACCTTAAAGAATTATTAACATAAGCGGCAATTGTAGATTCTCTGAAAAATACAAATCTGTTATAGTTTTTTTTTTTTGCTCTGACGCAACATCAGGGATGGAAAAATGTTTTTTTGATTTTGTACCAATTTAAATATAAATTAGATTCACAAAGCAAATACGTTCGAAATAATCATATTAATAAAACAATTAGCTACTGGCTTGAGCTTTTCACATGCTTACATGTTCATATATACTTAAGTATAAAATCAAACCAAAAAAGTTTGTCTTGAGTAGAACAAAAATCAGAAAAATGGGAATGAAGAAAAATAAACCGATGGCAACGCTGGGAAAGTGCACTTTAATATCAGCTTGAGAGTGATTTAATTCTCGTATTCAATTTTCGCGAAAAAGTTGTATATATAAGAATTAAAATCACATTCAACAGAGCCACCTGACAAGTGGTGATAGCAAATACACGTGAGCACTGACGATGGAAGTGTAGCGGCTTCCGAAAGTGGCGCTACTCTGTTCTGCTGTGTACGTTGAAAAATTAAGTTGATGTTAATTTTTCCATTGTTCCTTGGAATATTAATCATACGCAATTCTTTCTGAATATAACGTTACGAACCTTAGCCTAATAATCAATTTAGATTCACAAAGCAAATACGTTCGAAATAATCATATTAATTAAATATAAATTGTTTAATTTTTAAACCACGACGGTACCATTTTTTAATGAATTAAAAATAAGGACTTATCAAAAGCAAATATATAACACAATTGCAGTCTACTTCTGTCCTTCGTAGTGGAAAAAAATTACTAAAAAGCTCCATAACTGTCACAAAATCACTCCTAGATGGGTAAAATGTGTGGCCGACCCCCCTTAGAGTGTAAGGGTGGTCGGTTAAAGACTCAAAATGATAATACATATAAGTAATCTAACCAATTTAAATTGTTAACTTTCTGTTCATGTAAATTGTTGGTACAATATTTGTGAATAAACAATTTTTATTGGTTAAAATAGCCTTTTTACAACCAACATAACCTGCATGATATAGGAAATGTTGAGAATGCAGTCTAAATTATTGCAGGCTGCATTAAACAAACTAGGAACTTAGAAATCTGTTTTTTGGAACGCAAACGGCATCCGCCAACATAAAAACGAACTCGAATACTTCATTATAGTTTCGATGCATGGTATGGACTTTCGAAAAATAAATGATAATATATCCAGAACTTCTAAACTGCAGATTGGATTTAGCTGAAGCTTGAAACATCTGTAGAGAAAGAGTCAGCCGTTATAAGTCGTGTCTTGGAGACCTTCTACCTTAAGCACAAGAGGAGCTATAGTGGGCCAAATTTGACCACCTCGGACTCAAAAAAACTTCTAAAGGTTGTAACTTTTTCAAATGTTATCCGACTTCAAAAATTTAAAGCGCTTAATTTAAAAGGCATCAATTGATTCTTGATAAAAATTTAAGTAAAACTTGAGAAAAACGTGTTTATTATCTGCAGTCGGAAAAACGCAAAAAAATCTAAATTTTGAAATTGACGTGAAAAAAATTTTAAAAAAAATATCTTCAATATTTTCAATTTTGTAAAAATTTTGTTAAGCACATTATTTCGTTACATATCGCTGAAGGCAATCCATTAAGGATGTGTCTAGCGTCCATAACTTTGTATTTTGGACATGTACCCTACTTCCAGCAGTGGCCAAAAATGGTAAATTTTAAAAATAATGTTTGTGTTTAAGGCCCTATAAAAAATTTTGGTCACGGATTTTCAAAATTCCACCGAATACGTTTGATAAACTAAATGGTTCTAAGATTCCTGGGAAAAATTTAAGACAGTGTCCAATAATGTGGACATACGCACAGATTTTCTGAAAAAAGTCAAAATTTAGGAAAAATAAAGTTTTGTACCATAAAAAATATGTGGTAACAATAATATCATTAGTATTCTAGTTTTTCAATTAGTACTATAGTTTTTTAAGCTAAAGGCCAGTTATCCATATCCATATACACAGCCGTGTCACAGATTCCGTTCGGATTGGCTTTGATTCCATAGTTGTCATTCCGAAAAAGTTCTTATACCTCGAGGCGTTTGTTTACTCTTCTTTTTAGATGCAAAGTTCACATTGAGCTTTTTATTAACAAGGAAAGCTCATGACCAAATATTTATTTGACGCTCCTAAAAGTATCCACGTTTTTTATTATTTACTGCCAATGAAGTCAGTAGAAAGTGTTTTTCAATTCCACTTAGAAATTTAAAAGTGGTTTGATTACGAAGAAAATTTTCGTTCTTCGTTTTCTGAAGAGGCAACTTAAGGAATTGAAACCACTTCCGATCGAAATGGTATCCTGTGACATGGTTGATTATATAATAAATTAAGTAAAGTGCGTTTTTGGCTCGCACACGAAGGGTTCGTTTTTGCCCTTTTTTCATTTTCGCAGTTTTTTCGTTTAACTTTTTTGTTTACTTTTAGTTTTTTTACTTTTAAACTTTTTTTCGTTGTTTTGGCGCTTTTTAATTTTGCTGGTTTTTTGCGATTTTTCGTTTTTTGCCGATTTCTTAAGTCTTGGCGATTTTTTGGTTTTTGGTGTATTAACGTTTTGTTTTCTTTTTTTCGTTTTGACGATTTTTGCTGTTTTTGGCGATTTTTTTTATTTTTTTGGCGCTTTTTTCGTTTTGGCGTTGTTTTTCGTTTTGGCGCTTTTTTCGTTTTGCTGATTTTTTTCCATTTTTGATGATTTTTTTCGATTTTGATGATATGTTTAGTTTTATCGATTTCTTAGGTTTTAGTGCTTTTTTGCATTTTGACGACTTTTTTCTGGTTTGGCGATTCTAGTTTTTTTGGCAATGTTTTTAGTTAGCATTTTGGTATTTTTTTCCTTTAAGCGCTTTTTTCATTTTGGCAATTTTTCGTTTTAACACTTTTTTAATTTCGAAATATTTTATTTTTAGCGTTTTTTTTAATTTCATGAGTTTGTCCCTTACGGTTTCCAAGATACAGCAAATTGTCTAACGCCCCTTTTCACAATGTATGATTAAGAGTTAACGCGGACTTTAACGGCAAGTTTTGTATGGCTAAGTTTCCGTTAAAGTCCATGTTAACTCTTAATCGTACATTGTGAAAAGGGACGTTAATTGCATAGTCAAAATAACATTAACTGATAGAAGACCATTTAATTTTTATTGTTTTAAATATCAGTGTTAATTGGTGTAGTTCATTCTACAGACTATAATAATTAACACTAACTTTGGAAAGTTAAAGTGTCTATATATAAGTGTCTGTATACTACATTAGTAATTCAACATGGTTCGTTGCTCGCTTTAGAACACCCTTTAATTTTTAACTGTCATATATATCAAGATCGTAGCTCCTACGGTTTCCGGGAAAACAGCCTGTGACAGACAGACAGACAGTCGGACAGCGTAGCGAAACAATAGGGTTTCTTTACACTTTTGGTGTACGGAACCCTAAAAATGAGGTGTATGTTTGTTTGTTTGTTTGCAGATTTTTGTTACGCCATCAAGCCTAAACGGCTGAATCAATTTATTTGAAATTTGGTACACAGATAGATATTTGGCCCATAATTTATATAGGCTGTATTTGCTTTCCAGATTTTGGACCGAGAGGGGATAAAAGGGGTCAAAACATCCCCCAAGCATAACTCTGTCATTTGTCAACCGATTTTGGAAATTCTTTATTGATTTGAAAGGGACTGCTTTTAGTTAGGTCCCATAATTTATTTTTTCAGAATCGGTGAGGATATTTGACCCTCCCCCAATGCTAAAATATGTCATTTGTGAACCACAGATTTTTGTTACGGCATCACACATAACCGGCTGAATCAATTTAAATGAAATTTAGTACACAAATAGATATTTGGCCCACAATTAATATAGGCTGCAGCTGTTTCCCGGATTTTGGATCGGGAGGGGATAAAAGCATAACTCTGTCATTTGTCAACCGATTTTCAAAACTATTTATTTGTTTGAAAGGGTTTACTTGCAGTTAGGTACCGTAAATTTGTTTTTTCAAAATATATGGGGAAAGAGCCCCCTCTTTTTTTCGAAAATCGGTGGAGAAACTTGCTTCCCTCCATGATTAACGCTATCATATATGAACTGATTTTCAAAATTATTTTTTTGTTTGAAAGGGTTTGCTCACCCATTCTTAACTCTGTCATTTATGAACCGATTCGCATTTTTTAAATGGTTCCATTTTTTTCGAAAATCGGTGGGGAAGTTTGCTCCCCCATGATTAACTCATTTTTTAACCGAATTTCAAATAATTTTTTTGTTTGAAGTTTGCTTGAAGTTTGGTTCCATAGAAGTGGAAATGGGGCGGAAAAAGTGGTAGCCCGATATATTTATTATCGTATAACTCCGCACTTCTTGACCGATTTCAACATTTTTTTATTTGAAAGGACATGAAAGGTTTGGTACTATAAAAATTTGCGGACGAACACACAATTAGTAGAAGTACACACCATTTGACCTAACGCAAAATTGCGTCCCGTTTTGTAATCTGTTCAATGGGATCTTTGCATTGAGGTCGGTTTTTTTGCAGAGTTATTTCGTCCATATTGCTAGACCAGATAGACGATAAATAACGCATTAAGGACTTCTCATCAATATGTTTAAAACCCGCGCATCGCCAGGTCGAAAAAACTGGTTTTTTATATAAAACATCAATAACAATAACCGCGTTCATAAGACGTAATAGTTGTGCAACTGTTGTGTGTTTGGCTTAGAAACGCACAGTTGAGTAGTTCCGCTACACACAACAGTTGTGTATTTGCTGCCATTTTATCCATTTAATAAATTTTGCATTACAAATGCGATAAAGTAAAGAAATAAAGGAATATAATTGAAATAAAACTAAGATCGCTAAATATATGTTTATTGTGTTGTTTACTTACTATATTACATAGTATTTAATTTACTATAATGTTGTTGGCTTAGCGTTAAATTAAAAAGATTATCGGGCAGCCTTCTTATTTTATTGCAGTGTTTTTTGCTTTGTGGTGAAAATTTTAAAATAAAATGAAAATGGACAATTCGTATGGTGCTGACTATCGCATTGGATACCATGTTTATAGAATATTTTATGGAACCAAAATGCAATCAAAACTGAGAGCTAAACTAATTAATTTAGTTAATTTCAACTATGTCTTTTATGCCTGTTTTTAACTGTTTACATTTATCAGCTGTAACTGTTGGGCGCAACAGTTGCCAACAGTTGAGCTCAACAGCTACGTCTTATGAACGCGCCCAATAACGCGTTGTAACGTTTATTTTTAAATTCAATATTTTACAAGACCGTTGCACAATGGAAAATATTTCTAAGTTCCGTATCAAAAATGGTTTCTTAAAATATCGAACTATGATATAAAATCGGTAGCATGTAGATTGCCATAAAAACCACGATTTTTTAAGCGTTTTTATTACAAGTGCTAATTATATTTAAAAAACTTTTACTTTTTTTTAGTATTATATAATTTGACGCATTGTTTATTTCTTTCTGTTTCTAGTTATTGCAAAAACTCGGAAGTTTCTAAGAACAGAAACAAATAACCAATGCCTCAAATCAAATAATTTCTAAAAAAAAGTAAAATTTATTTTAATACAAGTAGCACCTGCAATAAAACGCTTAAAAAATCGCTTAAAAATACTGCAAAGCTGATGGTATGAATGGTAAAGTTTAATGCACCATTGGATGCAGCTTGAAAAGGTCTTTCAAACGATAATTTTTTTATATGTTGTCTTGGAAAAAAATACGAAAATATTAAAAAAACTACAAAAATAGACCTTTTTAGACACGGTCCAGCTCACGGCGGTCATCACTAGACCCCTCAAATATTTTAGGAACCCTCATTAAAAAGACCGGTCTTTAATTTGAGAGGGGTAACAAAAACACATTTTTCATCTTCATACAAGTCGAATCGGCTTAGGCTGAGGCCACACGGGCGTTTTTAAAACGCAGTGTTTCTGCCATAGGTACGTAGATAGTCAACTAAAACTCCAAAAACCTAAGTCTGCTGTCAAAAACCTAAGTCTAAGGATGTGTTATTAGGACATTTTTTATTAGTATTGGTCAAGGTAGATTGAACAGGTACACAAGAACAGCTGTTTTAGTAAATTTGAGAATGTGTGCGTCACACAGACAATAGATTTTGACACATGTCTGGGATTTTTCTATCAACAACGGGCATGTGTTAGTAAATTTGAGAAAGCTTATGAATGTGTGTGACTCACAGATAATGGATTTGACATATCGCGACCTTAGTATTGTTTTGGCCCACCGACCATTTTCAAAAAAATTGAGTTAAGTATGAGGTATATATATTTTGAATACCCTCTTTCAGAATCCAAAAACTGTTTCGCGAAATTGTTCTTGGTTTCTGAGATATCAAGCATTCATTGTGCTCGATATCATCATTTTTGAAAAATTTTTTGTAAAAAAAATTTTTTTATATAAAAAAACAAAAATCAGAAATCAAATAAAATACCAAGTTTCATCAATATTAACTTTTTATTCCATGTAAATATCTTTTCTAATAACATTTATACGCTTATTTTCAATAAAAAGTAGAAAATTTCCTCTCAATAACAAGTAACACGCAATCAGGGTGACCGTTGAAAATTTTTAAAAGTGGCACAAAAAGGGGATTTTGAGGGAAAAAGTGGCACCAAAAAGGGGATTCTTTCAAAAAAAGGGGCAACTTTTTTGAAAAGGGAATAATTGAACCAAATTCTAATATTTAATGAATTTCTAGGGCATATAATGCTTTTGAAATAAAATGAATCAATTTTGATGTTTTTTCGTTCAAAAAACTGGCTGTTTTTATATAAATTTTAGACAAACAATGCAAACAAGCCTTGTTTGTATAAATTTTATGTGAAAGGCACTCACATTTTTTTAGCAATTTCCATAAAAATTTTTTTACTCAAGTCGCTTGTTTGCATATGGAAACAGCACATTAGTAAAGTATATCGAAAAGCATTTCTGCTGAGTAAAGATCCTCGCATAGCCGGCCTTCGGCCGGCGAAGCCGCTGAGTATACCAAGAAAAAAAATACTTAAACCCGGCCGAAGGCCAGCTACGCAAAGAATATTTTGTAGTAAAATAAAATTTCATAACAATTTTAATTAATTTCCAAATATTTCTTTGAGTCGACGATGTTGATTGGACATATTTTAAGCATTGTTGACGCTATTTGCAAATTGTTCTTGATTTTATTTCACTTTTTAAAATGCAATAACGTCAATTGACCTTTTATTACTTGTCACCGATTGCAGAAGTAAAAAGTGAATAGCCAAAAACATGTACATATATTTGAATTTGTTTTCATTTTTAAAAGTGTGGACATTATGACACATTTCAAAGTGTCATAATGGTCATAATAATAATGTCATAAAGTCCATGGCACTATTAAAAGTGTCACAATGTCCATGGATGTTACGCCATTTTTAGCAGTAACATAATGTCTTTGAACATTATGTCACTGGATATTGTGACATGGCACCAAAATTTGCATGAAAATAATCTTAAAAATATTTAAAGCTGCGTGATTTTCATAAAAATGTTTAACAAGACGTTCTTGTTCGTGTTATTGAATCAGGGTGTTATTTTTAATAATTTTAATACAATAATGAATATCTATAGATCTAAACCCTTAAACTATTTCAAAATAGTTTTTGTCATAAGACTTTACATAATAGACTCAAAAACAAAATTTTGTCTTGAGATTTTTTTTTATAAAAACAGTTTCGTACCATAAAAAGCTTATATTAAAACAAGAAGCATCATTTCATAAAAAGGGGCATAATATTACAAAAGGTGGCAGATTTAGGTAATTTTAAAAAAGGGGCACTAAAAGTGGCAAGGCAGTTGAAAAAGTGGCAAATTGCCACTTTAGTCGCAAAACGGTCACGCTGCACGCAATTTATACGGTGATTTTTTCACTTGTCTTTAAATCACGTTTTATTTTGTATGAGAGTGAGCGGGGTAGAGAAGAAAGCGGGGTAGAAAAAAAGACAAGATTTCTGTTTTCGAGATTTTTTTCATATATTTCTTTAGTTCCATTTGCATTTTCTCTCTCTTATGAGATTGTGTTAGGGTTTTTGTTGTTATGAACGAGTAAATAAAGCAAATTTTGAGAGTAATGTACAAAAAAGACATGAAATGAAAAATCATTGTATAAATGCAAAAAGTTTTAGGTAGCAGCTTTAAAAAAAAATTTTAAAAACGACATATCTTAAGAATCACGGTGTAAATTGCGTTTTACTCAATACACAGCAGTTAGTATACACATGGAGCAACATAGCTACTTTTTACAAATAAAATTAAAAAAGTGGTTACTGGAGCACAATACAAGATATTTTACTTTCAGTAATCGGATTGATGAAAGTTCACAAAAATCGGATTGATGAAAGTTCACAAAAATGTACATTTTTCTTCCAAACATATGACGGAAGCAGTGGTGAGAATACAAAAAAATTCTATCGGAGATATTTTGAGAAAACTTTATGTGTCTTTTGTTGTTTTTCTCCACTCCGACTTTTTGTCATGTGGGCTAAGCCAATACTAAGGTCGCGATATGTCTGGGGTATTTCTACCAACAAAATACATATGTTTTTTGCTGTTGTATTTGTTTTAGTTATGGTGGTACCTGTAATGAATATGCCTTGGTATTGGTGTAAAATAAAAACTTTACCACAGCACCAAAAACATACATAGTTGTATAAATAGTATTTTACAAAATTTTTATATTTTAAACATGAATTTTTAGTTGTTATATACTACGTTTATGCACGCACTATTTGCAAATAAAAATATTTGCAAAAGCTCTCTCACCGTTTATACATCATAGCAAAAATACAAAAACTTGGTAGCACTTCTAAAACAAAGGCCTGTATTTTTACAATAAAAATAGTTTAAATGTATAAAATAACAAATAATTGTTTGTTTTAATTGTCAATACTTTTTGTGCAATATCTATGTCTTTATTGTTTTTTATTAGCAAACATTTGTAAGCGTGGCGACCTCAAACATTTTATTTGCAAATAGTGCGTTAATCGTGAATAGTTTTCGTGAGTTAATAAGTCGCAATAAAACAATTATATGGCAACAATTTAGTTTTATTTGCAAATAACCCGTGCGTATAAACGTAGTAATATACAATTAATTTTGTATTAATTAATGAAAATATGATTTATATGCCGTTTACACTTGATTTCGAGCTAATAGGGCATTTACACAGTCTCGAAATCTAGTACATTTGATTTGAAATCTTTTTCGAAATCTATATCCTTTACACTAAACTTTTTTGACATTTTTCTAGATTTCGTATCCAAGAATAAATACTTTGAACTAAAATTTATCTTAAACTGTAACCCAACAAGTTCCGTCTTAGCTAATACACACACTTTTATTAGAAATTTGTTGTACAGCGTAGCCAATTCACTCACCGTTTATATAAAAATGTTGTACAGGGTGGTAAAAAGAAAATAAAAATACTAGACTTTGAGATTTCGTCCAAATCTAATGACAAAAAACAACTAGATTTTAGGGCATTTACACTCTCGAAATCTAGTAGAATTGATTTGAAATCTTTATCGAAATCTATATGCTTTGCACTAAGCCTTTTGGACATTTTTCAAGATTTCGTATCCAAGAATAAATACTTTGACTGAATATTACCTTAAACTGTAACCAAAAAGGGCCGGCTCAGCTAATTCAAACACCTTTTATGGCAGTTTTGTAGAGCGTAGTATTCTTGTAGCTAATTCACTCACCATCTGTATAAAAATGTTGTACAGGGTAGTAAAAACAAAATAAATATACTACATTTTGATTAGATTTCGTCCAAATCTACTGACAAAGCAGATTTAGCTCGAAATCTAGTACTTACGAGATTTCGAGCTGAATCTAGATGTTTTTTACTAGATTTCCCATACAAAACAAAATCTACTTTGTAATACCCGATTCAGACTGCAGCCAAATTAAGTTTTTCTTGATTTCCGCTGAAATCAACTCGAAATCAAGTAATTTCCCATACATTTTGTCATATCCCATATTAAGTTGTTTTCCTTAATTTCGGCGAAATTACCTTAAAATTACAATGCACATCCCTGTTTTTGTTTTAAAGCTCCTTTTTTGTACCAAAATATATACAACTATGGGAAAGAAACAAACAAATTGAATTTATTTTATTAAAAAAAATTTATTTATTGTATAAATTTACAACAAAAAAAACCTTTAAATTAAAGAAAAAGAATGTCGTGGCCAAATAAACGTGAATATGAAATGAAACCTATCAAATGGGGCAAGTCCGAAGTCAGAAGTGGCAACTGAAATTAAGGCAAATGCAATTTATCAGCACTATGAACGGTTTTAATTTGGTAATTTCAGTACGAAATTAAGTAATTTTGGTGCAGTCTGAATGGGCTATAAGTAGATTTGGACGAAATCTAGTAAAAATCTAGTATTTCTATTTTCTTTTTACTACCCTGTACAACATTTTTATATAAACGGTGAGTGAATTAGCTACGCTCTACAAACATTTTCTAATAAAAGTGTGTGCATTAGCTAAAGTGGCACTTGTTGGGTTACAGTATAAGATAAATTTCAGTCAAACTATTTATTCTTGGATACGAAATCTAGAAAATTTTCAAAAGAGCTTAGTGTAAACGATAACATTTCGAAAAAGACTTCAAATCAAATCTACTAGATTTCGAGACAATGTAAATGCACTATAAATGGCCTATAATAAAATAATGATTTTCTAAACACATTTTTGATATTATTTGGTACTAAAAAATTTATCCCAAATAGTATAAAAAAATACAATTCTGTTGAATGAAAAGATGTTTAAAAACATTGATAAATTTCAACATGTAAACAGGACTATCGTTGGAAATTTTCAAAAGGTCGCACAAAAAGTCGTTTTAGGCTGAGGCCACACGGTCGTTTTTAAAACGCGGCGTTTCTGCTTTTTATATTACATTTGAAGTTTTGAAAAATTGAGAGCTTTCAAATTTAATATAAAAAGCAGAAACGCCGCGTATTAAAAACGCCCATGCTTAGAAAAATAAAGTCGCTCAAAAAGTCGTTTCAAGAAAAGAAAAGACGCACGCATTTTTTTAAGGTTTTTATTTGTGGAAAACATAAAGAAAAACATAAATTAAGTAACAATTCAAACCAAACACAAAACAAACAAAAAATCATTATAACGAGTGATTTTTTTTGCTATTATCTTTTTGGCAACACTAGTTTTGACAGCTCACGCACGTTTTGTATCTTGTGTCACTGTCAAACATCTTCAGTTTGGTCTATAATTTAAGAATTGAAGCCAAACGACCTACCACAACGCCAAATTTTTGGTGAATGGGCTCTTGAAAAGTTAGATGAAGATCCACTTTTTTATCGAAGAATTGTGTTCAGCGACGAGGCTCATTTCTGGTTGAATGGATACGTGAACAAGCAAAACTGCCGTATTTGGAGTGAAGAGCAGCCAGAAGCATTGCAAGAGCTACCAATGCATCCACAAAAAACAACCGTTTGGTGCGGATTATGGGCTGGCGGCATCATTGGGCCGTATTTCTTCAAAGATGATGCGAATCACAACGTTACTGTGAATGGTGAGCGCTACCGTGCGATGATAACAAACTTTTTTCTGCCCAAAATGGAAGAGCTTGACTTGCATGACATGTGGTTTCAACAAGACGGTGCCACATGCCACACAGCACGCGAAACAATGGACCAATTGAGAGGCGAGTTCGGTGAACAGTTTATTTCACGCTTGGGACCAGTCAATTGGCCGCCCAGATCGTGCGATTTAACGCCTCTAGACTATTTTTGTGGGGCTATGTTAAGGCTAATGTCTATAGCGACAAGCCCGCTTCGATTGACGCACTGGAAGCCAACATTGCCAACATTATTCGTGAGATACCGGCCGAAATGTTGGAAAGAGTATGCCAAAATTGGACTAAGCGGATGGACCATTTGAGGCGCAGCCGCGGCCAACATTTGCATGAAATAATCTTCAAACATTAAATTATATCGACCCAACTATCGATCCAAATAAATATTTCATGCATTTTTCTGAATTGTATGTGTTTTTTTTTTACTTTCCGATAGTTCTTATAAAATCACCCATTACAAAGCGTTTAAACTAAGCATTACATAAAACGAAAAGCCATATACCTAAAATTTTTAAAATTTTACCGGGCTTTACAGCAGAAGCTAAAATCGCGGTTTTTATCGATTGAGTTCCCTCACTTAATTGTGAATAATCAAAAGTTGTTGTTTGAGTTTAATGAAATGTGGCTCGTTTTGTTTGAAATATATTTCCCTATTTGCTTATATTTTTAATTTTTATGAATTTCTTAAAAACAAAAATTTTTAAATTTTTTTGCCACGATTTCCACAATATCTCTGAAAGTACTGAGCTGATTAAAAAACAATGTTGCACCGCTTTCGCACTAGCAAAGTTTTATTGGCAAAGTTTTAATTCAGGCGGAAGGAAGACGGAGGGGAGTACTTCATCTCTTTGTGTTTCTACCGGATGAATTAAAAGTTTGCAAAGTAAACTTTGTTAGTGCGAAAGCGGTGTTGTCATGGCTTAAAGATAATGTTGTTGCCGAGCTTAGGATTTTTTTATTTAACTGAATAGGACAAACCGTTCTCCAGTTAGTATTTGTCGTGCGACTGCTTTCTTTTTGACATAACGATATATCTCGAAAACAAGAACTAATTCTGCAGACAAGACTACAAAATTGCTTAAGCATTTGGTCATAAGTTCTTTATTTTATTAAAAATATCAGTACTATTAAGGTATTTTATCAGGATGTACATTAAAATTCTCGCAATAAATTCCTGGGATTAAAAATTTTGCATAGTTTCCGAGAATGTATGCAAGACGGAACTATTTTTTTAGTTATCTGCAAAAACAGTAAAATATCGCCAAAAATGACAAAAGTCGCAAAATAAGATGAGTTTGAAAAAGTCGCACAAAAGCTAGCTGACCGTCAAAAAGGTCGCAAAATGCGACTTTAGTCGACGAACGGTAACGCTGCCAGGGTTACCGTTGTAAATTTTCAAAAGGTCGCACAAAAAGTCGTTATAGAAAAATAAGTCGCATGCATTTTTTTAGGTTTTTATTTATGGATAACATAAAGAAAAACAGAAATAAAGTAACAATTCAAAACAAACAAAAAATCATTATACAATGTGTTAAGCGTACCAATATATAAAACTAAAAGCCATGGAACTAAAGTTCTTAAAATTTTACAGAAGTTGGAAAAAAACTTTATAAAATAGTAAAGGTGGTAGTAGCAATATTGTTTTTTTATAATGATGTCACCGTCCTTTACAGCAAAAGTTAAAATTGCGATTTTTAATTGTGAATAAAATCAATAGTTTTGGATTGAGTTTAATGAAATATGGCTCATTTTGTTGGGAGCATATTTCCCTATATGCTTATAGAAAAAAGAATAGAATTTTTGTCTTCTTTAACGTTTTATGAATTTCTTAAAAACAAAAATTTTTTAATTTTTTTGCCACGATTTCCACAATATCTCTGAAACTACTGAACTGATTAAAAAATAACCTTGCACCGCTTTCGCACTAGCAAAGTTCACTTTACAAAGTTTTAATTCAGCCGGTAGAAAGACAGAGAGCAGAATACTTCATCTCTCTGTCCTTGTACCGGCTGGTTTAAAGCTTTGCAAAGTAAACTTTGCTAGTGCGAAAGCGGTGTTGGCACGGCTTGAAGATAATATTTCGGATTTTTTATTTAACTAAATAGGACAAATCGTTCTCCAGTTAATACTTTTCGTGCAACTGCTCCTTTTTGACATAACGGTACATCTCGAAAACTAGAACCAATTTCAAGAAACCGAGTGCAGATTCCAATTCAGTCCAAAAGTTTACCTAAATTTGTAAGCTTCTGTAATCGGTAGTTTTAAAACTGACCGATTTTCCAAAAATTTTTAGCAGATGTAGCGTATGGCTAGGAAACCCTTGAAAAGTTTTTAGTATGTCTTTTCACCTGTTGGTCAGAGAAGTTTTAATTGTTTTTTTTTTAATTGAACTAAATGTTTCCATAGTATTTTATTTGGGAACTTCATTAATATTACTTTTGTATTATATAAAATTTTTTCCAAGTTTTTTTGTAGAATATCCAGCAGAGTAGTGTTCACTTGTTTCTAATGAATCGATTTTAACAAATTGTCATTATACCTATAACTATTCTGCAGATAAAGCTACAAAATTACTTAACCGTTTGGGAATAAGTTCTTGATTCTATTAAAAATATCAGTACTACGAGTATTAAGTTATTTTTATCGAATGTAATTTAAAATTCTCGCAATAAATTCATGGGATTGAAAATTTTGCACAGTTTCCGAGAATGTATGCAAACGGAACTATTTTTTTTTAATTAATTGTAAAAAAGGGGAAAATATCGCCAAAAATGACAAAAGTCGCAAAACAAGATGAATTTTAAAAAGTCGCACAAAAACCCGCTGGCCGTCAAAAAGGTGACAAATTGCAACTTTAGTCGACGAACGATAACGCTGATAATACCTATGTATGTTTAAAAGTGGCAGCAAACTTGATGTATCAAACTATAGAGGAATTGCTAAGCTGAATGCTATTCCAAAACTTTTAGAAAAAATTTTAACTAACAGCCTATCACACCAAGCCTCCTCGCTGTTATCTTCTTGGCAACATGGCTTTTGTAAATCATGATGGATTTTTAAAAAGCATGCAAACGGATGTAATCTATTCGGATTTTAGAAAAGCCTTCGACAAAGTAAATCACGAATTATTATTTCACAAGTTACCACTTATGGGATTCAGTAAAACATCCCTGAATTGGCTTCGCTCCTATCTATCTAACAGAACTCAACAAGTAAAGTTCAGAAATGTTACTTCAATAGATATTGAGGTTCCTTCTGGGGTTTCTCAGGGAAGCCATTTGGGTCCCATACTGTTCACGTTATTTATAAATGACTTGCCTTCTGTTATTTTGCAGATGATGTCAAATTATTTAAGACATTTAATTCTCCTAATGATCAATTTTTACTACAGTTTGACATTGATAAGCTTTCCAAATGGTGTAGAATCAATTTAATGGACCTAAATATTAAAAAATGTAAGCATATGACGTTCTATCGAATAAATAAATTAGATTCTTGCTACTATATTAATGGAACAACTCTGAAAAGTACACAATATTACCGATCTGGGTATTCTGTTAGATCACAGGCTAGATTTCCGTGATCACATTGCGTTAACTGTTAACAAAGCAAATGGTGTTCTTGGATTTATGAAACGTTGATCTAAAGAATTTTCCGACCCATATATCACGAAACAGCTTTATACTTCTTTAGTTCGGCCTATTCTTGAATATGGATCAATTGTATGGGATCCTTGCTATTCTATTCATATAAACCGTATTGAATCGGTACAGAAGCAGTTTTTGATTTTTTGTTTAAGAGGCCTTGGATGGAATTCATTTGTTCTACCGTCATATGTTAATAGACTTGGTGTTATTAAACTACCAACTTTAATTGTCTGAGTTACATAGTAAAATTACATTAACTGATAAAACACCCTTTAATTTTTATTGTTTTAAATATTTGTGTTAATTGGTGTAGTCTATTCTACAGACTACACCAATTAACATTAACTTTGAAAATTTAAAGTATCTATATGTGTCTGTAAATTACATTAGTATTTCAATATTTTTCGTTGCTCGCTTTAGAACATCCTTTAATTTTTAACTGTTCTATATTTGTTGTTGTAGCGGCCAAAGTTTTACATATTATGTAAATATTTCAGGTCCGTAGCTCTTGCGGCCCCCTAGAAAACATTACATTAGTATTTCAACATTTTTCGTTGCTCGCTTTAGAACACCCTTTAATTTTTAACTGTCATGTATTTGTTGTTGTAGCGGCCAAAAACAGCCTGTGACAGACAAACAGACTGACAGCGTAGCGAAAACAATAGGGTTCCTTTACACTTTTGGTGTACGGAACCCTAAAAATGACCGCGAAAACAAATGATTTCAACTTAAAATTGACGTTTCGAGCTAGAAACATTTAAAGTGTTGCCAAATTAGCGGTTTTTGATGAATTCAACGATTCGATTTTAGAAAAGAAAAATACGAATAAAGCAAAATATGACTGCTTTAATTAACCCTGCGTTTAGACGTGCAAGTACTTGCATGCAAGTTCTGTGTACGTATTATCAACGAAAATTTCGAGAAAAAAATGCCCAACTGTCTTGCAAGTTGCTTGAATTTTTACACGGGCAGGTGAAAGTTCATTTTAAAAATGTCGGCGAGAGCAGAACAACTAAAAAAATGTCTTTATTATTGAAGCTAAAAAATGTGTTTGATTTTGGTTACTTTTTAATGCAGAGTTGCCAATAATACAAAAATATTTAATTTTAAGGGAACCAGATAACATTGAATTTTATTCGTATTTTTTCTACGATATTTATGTTTAAAACTTCATTAACTGTTTGATTTACGTATATTTAAGGAAAATAATATCAAATTAACTTTTAAGTTTATTTAAAATCAGTAAAAATACAATAACGTTATATTGCAATTGTTGATAGGGTAACACTGTTATTTAACTTGTCATTTTACTTGCTGCAAGTGTCAAAAAATCACTGTCTTGTAAAATCCCTTGCAAGTGAGCTGCAAGTGCGAAAAGTGCAAGTGTATTAGTAAAAAATTAAGACTGTATTGAATTTTTCGAACTTGCACCTGCACTTGTAAACGCTAAGTAAATAAAAGCAGTTTAATGAAAAAATAAGTGAAATAGTGCATGACTAGTGACAAACTATCTTCACGGCGCCAAAGAAATTGTGATTTATCATAACAAAAAACAGCAACGTATTCGCATGTATACTAACAATAACCAAAAATTCACATCTGTTCTGCCGACGTTTTGTTAGTTATCATGATAAAAATATATCAGGTATAGACCAAGGCATATTCATTACAGGTACCACCATAACTAAAACAAATACAACACCAAAAACACATGTATTTTGTCGGTAGAAATACCCCAGAAATATGTCAAATCCATTAACTGTGAGTCGCACACATTCATAAGCTCTCTCAAATTTACTAACACATGCCCGTTGTTGATAGAAAACTCCCAGACATGTGTCAAAATCTATTGTGTGTGTGACGCACACATTCTCAAATTTACTAAAACAGCTGTTCTTGTAGTGGTACCTGTTCAATATATCTTGGTATAGACGTATGATAAGGGCTTTAGCAAGTTTTTTGTTTTGCTGATTTATGGATTCTGTCTGTTCTTTAACCCTGTCCGACATTTTGTCCAATGATATTTGGTATTCCACTCAAAATTTTTAAAAATATCTGTATTTTCCTTTACTACATGTGGCTTAAATATACTTTAGTGAAGTTGCTCCATACAAAATAAAAATTAGCCTATGAAAATTTAAAAATAAGAAGAAAATATAAAATAAAAAAGTTGGCGGCAAACCATATTTTCCGAGCTATGAGCCTCTGAAGTTTTCATATAGAACTGTGATTATGCATTACATATATGAATTGAATAGGTCAATATTGGTGTCATTTAAAAACTATGCAGAAAATCTTTAGTAAGAAGCATCATTAAGTCCGTGCGAAGGCCTGCTATGCAGGGAATCATTCTTCAGCGAAACCACTATTCGACATACCTAGAGGAGAAAATGCTTGAGCCCGGCCGAAGGCCGGCTATCTAGGGAATCATTCTTCAGCGAAGCCGCTATTCAATATACCTAGAGGAGAAAATCCTTAAACCCGGCCGAAGGCCGGCTATGGAGGAAATCTTTCTTCAGCGAAGCTGCTTTTCGGACGTACCTAGAGGAGAAAACCCTTGAGCCCGGCCAAAGGCCGGCCATGCAGAAAATCATTCTTTAGCGAAGCCGCTATTCGACATACCTATAGGAGAAAATCCTTGAGCCCGGCCGAAGGCCGGCTATGCAGGACATCCTTCTTCAGCGAAGCCGCTACTCATAAGACATACATACATATATGTACATACATATGTTACTAATTAATTATGTATGCATATTAGCCGTACCTTTTTCCATGCATCTTTCTTTTTAGTTGGCGGCCCCATGCTATTTAGGTTGTCTGTAAGAGTTTGCCAAAGACTTTCCGTTTCTACCCTATCATCCCTGGAAAAGCCCTTGGCTGTTTTCCATAAACTCAATTATCATGTCTTCTTGCTGGATATTGATGTGTTTTCCCTTGAAAAACCCCGTCTGCAATTTATATGTACATATATTATAGATAAAAGTTTACTTACATTTTGTGTTGTGTATTTCTTTTTATTATAAAAAATATTAAAAACGACAGCGAAACTTACTCGATTTAAAAACGGTAAAACATTTGCAAATTTCGACTTTATTATGTATGTAGCTTATTAATCGGTCAAGGATGTATTAACTGAAAATTATTTTTCCAACCCGTTAGCCGCGCTGGCATGATGGCGAATGCTCCGGCTAGGGCTCGCCGCCTTGGGGTGGTTTCTTGCTAACCAGTCTGTTGTTACTACCAGCTACAATAATAAAAAACATTTTGATACATGCCAGCCTTTGATGACATCAAACCGAATAGAAATAATTGTAAAATAAAGAAGAACCCGAAAGCGAGTTGGAAGATAAGCTCAAAAAAATTGAAACCGATAGCTTACCGTATTGAAATTACACCACATACTTCGTAGCCTTAGGCTACGCAACATGAAGTTAGCTGCTGCTGCGCTAACGCCGGTGGCCCTCCCACTGAAAATGCTTAGGATTTCACCATGACGACTTAATACTGGTATAAGATGTTTATTAGTCATCCCTAAGCTCATTTTACCTTACCTTTTTATCACCTTCCCATAGCCTTTCGAGCGCTCTTAGCCGCTCATTATCATGAATAAAGCGCACACGATAACTTCCATGTTTTAAATTCAAAAGTACATAAATTCTTTTTGTTCACAAGCTATATACTATTTCTAATAATTATCTTAAGCCATACTGGATTATATTGCGAATTAATCTAATCTCAAAAAGAAAACTTATACTTAGGGCCATTATTACAACTCGGCTTTAGTTATAATTAGCATTTTATCAGACGGATAAACAGTTTTTCATTATTACAACTTTAATTTAACCTAAAAGTGTATGATAACTTACTGGTAAGTTCATTCTTCTGCTAACTTTTATCGGCACACAAATTCATAGGCTGCCATACTTGCTTCTTTATCAAGTAAACACCAAGACGTATCTAACAGGTGAACTCACTAGAGCACATGACCTTACTCGGAAAAGTTAGTGGAGTGATGAAATTATCACAATTTCGTCACTATCTGGAGCTTCACTTTTTTACGGTACTGGACATTTTATTATAGAGCTACCTGCGCTGATAATTCCTCCAAACTTTCAAATTTTTTTGAGAACTGTATTGTAGTTTCTACAACAAATGTATACTTGTTGTAGACTTGTATGTACCTGTTATCTGTGCCTTTGTAAATACACATGTATGACGTTGCCACTTGTACTCTGGTATAGCCATACTTTGAAAAAGATAATTTATATTTTACAGGCAAATTGTAATAATGAAAAATTGTTGCAGGTCAGTTTACCGATCACTTCTGCTAATCATGCCAGTAACTATCTTCCACTTTACTGCTGAGTTGTAATAATGGCCCTTAGTATTCTATGATAACACCCCAATTTTAGCTTAAGGCTTGAATGTCCTGACAAATATGAAAAATTATTTTTAATATTAAAACGAGATCTTAGAAATAGTATTCGGCAATGAAAACCAATTCTACCTTGACTTTAGGCACACGAGATAGTTATTTCAATCACTATGGACGAGGATAAAAAAAAACTTTTAATATTAGATAGCAATCCTTGAATTCGTAATTTTACTATTTGATTTTCCCCTGCGATACTAGTTCTTAAATTCCATTTAAGCCTTACTGGCAATTATTGATAAAGGATTTACAATTACATAAAGTAAACAAGTGGAATTTAGTATACTACAACGTACTCAGTTATTGTAGTAGTAATTCTAATTGGTATTTACGTAAGTGAAAACTTAATTCTTGTTACTTAAAAGATGACTTAGCATTTCTAATACATAGAGAAAAATCATATATTTTTTCTATGCTTGATATCTTAGTTCGAAAACTCAATTTACACCATACTGGCTGATACTTAAATTCAATTCAAACCCGTAAAGCCCACTTAAGTTGATCATTCCTCAATGGGAAACAAATTTGAATTGATTTTCGATTTTAGATCAAGAAAAACTATTTAACGCCACAATCTTGAAAACTATACAATGTTAGTCTTGATTATCTAAAACTAATTTGGAAACCGATAGCCGACTTAAATAGGGATTCATACACTATATTCGGCTATCGTCATTATATTTTAAATTAATTTGCACTGTAATGCTAAAATTTAGTACTAAATAAGATTATACATAACATAAAAAAACACAGGGTGAGCTATTTATTACGTTATAATACTTGTAAAGGACTTTACTTTTCGTTAATACGCCGAAGGCTTTTAATTCAAAAGTGATTACGAACCTGCTCGCGGTACAGGATCGTTTGGGTACTTATTCGTGCCAACTCTAGTTGTCACTTTGTGCATAGGAACCTTCTTCCTCCTTTTTTTATTCCAGGTAAACCCCTATTTTAACTTCCTTCAACTAGCCGGAAGAAAACTGTAACGCTACCTAGGCTGAGCTCATCCTACTTAGCGGTCCTTTCGGTAGACCAATCAAAACGATACCAATAAAACTACGTAAACAGGTGTTTGCTCTAAATATTTTCCAAAGTATTTACGGGCACTCAAATAGTCCTATATGCACCTATACCTTTATTTACGCGAATTTACTTAGGCGTAGAAACCAAAAGAAAGCAAAATCGAAGGTAAAAAATAATAATAATTAAAAATGTCAATATACAATCGCTAAATAATCCAATAAGTTAATGCACTACAAATACTTATAATAGCGTCCGTTGTCATTCGTTAATTTACGTCCCCAGTCACTTGGCAAGATACCTGATACCCAGATGGTAATTCCTTGATGGCGTCGATGACTCGAACAATTTGTAGGCTGATTCCCTCTACGGTGTTTTTGTTGCTTGGCTTTCTTTTCACCAAGTAGCCGTCAAATCTATTAGCAAATTTCAATAATTATTGTTACAAATTACCACGTTCAATTAATATTGTGCAGATAGTTATCTTCACACATTCCTTTTTTTAGTACTTTTTTTTATGATACAATGGCGAGTGGGTTTCTTTTCTGTACTTTTATTTGCCAAATGTTAAAATTATTTGTTAAGTAGCTGCCCTACTATTTAGAGGGTTTGTTAAAATGTATAGTATTTTTTTTGCAAAATTTTTTTTAACAAAAGTTCACATGTCTACTGTTCCTTTTTTTTGTCTCTTCTACTTTCTTGTGCACTCGTTAATTAATATTTTCGAAGGCCTTTTACAACTATTTTATAAAAACTCGCTTTCTTCCAGACAATTTTTCAGCTCCCATAAATTTTCGACCTATTTTGATCACTTGCTCGTACACTTCTCCTCTTTTTTGCTCTCGACACCTTTACTCGTTCCCTTCGTCCGGGTGTAATAAATATACAGGTGGTCGCATAAGCAACGAAAAACATCAAAAATGGATTATGCTTGCCAAAAACAATACGCGTGCTTGGCATGCGCTATGCACAATAGTAACAGAACAACATATGCTCAGCTAGCTCTGCGCTGTCATCTGCCTATTTATTAACCCATGCCCTTCGTCGATCGGCAAACTCGCCATTTTTCATTCGCCGCCAGAAACTTCGAGAATCCCGCCTAACTGCCAATATTTTTTTTTCTTCCACTCCCTCTCTTTGTCGACTGACAACCTGATACTACTACTACTATCGTGCACACGCGACAAACCCAGCCATTCCTATGGTTCCGCTCTGGACATAGGAATGGGAGGGAAACCGGAATATAAAAAGTTTTAATTATTTGCAGGGTGTAACATTGGCTAGAAAACAAATAGTATATTATACGAAAGACTTATTTTCAAATAAACCGTGAACGGTTGCCAGCTAATTGTTTTATTCTGCATATCGACTCACGAAACCTTTCACGATTAAAGCTAAGTATACTCTCTCAGTCAATGACCAAATGACCACTCGACGGCAAAAGCTTTTGTGGTTGGCTGTTGACTGACGAAATTTGAGGCCACACTATCAAACAAGCCAACATTGGAGCAAAACTGTCACTTATGTCCGATAGTCTGTACCTGGCTTAACGCATTATTTGCACATAAAAATATTTGAGGTTGCCCCGCCTACAACGGGTTGCTAATAAGAAAATGATAATTAGGGGAATATTTCACAAACAAAAACACCATGATAAGCGGATGATGCCAATCAAAACAAATAATTATTTGTTATTCTGTACGCCTTATTTATTGTTTGTAAATATCGAGAGGCTATATTAAACTAAGGCTGTGGATATGAAACCTATTATAGTCCCCACTATCTGGGATGTAATTCAAAGAATTGATGACTCAATAGTATTCTAGCAAGATTCTAACGATTGTTTCCTACAAAATAAAAAAAACTAAGCTCCCCGGGTTTTCTATTATCCCCGATGCCAGGCTTCACCTCCTAGTTTTTTTCTTTCCTTTTTTTTGTGCGGGGGGCAGGGAAATGCTGGGACTAAGTACACCAAAAATGTTAAAGTCACTGCTTTAAATCCTTGGCGTGAAATACCCCCAGCGATTTCCCCTGAAGATTTTCTACTTCGTATAAGCTATTACCCACGCGACGCACTACTCGACACTTCAAAAACTTTTTAGCAAGTTTAGCGTTATAGTTGTTTTTGAAGTCGCTCTGTTGGAAGTTTCGGCAATAAATTTCTTGCCCCGGTATAAAATTAACCTGTCGACAACGCGTGTTATACGACTTTTCGCCGTGTAAGTAGGCCCTATGAGGGTTTTCCCGGACTTGTTTATCTAATCACTTCAAGTTTTGCAGACCTGGGGGTAACGTTTAGTTCCGGGTCCTCTAGACTTCCCAATTTTCTGGCCAGCTTGTAGACTCTGCCGTGCCCTACCATGTTTACCCCAAAGAGTGCGAAATGTGGTATTCGGGTTGACCAACTTCATTAGCATTCGAACACCCACAAACAGATAAACAATATTGTGCGGTAAATAATAGGACAAATATTTTTGTTCTTTATTTAATTCGAGAAGCTTTAAAAAAACTAGAAAATTAACAATTTATTATAAGTTTATAAGTAAAGTAAATAAAGGTGTGGTTTTTATTATGCTTACTTTGGTCTTCCTTTCTTGCCGTTTAATTTGAAAATGAGAAGCAAGCTTACAGTCAAAGATTATTAGAGCGAGGCGTTATTGCCCATGTGCAGTTTTCACCAGAGCGCTGCGCACCTGGCCATCCTTTCCCAAAATAATTTCATTTACAATGCCCCGAGGCCATGAGAGTCGCGGTGAGTTTGGATCAACAATGACCACATCATCAATCTGAATAGGCTTAGTCTTCTTAAACCATATAGTTCACTTTGTCATGCTAGGTAGCACCTCAGCAACCCATCTGTTCCAAAACATGTCGGCCAACAATTGAGTTTGGCGCCATGACTTCCTCAGGTACTGATCGCTGTCGACAAATTTTCCAGGTGGCTTATCCCCAGACGTGGAACCCAGCAAAAAATGGTTGGGGGTGAGGCTTCTTGATCGGCGGTCTCTAACGATAAGTACGTTAGCGGTCGGGAGTTTATAATACTCTCTACTTCTAAAAGTAAGTTGAATAGTCTTTTATCGTTTAACCTCTGATTTGATGTGACGATTCTGTATAGTACAGTCTTTATTGAACGCACCATGCGTTTTTAAGCGCCACCCATGTGTGGGCTGGCTGGAGGGATAAACGTCCATTTCATGTTCTGTGTGGTGAATTCATTCTGTATAGCCTGAAAATCTATGTTCTGCCTTCAGGTTCGTTCCAATATCATTGTACATTTGTATCGGCATGCCTCTTCGTGCAATAAAGTTCCGAATTGCCATCACACATGAGTTAGTATTTAGGCTGTATACCATCTCAATGTGAACAGCACGTATTGTAAGGCATGTGAAAACTGAGCCGTATCGTTTCTCGTTTCGTCTGCCCACGGTGACAGTAATCGGGCCAAAAAAGTCAACACCGGAATACGAAAATGGCCTGGTGAATGCGGATACTCGTGCCAACGGAAGGGGGTCCATCTCAGGACAACTAGGTTCTACTTTGCTATTTCTACAAGCTTGACAGCGATAACGGATGATAATAGTCGACAATTAAACTGGTAATGTAATGAGATCTAGGCAGTATTATGGGGTTCTTTGTTTCGTCTGGTATCACAATCGCGTTTTCTAATCGACCGCGTAAACGTAAAATCATTTCTCCATCAAGGAAGGGTGATAGTTTTCTTAGATCGGTTGTCCTGGGTAAATTACTTGCATTGTTCTTTCTGAGTAAATTAATCTCGTTTGGGTAGGCATGGGATTGAACCAGCCGTATTAAAAAACGTTCGCTCCAAAGCAACTGTTCGGTAGTCAGGTTGACATTGTCACTGGGAACCATATGAAATACCTTTTTTTCTATAAAACGCTTAACAAATGTCATACTTCTGAGAAGACGCTCCCACTTGGAAAATCTGTAATAGTCAATTACAGTGATGTCTCGCTGCACTTGCACTGCTACGTTTCTAATTTTGGTTTCTGAGGTAAATTTTTCATTATTCAACGTTGCCGGCCATTGTTCGGGCGAGTGGCGCAAGAATGATGGACCGATGAACCATGGCTGGTTTGAGTCAAACTCCGGCTTCCTCACCCACATTCTTGCCAAGTCCGCAACGTTATCCTTAGAAGGAATATATCTCCATTGCATGCCATCTGTTATTTCTTGTATTTCGGCGACTCTAAACATTACGAATTGCTTAAAACTTCTTGGATCAGATTTCAACCATTGCAAGACTGTTCTGGAGTCAGTCCAAAGGTGAGTGGACTCAATTCTCAGATCGTGATTATCTATAATAGTTCTAGCCAGTCGTGTGCCTAATACCGCAGCCAGTAGCTCCTTGCGAGGAATCGAAATTGGACGTATAGGTGCCACCTTGGTTATTTGTCTCAATACGAAAGTATGCAACTGCCGCGTAAGCATTTTCGCTGGCATCGACGAACATGTGTAGTTGGATTTTACTGTACTGGACTGATTCGCCTTTGAAATAGCATCTGGGAACTTCCATTTTTTCCACCTCTTTCAAAGCGGACAGCCACCTATACCATTCTTGCGAAAAATAGTTCTAGCCAGTCGTGTGCCTAATACCGCAGCCAGTAGCTCCATGCGAGGAATCGAAATTGGACGTATATGTGCCACCTTGGTTATTTGTCTCAATACGAAAGTATGCAACTGCCGCGTAAGCATTTTCGCTGGCATCGACGAACATGTGTAGTTGGATTTTACTGTACTGGACTGATTCGCCTTTGAAATAGCATCTGGGAACTTCCATTTTTTCCACCTCTTTCAAAGCGGACAGCCACCTATACCATTCTTGCGAAAAATTTTCAGAAATTGTTTCATCCCACTTTGTTCCGCTACGCCAGACATTTTGCAGAAGGATCTTCATTTGCACCGTGTAAAACGCTAATAGGCCCATAGGATCAAATATTGACATCAATAATCTTAGCAACTGTCTCTTAGTGGGAAGCATCTTTCCGGATAATATATCACCACTAGCTTTGGTAAATTTCAAATCGTAAGTGAAAACGTCGTCATTTGTTCGCCACCACATTCCGAGGACCCTTTCTGGGTCAATCACGTTTTCAACTTTCCTTCCCAATTGGCAAAATGACTTGTGTACTTTTTCTCCGCCTATGGCCGCTAGAACCTCTTTGGAGTTAGACATCCAATTTATGATGTAGAAATTACCTTTCTCGTGGATCTGTTGTACCTGTTGTGCCAGCCTAATAGCTTCTTCAATAGTGTCGACATTATCCAACAAATCGTCTACGTAATGTCTACTTGTAATTGACTTTACTGCTCTTGGTGACATCTCAGCAAATCTCTCGGCATTACAATTTTTTACACACTGTACCAGCGACGGGGAACAACTAGCTCCAAAAGACATTACTTGAAGCACGTAAACATCTGGTTCAACTTCATCATTTGACCGCCAAAGAAATCTTTGTGACTGTGTATCTTCCGTATCTACCGCAACACGGCGAAAAATTTCTGATATGTCACCACTTATTGCAATTTTACCTATTCGAAAGTTAAATATCACGTTTATTAAAGGTGTAACTAAGTCCGGACCTTTATCGAGGTATCCATTTAATGATACTCCGCGGTATTCAGCAGCGGCATCCCAGACCAGTCTCATTTTTTCAGGCTTGTTTGGATTGTTAACAACAAAAATTTATAAGTACCATTTCCTCGTGTGCTGCAAATTTATCTCGTTCTTTTCCAACCTACGGATGTAACTCTTGTTTAGCATGTCCAAAATCTTATCGTTGACGCGCACCTTTAAGCCTGCATTGCACTCTAACTTACGTTCAAAACACATTAGTCTTTTCAGAGCCATATCATAATTATCTGGCATCGCTAAATTCTCATATTTCCATAAAAGTCTTACCGTAAATTTGTTTTCAGTCCGTTGGACATATTGCCGAATATTCATGTCGTTGCTAGCCGAAGACAGCTTATTTGTGATGCCATCATTTTCAAGTTTCATGTTGCTTTTCATTAGTTGATCTAGAGTCGCATCGTCAACACCGACGTAGCTACCACATTCGCAAATATGTAATTGTAAACTCGCACCCATGTATTCCTTACCATCTACTTCTGGACATACAGTGCCATAGACCGTCCAGCCTAATCTCGTTTTCAATGCGGCGGGCTCGTGCGCCTGACCCTCTTTAGCCTTCAACGGCATGGCTACTCTTCTATTATTCAGTCCTATGATAATTCTAGGAGTAATATTCTTATATGATTATACAGGCAGCCACGCAGATGCTTATATTTGTCTGTCAATTCCGAGAAAATCATTGATTGCCTTGGTAAGTCAAGTTTGCTTACAGATTCCACATCTTTTAATATAAATTTTGTATGATCCTTCCCGGTTGGTGAAACTTCTAAATCTATACGCTCAGAATTATTTTCAATGCGCACGCTGCCATCTGTCCATTTAAGACAGAACTCGGAACGAGAGCCTTTTAGACCAAGCTTCGCCATAACAGATTTTTCTATCAGGGTGGGACCGGAACCTTCATCCAGAAATGCGTATTCTTTCACGCTTCTATCAATGCCGTGTATTGTTATGGGTACTACTCTATACAAAACATTTGAAGTCATCATGGCGTGTACTGCTACAACAGATGCGTCATCGCTGCCAATATTGTTTGCATATAGTTTATGGAGTAGAGGATGATGTTTTGCTTTACACTCATTCGTACCACATTCCTTTCTTTCACAGCAACCTTTCTGGTTATGTATTTTCAAGCACGATCGACACAAGTTTTTTTTCATTTACTACACGCCACTTTTTCTGATAGTCAAATTTTCTAAATTCTGCGCACTGGGCTATAAAATGACCCGTTTCACTACAGCCATAACATTTGTAATCGTTGGTATATTTCTTTTTGGTGCCTTTGTCATAATTATTGTGCTCATCGTGTGTGTTCACCCTTTGCACCCTACGTTTCTGACTATCGTGCATGAATACCGTAGATATATTTACCACACTACTAGCAGCCTCTGCTAAATTAAATAGCCATTCGCTAAACACAGTAAGATTTACGGCATTCAATCCTCTTGAGTGCATTGCCCAGTCGAGCTTCATTTGCGCCGGGAGTCTCGGAGGTTGTGTATTATTCTAGGGTAATTCCGGCGATGTTAAATTATCAAATATATTTCTCGGCCTCTGCCCTACTCCAGGTTGATGACTAGCAGACGGCCTATACTGTTCTGGGGTAGGTGCTGAGGCCCCATTGCCTTGAGCAGGTACGGACTGCCTTACTTGCGGCCCCACTGCATGCTGTACAGCTACCGAAATTTCTTGCTGTAATGTTACCTGCAGCTGTTGCATCTGCCTGGACAGTTCCCCACGTCATAAACCTAGCAGGTCTCCCCCCCGTACTGATATCATTGGCTGGTGGCGCGGATTGTGCCGTAGCCCCATTTGTACGGATTCTCTGTCGAGAATTTCTTACGCTGAGGCTACTGTACTCTGGTGGCGTAAAAGAATCGCCAGAAGTATTCAATTCCTGTGACGAATCGGAGGCCCCTTGCGCCAATGCAATAAATTGCTCTACCGCGGGTCGTTAAGCTTGCGTTACCATTAGGCGTGGTGGTGGTCGGGACCGAAAGTAAAACTGCCGCTCCTGCTGTGGTACTAACTACATTCTCCATGTCTGAGATGCTTTCTATATTTATGCCAGCAGCCAACAATTGATTTTTCTTTGCGCGAGTCAAGACCATGCCTTGCTTCCACCAATACAAACAGAGAAATTATCACTACGGAAATGATGCCCACTACCGAGGAGTGAAATAGAAAAACGTATAAAATAAAATATATGAATATCAAACGTGACTCATTGATGTCTAACTGACACAACTACTGTCTGACGTTATACTTAAAAGCTTTATCTATATAGGATCAGATAAAGATTTGCCGGACGTGCGAATAACAGCGGAAACACTGAAAACACAAATTTTCTGAAATTTCTATTTATTTCTACTTGGACGAACGCTATGGGATTTTTAGGTGATAAAAAGGATATGGTAAAAACGAAGATGTACATATAGGTGTAACATTTTCCTATACTAATGAATTTTATGTTATTAGCTTTGTTGCGTAAAGACTACCCACTTGCTTGGATACATATACACATCTACAAGTACTAACATAACCAAATGAAGCTTCGGTATATTTTTATTATTATTATCTGTAGGTATGTGGTGTGTAAGAAAACAATGATTCAGTTCCCTATCAACCTGACAAATTTGTTGTGGTGCTACTAACCCCTTAGGCTTTTGCCCCAAACTGCATTAGGTCTACCATACACTCAAACCTGCCAGCTGTATTAATAGGAAATTTGATTATGTTATTGAAAACGAAAGGAAAAATGGATACGATCTCTTAAAACTGAGCAACTATAGCAAAAAGCTTACGGCAAATACACCGGAAAGCCTGTCTCAGTTTGCAACTGGTTTACTAGAATCTGCTACTCCCTTAACTGCCCTGTACCCTCCAACCCAGTAATCTGTCGCAACGCGGCGATTCTAGTAACAAAAACACCCGGAGCTTACAGAATACAAAAGTCTGAAAAGGATACAGTCTATTAAAAGAGAAGCTACTACAAATGAATTAATACTGCACTACTATAGGTAGGGTGGATATTTTTGCCAACCCCTGGTATCGCTACGCGTTGAAAACTCCAAACCTGATTCAGACGGGACTTATACCAGTGGTCGAACACGAATCCAACCTCCCCCATAAAGACTTACTCATTGAGATTAGGAATTGAAACTTCACTTTTCGGGCCCCACGTTGGGCGCCATTTTATTATGTAGCTTATTAATCGGTCAAGGATGTATGAACTGAAAATTATTTTTCCAAACCGTTAGCCGCGCTGGCATGATGGCGTATGCTCCGGCTAGGGCTCGCCGTCTTGGAGTGGTTTCTTGCTAATCAGTCTGTTGTTACTACCAGCTACAATAATAAAAAACATTTTAATACATGCCAGCCTTTGATGACATCAAACCGAATAGAAATAATTGTTAAATAAAGAAGAACCCGAAAGTGAGTTGAAAGATAAGGTCAAAAAAAATTTTAACCGATAGCTTACCCTATTGAAATTACACCACATACTTCGTAGCCTTAGGCAACGCAACATGAAGTTAGCTGCTAACGCCGGTGGCCCTCCCACTGAAAATCCTTTGGATTTCACCATGATGACTTAATACAGGTATAAGATGTTTATAAGTCATCCCTAAGCTTATTTTACGTTACCTTTTTATCACATTCGTATAGCTTTCGAGCGCTCTTAGCCGCTCATTATCATGAATAAAGCGCACACGATAACTTCCATGTTTTAAATTCAAAAGTACATAAATTCTTTTTATTCACAAGCTATATATTATTTCTAATAACTATGTTAAGCCATACTGGCTTATATTACGAATTAATCTAATCTCAAAAAGAAAACTTAGACTTTGTATTCGATGATAACACCCCAATTTCAGCTTAAGGCTTGAATGTCCTGACAAATATGAAAAATTATTTTTAATATTAAAACGAGATCTTAGAAATAGTATTCGGCAACAAAAACCAATTCTACCTTGACTTTAGGCACACGAGATAGTTATTTCAATCCCTATGGACGAGGATAAAAAACTTTTAATATTAGATAGCAATCCTTGAATTCGTAATTTTACTATTTGATTTTCCCCTGCGATACTAGTTCTTAGATTCCATTTAAGCCTTACTGGCAATTATTGATAAAGGATTTACAATTACATAAAGTAAACAAGTGGAATTTAGTATACTACGCCGTACTCAGTTATTGTAGTAGTAATTCTAATTGGTATTTACGTAAGTGAAAACTTAATTCTTGTTATTTAAAAGATGACTTAGCATTTCTAATACATAGAGAAAAATCATATATTTTTTCTATGCTTGATATCTTAGTTCGAAAACTCAATTTACACCATACTGGCTGATACTGAAATTCAATTCAAACCCGTAAAGCCCACCTCAATGGGAAACAAATTTGAATTGATTTTCGATTTTAGATCAAGAAAAACTATTTTACGCCACTCTGGCCAATCTTGAAAACTATACAATGTTTGTCTTGATTATCTAATTTGGAAACCGATAGCCGACTTAAATAGGGATTCATACACTATATTCGGCTATCGTCATTATATTTTAAATTAATTTGCACTGTAATGCTAAAATTTAGCATTAGATAAGATTATACATTTTTTTCGGTTCAATAAAATTTAACTAACAATAAGTAATCAAATCTTAACTCTAAAATTTTAATTTTTAAGTCCAGCCAGTGCCAGGCAAAAATATTTGTTTCAGCGGTTGGTTGTTTGGTTGTTTACGTCTCTCGTGTTCGGCTGAGAGCAAGAGTGTCCCTCCTTCTCAGCCGAGTGTGGCCTCTAAAGTTAATGATGTTTCGGGCTAGGGGATTTGGGTGCAACTCAAGTCTTTTTATGTAGCTTGTCACGTGTTTAGAAAACACTGTCTTAACCGGCGGCACATCTAGGTCTTTATGAATTCGCTTGTTTCTGACATACCTTGGGGCTGCTGTAATCGTACGGAGTATTTTATTTTGTTGCCTTTGAATTTTTTCTACATTTGATGCCGAGGCAGTGCCCCATAACTGGATTCCGTAGGACCATATTGGTTTTAGAATGGAGTTGTATAGAAGAAGTTTACAATCAAGGCTTAGAATAGAGTTCCTTCCAATGAGCCAATTCATTTGAGCTGCTTTTAATTTCATTTGGGTCAGGTTTGCATTTATGTGTGACTTCCATGTTAGACGACGATCAAGATGAACACCGAGATATTTTACTTCAGTGTGTTGAGGTATAGTTTGGTTATTTATTTGTATAGGTGGGCAGGTTTCTTTGCACAATGTAAAAGTAATGTGTAGACATTTTTGTTCGTTAATTTTTAGCCATTGTTCCAACTATGGTATATAATCTAGCAAATTGCGGGTGGCTCCTTGATGGCTTTTGTGAACACTTAGAAAAGCTGTATCATCAGCGAATGTTGATATGTGTATGTTACTGCTTACCGGCAAGTCAGAGGCATATAACAGATATAATACAGGACCGAGGATGCTGCCTTGAGGAACTCCGGCTTCAATGGGTTGCGGAGGGCTTTAAAAATTACCTTCTTTAACAACAAATTTTCGCTCAGTTAAGTAGCTTTCTAAAAGTTTAAGGATGTTTTCGGGTAGGTTTTGCTTTAGTTTATGTATTAAACCTGCGGGCCATACTTTATCAAATGACTGAGAAACATCGATGAAGAGCGCAGAACAATATTTCTTTTCTTCGAAGGTTTTTCTAACCACGTTCACGAGTCTATGTGTTTGTTCAATCGTACTATGTTGTCTCCTAAAACCGAATTGGTGGTCTGGAATGCATCCAGTACGATTCAGTATGGGTGTTAGCTTACTCATAAGTAGCTTTTCAAATAGTTTCGACATGTTAGACAACAGTCTTATAGGCCTATAGGACTCCACCTTCGTATGATCTTTTCCTGGTTTAGGTATCATGGCAATCAGCGAAACCTTCCATTCTGCGGGATAGCATTTAAGGCGCAAAATACTGTTAAAAATAAATAGAATTATCCGTTTTGCAGTATAGGGTAGCTCTAAGAGCATTTTATTGCTTATTTTATCAGCGCCTGGGGCTTTTTTCGAGTTTAAGCCCGCAATATAGCGTTCAATCTCACGAATGTTGAACCTCAAAGTAACATCTGGTATAGCGAGGACTGGTGGCAGCTCAACTATAGTATCAGACGTATTTGGAGTAAATACTTTCTGCAAGTGCCTTACAAACAGAGTACCTTTTTATATATCACTGGTCTTTTGAGGCCTCGGGCTGCTCTCCATAGCGAATAGTCTGTTTGAGGTGTTGCGTCGAGCCCATTTAGAAAGTTTTGAAGAGAAGCGGTTTTTTGATATTCTAGTAGAGTTTTCATCTGTTTAGTACATTCCTTCAGCCTAGATTTTAGCTGAGGGGATCTGTAGCATTGCCATTCCCTACGAACTCTTCTTTTTTCGGATAATAGCCGTTCTACATCTGCTGAAAAAATTTTATTATATCTCACCTGAAGATTTGTAGTAGTAGCATTTAGAGCAGCTTAAGGTTTGCCTCAAACATTCTAATAGAGTCATCTATGTCAGCAGGCGTTTTTAATGGAATATTTTCTGTGCAATGAGCACTCAAATATTTTTTGTATTTCAACCAATTTATACGTGTGGTTGTCATCGTTAAATCACAAGTGGGTGAATATGTTGTATGTGAATATATAGTCACAATAGTTGGTGAGTGATCTGAAGACAAATCTAAAGATGCTTCAACTTGGATCATTTCGCTGGGCACACTCTTTACCACTCCAAAATGAATAACATCAGGTATTTTTCGGCGATCTGTTGGCCAGTAAGTTGGCTGCCCACTTCATATAACATTTAACCGCATTTTTGAAATTGTGTCAAACAAAACTCGACCCTTTGGCGTGATGAGGCGAGATCCCCAGAACGTGTGCTTAGCGTTGTAATCACCGGCGGTCAAAAAGCGTGGGCCTAGTGAATTAAAAAATCTAGTATATAGAGTACCTCTAGTATATAGAGTATCTGTAATAGAGTATCTGGGAGGAGAGTAAATTGATGAAATCACCAGGTTTTGATGAAAAGCTTCAATGCAGATGTTAGTTGCTTGAAGATAGTCTTTACAATGATCACTCATTAAATAGTGTTTTAATCGTGATTTTATTAGTATACCCGAGTCACCACAAGCTCTACCTTGGGGGTCCTTTGTGTCGTAGAGAGTATATCCGTTGATTTTAAAAAAACTTCTAGCAGTCAAGTGCGTCTCAGAGATAAGCATAACAACAATTTGTTTATCCATCATGAAGTATTCTAGTTCGTTTTTATGTTGGCGGATGCCGTTTGCGTTCCAGAAACAGATTTTTAAGTTCATGGTTTGTTTAATGCAGCCTGCAATAATGTAGACTGCATTTTCAACACTTCCTGCATCATGCAGGTCATGTTGGTTGTAAAAAAATTTACGGTTTGTATAACATTTTCTATTGAAGCCTCAAGTCGATCAAAATTGAAACCACTGTTTTCGTTGGCAACAAGCCGTTTTTGAGCTGTGGGCTGGTTAGACTTCAAAGCATTAGCGTACGAGAACTGGCTGTTTGGTATGTTTTGCGCTATGGGCTGGTTAGCCTTAAAAATGTTGGCGTATGAAGGCCGGCTGGTACCTGGTTGGCGCAACTGGGGATAATTTGTATTGTCGAAAGTATTAGGTTGAGCATAGGTGTGATTACGTCTGTTAGACAAAGACTGCTTAACTTGTACATAGACAGGGCAGCCCCTGGATTTTTGGATTTTCTGAATCAGTTTTTAGGGGGGCACTTTCTGTCGTTTTTTCTTTTTCAGCTTGATGTTGGCTCATATTGTTGCCACTTGTTCTTTGCTGTGAATCTGGTATCAAAAAATTTACTTTTATATTATGGTCCGTCATAGACATTGAATTTGAGCGTACCCGTGTACGCAAGTGTAAATTTTTGTTTACTGGATTATCACATTCTGCAGCAACAACAGTAACGTAGCATTTCTGTTGTTTGTTGTTGTATTCGTACTCATTTGGTATGAATACCAAATATATTTGTTGTTTGTGTGCCTACTTGCTTATAATTATAATTTACTTTACAAAAAGAAATGAAAAATGTGTAGGTACGTAAAATATTAAACAAAACGGTTTTTGTTAATACTTTGTTGTTGCGAATATTTGTCTTTTTTTTATATTATATGTATATTTTTATATTGTTTATTTTGTTCACCAACGGCAAATTAATGCTTGTTTCTACTTCGAGAGTAAGTTGCGAACTGAAGATTATACATAACATAAAAAAACACAGGGTGAGCTATTTATTAGGTTATAATACGTATAAAGGACTTTACTTTTCGTTAATACGCCGAAGGCTTTTAATTCAAAAGTGATTACGAACCTGCTCGCGGTACAGGATCGTTTGGGTACTTATTCGTGCCAACTCTAGTTGTCACTTTGTGCATAGGAACCTTTTTCCTCCTTTTTTTATTCCAGGTAAACCCTATTTTAACTTCCTTCAACTAGCCGGAAGAAAACTGTAACGCTACCTAGGCTGAGCTCATCCTACTTAGCGGTCCTTTCGGTAGACCAATCAAAAGGATACCAATAAAACTACGTAAGCAGGTGTTTGCCCTAAATATTTTCCAATGCACCTATACCTTTATTTACGCGAATTTACTTAGGCGTAGAAACCAAAAGAAAGCAAAATCGAAGGTAAAAAAATAATAATTAAAAATGTGAATATACAATCGCTAAATAATCCAATAAGTTAATGCACTACAAATAGTTATGAAAGCGTCCGTTGTCATTCGTTAGTTTACGTCCCCAGTCACTTGGCAAGATACCTGATACCCAGATGGTAATTCCTTGATGGCGTCGATGACTCGAACAATTTGTAAGCTGATTCCCTCTACGGTGTTTTTGTTGCTTGGCTTGTTTTTTCTGCTTCGGTGGCACCCCCTGAGTACGGCAATGGACTTGGACTGATGACAGGCGCTTTCCAATATATGTTTCTTATTAGATTCACGTATCAATTTGTTAGTTATAGCTGATTTGATTCTTGATCTGTTATGCACAATTCTTTCACACACATTTGGCTATTCTCATTGTCTTTGCTTATTTTTAACCATTTGTCAATTGTTCAACCTTAAAAAAACTTGATCGTAAAGATTTTTTGTATTAATAATAAAATGTCCTCTTCGCAGCTTCAGAAAACCCAGAATGCCCAACACTTTCTTTTCACCAAGTTGCCGTCAAATCTATTAGCAACTTTCAATAATTATTGTTACAAATTACCACGTTCAATTCATATTGTGCAGATAGTTATCTTCACACATTCCTTTTTTTAGTACTTTTTTTAATGATACAATGGCGAGTGGGTTTCTTTTCTGTGCTTTTATTTGCCAAATGTTAAAATTATTTGTTAAGTAGCTGCCCCACTATTTAGAGGGTTTGTTAAAATGTATAGTGTTCCTTTTTTTGTCTCTTCTAATTTCTTGTGCACTCGTTAATTAATATTTCCGAAGGCCTTTTACAATTATTTTATAAAAACTCGCTTTCTTCCACACAATTTTTCAGCTCCCATAAATTTTCGACCTTTTCTAATCCGCTGCTCGTACACTTCTCTTTTTTGCTCTCGACACCTTTACTCGTTCCCTTCGTCCGGGTATAATAAATATACAGGTGGTCGCATAAGCAACGAAAAACACCAAAAATGGATTATGCTTGCCAAAAACAATACGCGTGCTTGCCATGTGCTATGCACAATAGTAACATAACAACATATCCTCAGCTAGCTCTGTGCTCTCATCTGCCTATTTATTTACCCATGCCCTTCGTCGATCGGCAAACTCGCCATTTTTCATTCGCCGCCAGAAACTTCGAGAATCCCGCCTAAGTGCCATATTTTTTTTTCTCCACTCCCTCTCTTTGTCGACTGACAACCTGATACTACTACTACTATCGTGTGCAACGCTTCCATAATGCGTCTACATCTGATTTGTATTCATGCTGTCGGAATGGTCATGCACACGCGACAACTTCTATCACAATGTTTCAAGATACATTAATACAGGTAGTGGTAATACTAAAACAAATACAATATGACAAAAACAACATGGGTTCTTATTGTTGTATCGTTGCCAAATGTGTCAAACAAGCGAAAGTCTGAACAAAAGAAAATTTTCCAATAACACAAAACAAATTTCAAAGGTGGGAGTACTGCACTAAGCTTTCAGTTTCATCAAACTAATGATAGTAAAAAATTTGTCACTTCCACTACTGCTATTTAGTAATGAATTGTAAAAATAGGCCTCAATAAATAATAGCGATTGTGATGTGGAACAATTTGCTACAGAAATTAACATTATAACAAGGAAAACATTTATTCTACACCCTACTCCCAACTCTACCCAAGTCTTGATTTATTTTTTTTTTTTCAAATTACTTTTTTAGTTTTGTCTTTGCACTTCTTTCATCACTTCAGCAGGTTGTAAAATATAAACAACTTTTGACACTTTCAATAATGAAAACAGATAAACAGCTGTGTTTTTA
The DNA here is from genome assembly GCA_956483635.1 of Panzeria rudis. Lineage (NCBI taxonomy): Eukaryota > Metazoa > Arthropoda > Insecta > Diptera > Tachinidae > Panzeria > Panzeria rudis. The sequence continues at coordinate 83,259,819 of OY101448.1, forward strand.
CCACTACCTTAATGTATCTTGCAATGTTTATTGTTGATTTTTTTAGTAAGAGCAAAATGGAAACTAAACGAGTTCGATTTGCTACAAAAAAGAAGAAAAACCATTCAACAAAGTAGTATCACACCTTCCCACGATTTTGGTACGATTTTCATTCGAAATCGATTTACATCACATACCTGATTGTATATTTTTTGCACACACAAGCACTTTTTTACTTTATTTAATTTTTTTTATACATTTTTTGTTTCTTCTTTCTGTAATTTTGAAATATTTTTTTAATTTTGTTGACACTTGTATGTTGAAATTTATCGATGTACTGAACCATTTTTTTCATTCAGCGGTATTGCATATTTGTTAATATTTGGGATAAAATTTTTGGTACCAAAGAGAAAAATTGGAAAAAAATGTTTAGCATATCAATACTTTTTGTCCTCAAATGTATTAAAAAGGATTGTAAATTTATATTTTTCTTATTTAATGCAAAATTAATTGTATATTACACCTTAAAATCAATGTTTAAGAGATATGAATTTTGTAAAATACTTTTTGTACAACCATGTATGGTTTTAGTGCTATGGTAAAATTTTTATGTAATCCAATACTAATACAAAACGTTCTACTACTACATTCTTAGACTTAGGTTTTTTTGACAACCGACATAGGTTTCTGACAACTATTTGCCAACAGCCAGGCTTCTATGTTTTTATTTGCTTTTGTTTTAAGTCTCACTCATACAAAAAAGTTACCATCCCTGCAAACAATTGGAAGATATCCCCTTAGGCAATAGTTTAGCAATATCCCCAAATTGTCATCTAAAAGAATATAATCGAAGTAATATTTTTATTTTCTTCATTTTATAGTTTTTGACACAATTACGCAATTATAAAGAGAAAAATTTTATATTAATTAATCTATTTTTAAAATATATACAAAAAAAGGCGTAATCTCCACGACAAATGAATTTTAGCTGCAAAATGTATGTATGCAGTTTTTACAGAGAAGACGGAAAGATGGAATCTAAAAAATCGGTGTTTATCAATGAATATTTTTAAAATGCAAAATCTTCTTTTTATGTTCCTAATCATATTTTAGCGATATCTTCTTATATTGTTATAAGTGGTTATCTGGCGATATTGCTAGTTTATCATCTAGAAGAGTCGCTTTCGTATTGCGTAGGAGTATTGCCATCGAGACACGTTTCTTCCCGAAGGAAGTATCTTCCGCAATACGAAATCGATTATTGCGGCAATAATATTTTTCATCCAGGCAATACGTTTGGCAATACATGTAGTGTATTTCTGTGTTTGCTGGGATATTTTCATAAATTTTCATTATTAAAAAAACATTTGATTTGAGTGAAGAAAAATAAGACGAAAAGGAAAATTTTTAATACAACAATAAGAAATGTATCGTTTCTGTTGTCGTTTTTTATGGGCTTTGTTGTTCACTGGGTGATTTTCGGTCGTCGTTACAGTCTTGTTCAGTTTCATTACTTACACAGGCTTTTGCGCGAAAAGTATGGTTTTCCATGTATGTATATATCCAGCAAAAAATAAATGAACGCGTTCGACATGAAATAGTGTTTCATGATTTCTTGATCACATGTTTCTTCAAATGCAATCTGAATGACATCGTAAATCGTAAATAAAGCTATAGTTTTTGAACTCATTAAAAACGCATGCAATTTCACTAGGTAATATATTGCATAAAATATCCACTGAAAAAGGCATGCAAAAACGGAATTAAATCATCACATTGACACATTTTCATAAAACAAGTTTTAGCTCCAACAAAACATAAGAAGGCAGTGGGCCTGATTGTGTAAGGCGTTGGCGTAAACGCCTAGTCGTTTTTTTGTAGTAGATTAAAGAACACGGGTTGAGTGTTGCTTTAATCTATTACAATAAACGACATAGGCGTTTACGCCAGCTCCTTACACAATCAGGCTCAATAGCTCAGTGGTATAGAGCGTGTCTTAACAGTCAGAAAAGCATGGTTCGTATCCCAGCTGCGGCAATATTTTTTTTATTTCATTTGTTTTATATTTTCGTCAAATTAACCAGTTAGCATAACTTGATATTCTAGTTAGGAGGTGTATGGTAGTGGTGTTGTGGTAGGTTGAGTTTTTTTTTGTATTAAAGCTTTTTGCAATTTAATTGTTAAGTTTAAGTTTTTTTAGTCGTACGCAATGTTACTTAAAATTTGTAAAATTATTAACTAATTTATTTTTTACCTAAAATTTAAATTTTATGTAGATTGTTTTTAAAATTTTTTTTTATTACTTTTATAATGATTTAATTATTTATTACATTAAAATTTTGTGTTGATAGTTCTTGAGTAGTCTAATGTGACCGATTATGGCCTCTAGGCTAGGTTCTTCATAAAGAATGAATAAATAAAATAAATAAATAAATAAATAAAAACGTCATCGAATCAGGGAACTTGCATGGGTTCATAAATTGATTATTAGGCTAAGGTTCGTAACGTTATATTCAGAAAGAATTAAGTATGATTAATATTCCAAGGAACAAGGGAAAAATTAACATCAACTTAATTTTTCAACGTATACAGCAGAACAGAGTAGCGCCACTTTCGGAAGCCGCTACACTTCCATCGTTAGTGCTGACGTGTATTTGCTATCACCACTTGTCAGGTGGCTCTGTTGAATGTAATTTTAATTCTTATATATACAACTTTTTCGTGAAAATTGAATACGAGAATTAAATCACTCTCAAGCTGATATTAAAGTGCACTTTCCCAGCGTTGCCATCGGTTTATTTTTCTTCATTCCCATTTTTCTGATTTTTGTGTGGGTTCAATTCATTCATTTTAATGACGAGCAAATTCTCTAAATTTTCATGTAAACACATGATCTCCAATGACACGCTAATGTAAAAATCATGCATGTTTCAACTAAATCGAACCAATGTGTCATCACTTGCACCCATGATTATACACATGATTTGTCATGTATTTTTTGCTGGGTAGTATAGCAGAAGCATACTTTTAACTAAAGTTATCTTTAGAACTCATAAAGTATACTTTTTTGATGACTATGACTAAGGCCCAATCGATTTTGCAGTGGTATTGCGAGAATTAGGAAAAACCCTAACCTGATAAAAATTGTAAGAAAAAATATTCCTTTAGAAACCGTTTTGCAAACGGTATTTTTGCATTATATACCTGAATCTTTTTCAACTATCCCTGTTACAGCTTTTTTGGAGTTTTTTCCTTATTTTTTATGAATATATACTTGTTTTTTGATATCAGTAAATGCAATAGATAAATAGATACGAAAAAGATTACTTGTAGAAAAATAAGGATTTTATTAAAAAATAACAGCAAGGATTTCAAAACATGCTGAATGTTTTTTTTAAGAATTTTTTTTTTAATTACGTATTTTTCTCTATTATTTGAAAAAATTTAGAGGTCTTTGAAAATTTTAATATTAAATTAACAAACTTAGCCAGGCTAAAATCAAACAAGTGCCGCCCATAGGAGCCATACGGGCAAACGGTGGCTTATTGCCGGTAAAGGCACGGTAATATAGGGTACCGCTAAATAAAGCAGTACCTAACACCATCAGTGAACCAGACTGAAAATAAAGACAAGTTAAAAATAATCTTTAATATAATAATAATCTGGTATGTGATGGAAATCTATCGATTTTACATCGCGCGATTTCATAAAACAAATTCTACTGAAAGAAGACTTATTGGTACTTTTTCTTTTTTTAGAGGCTCAGAATAATTTATTCGATCTTAAATTCTTTTTCACTGTATCGTGCGATTTACAAACCAACTATTTCGCTATTATCAGTTTTGCGAAATCGCTAATTTGGAATCGATCGATTTCCATCACATAACAGAATAACTTACCACTAATGGATATTTAGCCAAAGGTAAACCTAATAATGCAATCGAATGGAAGAAATGGAACCGATTCGCTGTCTCAAATACATTACGAAGCTCCGGCTTATCTTGAATACTTATATGATGACTACCAATTGCACTTAAAACAACCGCTGATGCGCCACTTATACCGGCTAAGCGCACAAATATATAATTGTGGCCAGCCAACTTCCACAAAGGGGGTAAAACATTTTTTGACATGTTTGATGGCTTTCCATATACCGCCTGATACATACATATGTACATACATATATGAAAATTGTTTTACAGTAGGGAATGGTAAATGGATTAAATAATCGATTTTCGATTTTTCGATCAACTTTTTTCATTTCGATTTTCAAAATCGATTAATCGAACATCAAAATCGATTTTAAAATCGAATACTAAAATGAATTTGCAAATTTTTAACCATGTAAAATTTTATTCATAGAAATTCAAATAAACATTAAACAACTTTAAGAAACAAAACTAAACAACACAAAATTAAACATACAATAGATTACATATTTTCAAGAAATATTTTTCAAGATTATTCACCTTTTAATATTTTCATAACTTATCTAACCAATCTTCTTCGCCAAGTTTCTGCAAAATAGTTGTTGCTTTATGTGATGACTCTTGGTCTATATCTTTCCAATTCAGCATTTTTCAAATCAAATTCAACATTTTAAAAATCAAAATCAGATTGTTTAACCAAATTCATTTTAAAAGGCCTGGGCTCAAATCGTCACATCCGTGATCGTAGCGGCAATCGTACTAAATGAATTACGTGACACGTCAATCGTATAAACTGGATTGGATTACAGTAAAAATGAAGTTTTTACGTGACGAGTTGTACGTTCACGGGTGTGACGATTTGAGCCCTGATTTTAATTTTTTTATATTCTGAATTTTGTTTGAGAAATGCTAAATTTTATTTGTAGCATACTGAATTTGAATTGAAAAATTCGGAACTTTTGTGTTAAAACCCTGAATTTTATTTGAAGAACATATGGCAACTCGATGAGTTCACACGATTGTCAGATGTCTGACAATTTTTTGTCGGCAGGACTGACAATGCTTTTTCTGGCAACGTTGTCAGATAAAAATTGTCAGCTCACGCGATTGTAAGAAATTTTTAGCACATTTTACTGACGATATTGTAAGATCTGACAATCGTCTGTACATAGCTAATAGTCCCTTCAAATTTCATATATCGACGTTGTTGCGTAGTATGGGCCAATCTGCTTTCTAAAATGGTGATATTGGCCCTTTTCATGCAACAGCGTCGATATGTGGGGATAATGACTAAGTTCCAAAACATCAAAATACATTGTTGTGATGCAAATTCTTAGTTGCTTTGTTTTTGTAAACAAAGTATAGTTGCATCACTACAATGTATTTTGATGTTTTGGAACTGACCCAAACTGCTTTGGATTTAGATTAAAATATTGGTGTAATACATGAGGTTTCTTCGTATTTTGATGTTATTAAAAAACGATTTTGAACGCGCTATAATCGATTTTAATATAAAATCGCAGACGCAAAGTCGATTGCGAAAAACCGATTTTTTAAGCACAACATTCGTTCTCGATTGGATTCGAAATCGATTTACCATTCCCTATTTTACAGTTTAGCCCCCATAATTCATAAAAATTTATTAAAGTTAATGTTGGTTTACTGCACGAATTTTGTACGGGAAACCCGGTTTTAATGCACACATTCCCACTTTTCTTGTTTGGCCACTTTATGGCGAAAAACAGGCCTTTTGTACTAGATTACAGAAAAATGTTGCTTATTTTATTTAATCTACCACAAATTGTTGAATTTGAAGCCGAAAAACGCCAACCACGATAAGGCCCATTAACTTTACTAATCATCTATGAATATGGGGGTACAGATACGTAGTTAATATGACTTACCTGAGAGCCTTTAGAAACTAATGAAGACGTAGTGCCAATTATTGTCTTACTCAAAGGATTCCCTAATGTTATATAATGTAAAGTTTCACCAACCGTCATCTTTGATACAAGTTTTCTTGTTTGCAAAATGCCGGCAGTTTTTCAATATATGGATGTATCACGGACGCACAGTCTACTTTGTGACGGACGGCTAATTATTGATTAACCTTATTATGTATGTTAAAGAAACTTACTCGATTTTTAAATTATACTTTTTTGGGGATATGTGCAATTTTTGCACTTATTAAAAACATAATTATTATGTATAGCAAAATAAGCAAAAATTAGTGGTCTGAAACAATCGATGGTACTATCGATACTATCGATGGTTTTTGAATATCGTATCACTATCGATAGGTTAAAGGGGTCTGGCGACGGTCAAATAATCACGACAACGTTCTAATTATGTGCGTGCGGTCGTGCTTTTTCAGATACACGTACGCTTTGTCGGCTCTGATTGATGAAAATCAAGAAGTTTTGATATTTTAATTTGATGAGCAATTATTTGATCGTCGCCAATTGTGATTGACAAAGAAAATGTCAGTTGCTTTGTAATCGTGGTGTAATAAGTTTACTGGTGGCAGCACGAGGGCAGGTGTTACTTTTTGCGCTAGTAATTTTGTGTATAAGCTGCGTCAAATGCGTCAAGTGTTTTGACAAGCATTATTTAGTTTTGTTATATTTGTTGCTATTATGCGGCCACCTGTATACTTATTAGTCACAATACAAATGGTGATTGATGAATATATTTGTACATCGCCGTTTAAACGACAAGCACACGACACTCACATATATGCATTGAATGACGTGTTTATAAGACGGTGACCAGAGGCTTTAAATACTATCGATAGTTGTAGATATTTAGCCGCAGTCCATACGAATCAACTTTTGCTGCTGCAACTTTTTTTTTGTGTGAGAGTGATGAAATAAATATATATATATATATATATATATATATATATATATATATATATATATATATATATATATATATATATATATATATATATATATATATATATATATATATATATATATATATATATATATATATATATATATATATATATATATATATATATATATATATATATATATATATATATATATATATATATACCTAATGTATTCCCCTCTCGCTCTTTCTCACTAGAAAATAAAAGTTGCAGCAGCAAAAGTTCATACGTCTGGACCATGGTGAAATAAGTATACAGGTGGCAGCATAACGTCAGCTGATTATTTTTTGCTCTGCTAGTTTTGTGCATAATCCACGTCCAGCACGTATATATTTTTGACATTCATCATCTATTTTTTTGTTGTATTTTTGTATTTGTTTCCCTTATGCGGTCACCTGTATACTTATTTCACCATGGTCTGGACTAGGACTTATTGTGTTTTTGAATTATGAATTTCCAAGGCGATTTTATACCAGGTGGCCGCAAGAGCTCAGCTGTTTACGAAAATGTTTACACATTTAACCTGTCAACAGTGTTAATGTATCAGCTTTTTTGACAGCCCAAATGTGAATTCTCTACGGCGAATTCTCTTGCGACTACCTGGTGTTGAACTTCTTGTGAATTTCTATACACAAATATGTTAAATTTGGTACGCCTGTGAACAAATCATACCGTGAACAAACTCAATATAACATACTTTTTTGCAGAGTTGATAAAAAAGTACTAAATGAAAAAAGTACTAAATTACAAGAAAAAAGTATTAAAATACACATTTTTGCAACTATTTTAACATACTTTTTCGTAGAAAAAAGACGTAAGTGAAGAAAACAACCTGGCATCACCGGCAACCTTTTTTTGTATGTATACGAAAAAAAAGGTTGTTTTCTTCATGATATTTTTTAGCAACTTTTTTTCCAGGAAACAGAAAAAATGTAAACAAAGATTGAACAAAAATTGGTCAAATTAAAACGTTAATTACAACATGAATTTTAATTAAATTTTAAATAAATAAATCGTTATGTGTAGCAACAAAATGCCTAGAACCTAATTATATGAATGTCACTAAAATATTACAGCGATATTTTGCAAAGGCCATACTAGCCAATAATTATGGTTTTTCCTTAATAACTCAGGAACTAGACTTCGTGCGAACACGGGGCTACCCGCAATTGAAAGGGGACAAAAAACTAAAGAGATAATGGGTGTCACCATAGACCGGGTCACTTTTGTGACCAATTTTCAAAAAGGTTGCTATGCCTATAACTTGGTCACAAAAGTGACCCGGTCTACGGTAACACCCATTATCTCTTTAGTTTTTTGTCCTCTTTCGATTGCGGGTAGCGCCATGTGTGCACGAAGTCTAATTTCGGAGATATCAGTAGAAAACTAAAATTGAATTTTTTACCACTTTTTAATTTTCAAAAAGGTTGCTATGCCTTTAACTTGGTCACAAAAGTGACCCGGTCTATGGTGAAACCCATTATCTCTTTAGTTTTTTGTCCTCTTTCGATTGCGGGTAGCGCCATGTGTGCACGAAGTCTAGTTTCGGAGATATCAGTAGAAAACTAAAATTGAATTTTTTACCACTTTTTAATTTTTTAAAAGGTTGCTGTGCCTATAACTTGGTCACAAAAGTGACCCGGGCTATGGTGACACCCATTATCTCTTTAGTTTTTTGTCCTCTTTCGATTGCGGGTAGCGCCATGTGTGCACGAAGTCTAGTTTCGGAGATATCAGTAGAAAACTAAAATTGAACTTTTTACCACTTTTTAATTTTCAAAAAGGTTGCTGCGCCTATAACTTTGTTGCAAAAGTTACCCGAGCTATGACAACATCTATTTTTCCTGTAATTTTTTGTCTCCTTTCAATTGCGGGTAGCCCCGTGTTCGCACGAAGTCTAGTTCCTGAGTTATTAAGGAAAAACCATAATTATTGGCTAGTATGGCCTTTGCAAAATATCGCTGTAATATTTTAGTGACATTCATATAATTAGGTTCTAGGGATTTTGTTGTTACACATAACGATTTATTTATTTAAAATTTAATTAAAATTCATGTTGTAATTAACGTTTTAATTTGACCAATTTTTGTTCAATCTTTGTTTACATTTTTTCTGTTTCCTGGAAAAAAAGTTGCTCAAAAATATCGTGAAGAAAACAACCTTTTGCCGGTGATGCCAGGTTATTTTCTTCACTTACGTCTTTTTCGCAGAAAAAAGCATGTTATTTCTTTTTCACTTCGTTCCTAGCCAAAAAGCTACCATACTTATATAAAAAGTGTATAAATACAATTACATGAAAAGTGTGTTGATTAATAAAATGTCATTATTTTAGAAACAAAGTATGTTGGCAAATAAAATGTATAAAACTTAATCCGTGCCACAAATTTTATATATGTTTTGGATAGAGGAAACTCCTTCCAATACGCCAATAGGGCTGTCACCGTTGGCATTTTAGCCATTTCTTATGATATACCCTACATATGGAGGTAACCATTTTATATGTACTCATAAAAAAAGTATGTTGCTCCACAAAATATGTAAATCAAGCTGTGCCAAAAATACCAAAGTGATTTGGAAAGTCGAAAGAGCTCCCCATCCGTCCATACAGTTGTCACTTTCGGCATTTTAGCCGTTTAGGAGGTAAACCCTCCACAGCCGGATGTTCTTTATATTGCAATATATAGAGATTTGAATTTCTAAAATCTACAAAAATAAGAGGGTCATGGATCTGTAAGCAGGATTTTATAGCTGAATTTGCCTTGAATCCAACCCCCAATTTTAATTTGATTCAATTTAGCCGTTTAGCGGGTATCCCCTCTATCGGTGGAAAAGCGTCGTATCGCACTATATAGAGATTTGAATTTCTAAAATCTACAAATATGAAAGTGTCACGGATCTGTAAACAGGTTTTTATAGCTGAACGAGCCCCTAATCCAACCTCCAATTTTCATTTGATTCAATTTAGCCGCTTAGCGGGTATCCCCTCTATAGGTGGAAAATCGTCGTATCGCACTATATAGAGATTTGAATTTCTAAAATCTACAAATATAAAAGTGTCACGGATCTGTAAACAGAGTTTTATAGCTGAACAAGCCCTTAATCCAACCTTCAATTTTCATTCGATTCAATTTAGCCGTTTAGCGGGTATCCCCTCTATATGTGGAAAATCGTCGTATCGCACTATATAGAGATTTGAATTTCTGAAATCTACAAATATGAAAGTGTCACGGATCTGTAAACAGGGTTTTATAGCTGAACAAGCCCTTAATCCAATCCCAAATTTTCATTTGATTCAATTTAACCGTTTAGCGGGTATCCCCTCTATAGGTGGAAATTCGTCGTATCGCACTATATAGAGATTTGAATTTCTAAAATCTACAAATATAAAAGTGTCACGAATCTGTAAACAGGGTTTTAAAGCTGAACGAGCCCTTAATCCAACCCCCAATTTTCATTCGATTCAATTTAGCCGTTAAGCGTGTATCCCCTCTAAAGTTGGAAAATCGTCGTATCGCACTATATACAGATTTGAATTTCTAAAATCTACAAATATGAAATTGTCACGGATCTGTAAACAGGGTTCATTTATGTAACACAGATATTTTATCAAAAACATCGCTTTTCATATATTTTAATAAGCACTAACACATGCACACTATTTTATTTTCATTTACATGTGTTTTTTGACAGTTCATCTCAGATTGTTGTTATAAAAACAAAGCACGAAGCCGTCCGGCGCATAGCCGGCTTAGCAGCCGCCGCGGAATTTTGTTTTTAAATTGCGCCGCCGCCGATGTATACGGCTGTGATCGGCGCACGACTCAGCCGACAAGTGACTATTATATAATATAAGTCTGGTACAAATACAACAAAAAAATTAGATAATGCTTGTCAGAAATATAAAAATATTGAAATTTTTTTTCGCTAGATATATATACTACGTGAGCCAGTCGACAGCCGACACTTTTCATTCAGCCGCCGCCGAGGAAAATTATCGGCTTACAGCCGGCGCTTAGCCGCCGCTGGTTACTTTTTGGTTAAGCCGCCGCCGATAATCGTATAATATCGGCTGCGTACTCTGTATAAAAATTCTTATAACAACGCTCTCATAAAAATTCTTATAACTTTGAGATAACACTAATTTGGAGTCTACACGTAACGTTATTCTCTCTGCGAGTGAATTTGACAATCTCATCTTAGTCTGATTTTACACACATCAAGTTTTCTTGAAGCAACTTTTATTTTCTAGTGAGAAAGAGCGAGAAAGGAATACATGAAATATATTCCTCTCTCGCTTTTTCTTACAAGAAAATAAAAGTTGCTTCAAGAAAAACTGATGTGTGTAAAAGCAGACTTAAGGTCTAGTTAGAGATGGCACAATATATTGGCAAAAATTAAAATGCCTTTGATTTTTATTGTACAATAAGGAAAATTGTGTAATATGGTGGCAACATTGTTCAGTGTTATATTTACTAATACAAATGTACATTTTAGGTCCGAAATGTCAAACATTAATAGAGAGTGTATGTGTGTGTATAACAGAAGCACCAAACATACGTGTTGTATTGTGTGTGCAACGTAGTTATTTCATATATACACAACATTTGATAGTTCGTACCACGAAAAAAAAATCAGCAGGCGTTCCCGAGGTACCTTGTATATTATTCTACCATGGAATAAAGCAAAGCATTAATCAAAGCAAGGCGAATTCAGTACCAGGTACCCCTATCATCACAGATGATCATCAGCTGATTACACCCAATCAGTCAAACTCTATATAAGAAGAGAGAAAAACTTTAACCCGAACTGTCAAAGCACAAATAAAAATAGTCCTACACCTACTTTGTATGTGTGTTGTTTTGATGATAAGGCCACTTGATATTAATTCGCTTTGAATCAAAGTGTATTAATACCAAGTGGTCTTATTAGTGCAACAACAACTGGACTTTACCAATCTGTCATGTTAAATGCATACATAAAAAGTTGTTGTTTAGTTTTTTTTACATAGAGTTTGACACTTTGGTAAAGTCAGCTGATACTCTTTTTTACTAATAGGGCCACCTGGTATCAATTCGCCTTGAGTATTAATCAAGGTGTACCTAACAGGTGCGATCACTAGGTCAGCTGACTCGCCTGTTTAAACGTCAAAGTTATTAGTAGTGCTGATGATATGCTCAAACACCATATACAGACTCCCTTCTGTGTGGTAGTACCACCTGTTTTTTGACATCTGTTAAGGGAGTTTTTCACACCAACCACACGAGCAATTGCAATTGCATTAATACAAGATATAACGCCGGCAGAACCGCGACGTCAATTGCCAATGTTCTTGCTTGTATTTCTAGGTAGCGAACACGTACAAATTTTAAAACATTAAATTGACAATTTTGCTGAAGAAGGTTGTGCGTTGTTTACACTGTATTCTTTTATGTATGTAATTTACAATTATATAAATAATTTGTTACATTTTCCAGCGATATTCTCTTCAAAATTAGCTTTATTGTTAATTTTTTCACTTTTCACGAAAAAAAAATCAAATAGCAATTGAATTTGACAGCTTGTGTTTAAAGATTATTGCTCAGCAATGTATTTTAACATTTGTTGCTGAATATGTATTTCCACACATATTCATACGGTCCACACGCAAATATCTTGTGTCGGCAATCTAATTTGATGGTTGCCACGGCAATAATTGCCAACCTTATTGCTCGTGTGGTCGCAGTGTTACAACAAATGTTCTATTGTTTTAGTACTGCCCGTACCATTGTGAAAAAGTATACAGGTGGCAGCATAACGTCAGCTGATTATATTTTGCTCTGCTAGATTTGTGCATAATCCACGTCCAGCACGTATATATTTTTGACAAGCATCATCTAATTTTTTTTTGTATTGTTCTATTTGTTTCCCTTATGCGGTACAGGTAACTTATTTCACCATGGCCCGTACCAAAGCGAATTAATATTAAGTGGCCTTATCATTAAAATAACACACATACAAAGTAGGTGTAGGATTTTTTATTTGTGCTTTGACAGTTCGAGTTAAAGTTGATCTCTTTCCTTACTTGGAGGTTACACGTTCAAGTTTTGTTTCAATTTTTGTTTCAAGTTTCAATACATTCACACTTTTTTACTAACACACTCACATAATTGGAAATTGACTACCAACTTGATTTCAATTTTGCTTTCAAGATTTGTTTCAATTTTTCGTTCAATTTAAACAGCTGATCTCTATTATTGTAAGTAAATTACAGAAAGACTCGGCTATAACAAACTTTGCGCAAACAGCAAAACGATTCGCTCTATGACTAGTTCGTAATAAGCGTAGTTTAATACAAACGAGGACATGTTAACTACGAATTCGCTATTACGAATTATTTTTGTATGAAAATGGCAACCGAAACGTCGGCAAGTTAGACTTAGATCGTTACAACCGAGAATTCGTTATAACCGGGTTTTACTGTTTCGTTGTTGATTCCTTGACGACGGCATCTTGAAAACAAAATTGACTATCAAGTTGCTTACAGCCTACGTCATAGCGTCAATTTAAAGTAGTTTTAACAAGCAATACGTGTGATCAACTTGAAAGCAATTTCTTGAACGTGTAACTGCAGAGTTATATAGAGTTTGACTGATAGAGTGTAATCAGCTGATGATATTCTGTGATGATAAGGCTACCTCGTACTGAATTCGCCTTCGCCCGTACTTGTTCAATATAACTTGGCACATGGTAGAATAATATACAAGGTAGCCTTGTAGCGTCAGCAGATTAGTTTCTTATTTGTTTTTTTTATGGTACGAGCCAAGGCGAATTCATACTAGGTGGCCGCGAGAGCCTAGCTGTTTACGTAAATGTTTACACATTTGGCCTGTCAGCAGTGTTAATGTATCAACTTTTTTGACAGCTCAAATTTAAATTCCCTACGGCGAATTCTCTTGCGACTACCTGGTGTTGATCTACCTTGGTACGACAACAACAACTTGGTGCAACAACAACTTCACTTACCAATCTGTCATGTTAAATGCATACATAAAAAGTTGTTGTTTAGTTTTTTTACATAGATTTTGACACTTTGGTAAAGTCAGCTGATACTTATATATACTAATAGGGCCACCTGGTATCAATTCGTCTTGGTACGAACTACCCAAGGCGAACTCACTACAGGTGAACTTGTAAATACAGCTATTAATTTTTTTTGCATTTTCTTCATGGTCAGATGTCAAAACACACTATTTGCTTTGTGAGTTTGAGTGCGAACAATTATTTTACAAAAACAAAATGCTTGTGGTTTTTGTTTCATGTTGAACTTGTTTTATTAGTGAAATTACCTGGTATCAATATGCCTTGGAACTATCAAATATTGTGTATATGTGAAATAACTACGTTGCACACACAATACCACACGTATGTTTGCTGCTTATGTTCTACAAACACACATACCCCCTCTATTAATGTTTGACATTTCGTACCCCAAATGTACATTTGTATTAGTTATGCGGCTACCTGTTATCAAGGTGGATTTATACAGGTAATATTATAAGCACAGCTGCTCTACTTTTTTCCCGCAAATTAGATGCTCGTATGTCAAAATTTTTATACGTTGACATAGGGGCTGAGATGTCATATGTTATTGTTATGTTGTAGCTGTTTTAGAATCAACACCACCTGATAATTTTAATTCACCTTGCCTGTTATCAAGGCATATTCATTACAGGTACACCATAACTAAAACAAATACAACACCAAAAAACACATGTATTTTGTTGGTAGAAATACCCCAGAAATATGTCAAATTCATTATCTGTGAGTCGCACACATTCATAAGTGCTCTCAAATTTACTAACACATTCCTGTTGTTGATAGAAAAATCGCACACATGTGTCAAAATCTATTGTCTGTGTGACGCACACATTCTACCTTGTCTGTTATATTATTCTACCCATGTTATATTATTCTACCCATGGTAGAATAATATACAAGGTAGACCTGGAACGTCAGCTGATTATTATTTTATTTGCTTTTTTCATGGTATGAACTGTCAAATGCTTTGTATAAGTGAAATAACTCGTCTTACACACAATACCACACGCATGGTAGAATTATACTACAGGTAGTAGCGAAGCTACAACAACCCAACAACAGCAAAAACAACACGGCTTTTTATTGTTGTTTATGTTCGAGGTTGTCAAAAAGCACAAAAGAAAATTTGAAAAAAATTTATATGTTCACATGTGTGTGTTTATTTTGCCATGTTTTTTCAGTAGTGTGGGTGTGTGTTGGTATAACATAAACAACTTTTGACAGAGTCGAACTCAAAAAAAAAGTTCGTTAACGCTTCACCACTACCTGTATTATTCTACCATGACCACACGTATGTTTGCTGCTTCTGTTATACAAACTCACACATACCCTCTCTATTAATGTTTGACATTTTCTATCCCAAAATGTACATTTGTTTAGTAATGCGGCTACCTGTTATATTATTCTACCATGCCTTGGCAGTGTTGCCAGAAAAGTTTTGCCTTATGTCCCTAATTTTAATAATGCTGTCCCCAAAAATCCCAATTTCAAAAGTAAAAATCCCCAATTTTGTCCCCAAAAATATTTTTTATAATAAGCACTATCATTCAATAAAAATATAATTTTCAAGTCCTCTGCGTATTTTATTACGTCTAAATAATAGTATTATTTTGATTTAACCACATATGAACCTAATGTTTACATAACATGTAATATGCATATTATGCATTTTGCACTTCTCATTAAAAGCAAATTCTCAGTATTTTATTCCAATGTATAGTAAAACTAGCAACTTTTAATACTTTGGGAATTGTTATATTTATGGCCCTTTTCACAATATACGATTAAAAGTTAACGTGTTCTTTAACGGGAAGTGTTGTATGCCGAACTTGAGTTAAAGTACATTTTAACTTTTAATCATACATTTTGAAAAGGTCCGTTAATTCACTTTCTCTCTAGGATAAGGAAACATTTTTTCTAAAAGTAATAATAAAATTTCAGAGATGTAAAATAAAATAAATGAATCCGTTTTTTCTGCCACAAAGTTTTAAGAAACCGTTACAGTTTTGCGATTCTGGAAAGCCCAGCCCAGATGTGTACGGAAGCAGATTAAGGCTACGCTAAAGCCAATTATTATGCTCGATGATATGCTACATACTTCACTTGGAGTCATCAGTATTCATTCTGTGAGCAATTACAGACGGGTAATTGCGCAGGTTCCGGTATCTCTTCTTGAGTTTAATGGAGTCTCAGAGTTAGCAATAACAAATTTTTGTCGTCTGAGACCACTGTTTCCCGGTTAGTGGTCTGAGGTTATTTTTGTTCGTTAACAATAAATGGCGAGTAAACACCACCTAATCTCATTAACTATTCTTCTCTTTGACGTGTCCACGTGAGATGCCAAAAAATGGTTCCGGCCCTATTAATCTATTATGGGCTCCTTTGCTGGTTAGACAGTCAGCCCACTCCTTCCGGCATTGCCAGACACGCAGAATAACGTTAGTTTATATATCGTAGGTCATACGTTGAAAACACGAAACTGATTTCTACAACTTTTCAGTTGCAGATATTACATTATAATTGAAAAACTGAGAAGCAAAGGGGTACAAGTTCAAAACTAAAAAATGAGTTAGATCCAGGAATCAGCACTTAATATTGATATTTATCTCTCTAAAAAAATTCAGACCTGTATTATAATCTTAAAAAACTGTGTATTACAAAGCCAAAAATTAGGTATGAAATGCTTATGCTGACTTTAGACGACATGTATTTTACATCTGACTTGTCAAATTTCCCACTGCAAAAGTGATACATGCCGTGTGAAACATATGAAACATTATCAGATGACATTTACAGAAGCAAAGTCAGATGAAAAATTTTCAATTAGAGCGTGTTCTATTTTCATCTGACAAGGCATCTGACATCAGCTGTATTAAATTATCAAAAGTGTGGTTTAGTTGAAAAAACATTAAAAAGAAAAGAGCGCTTTATATAATTACGAAAATTGTGCAAAAACTCAGCTGTTGTGAACACTCAGAGGTTATGTCAGATGTAATTGCACATTTACGTGTGAAAGCAAATATTATAAACCGTCTGTAAATTGACAATTTTGACAAACATACGAAGTTACATATGTCTCACATATCTGACAAGCCATATGTCTCACATATCTGACAAGCCATATGTAAAAAACATGTCGTCTAAAGTCAGCATAAGACTGAAAGCATTACCAACCACGAAATAAAATAACGGAAAATTAATTAGTATATAATCAGGTATGTGATGAAAAACGATTTAGACACAAAAACGATTTGAAAACGATAAAAGATATGAATATATTTGCTATAGTCCTTTTGTCAATAATTTCCAAATTTGTTTTTAATAGTTTTCTGAATCTTTTTTTTTTTAAATTTCTTCTCACAGTTCTACTATATTGGTTATATTTTATCTTCTCGTGCACTTTTGAAAAGTCAGTAGTTTGAGTTTGGCTCGAAGCTAATTGTCAAAATCGGTCGGAATTCGGAATTCATCACACCTTTTCAAAACAATCGTATTGAAATCATTTTGAAAAGGATCGTTTTCCATCACCTACCTGAATGTTAATTGTTTATTTTGAGGATAGGAATTTTTTTTAAACGATTTACATTATAAAATTTTCTGCGTTTCCTAAAACATAATACAAAATTAGTCTATTTAATTTAATCGTCTATGAAAAATTCAGCATTTTGCAGCGAAGCGTATCGTACAAATTGGAAAAAAGTGCATATAATGAAAAATCCCCAAATCCCTCCCCACGAAAATCTATCCACAAATAGAAGTTGAAATCCCCAATTTGGGGACAAATCCCCTCATATGGCTACACTGTGCCTTGGCACTAATTCCGAAATGACGAGTGATGTCTCGTTCATTCGGTTTTTTACCTTCACCGATTTAACTTAAATATCTATACTGCAAGTAAGTAGAAAATTAAAAAAAATGTGAGATGAAATAGAAAATTAAAGAAATTAATAAGGTGAAGAATTTAATGTAGTATTATAGAAGTAGAAATGAAATGATGGTTATATATTAAAAGTTTTCCTAATTTTTAACAAACTGCTCTTGCAGCCACGTGTTCAAAATTATGTTACATATAATAGGTATATAACTCTTAATTTTTAAAGCCTTAATATATCTTTTTAAATGATGAAGCTATATAATTTTCCTTTTGCGGTTTCCACCAGAAGGTCAATCTGCAATAGCATTGTTTTTGACCTGAAGATGGTTAAAGGTGTCTGACTAAATTCT
Source organism: Panzeria rudis (assembly GCA_956483635.1). Classification (NCBI taxonomy): domain Eukaryota; kingdom Metazoa; phylum Arthropoda; class Insecta; order Diptera; family Tachinidae; genus Panzeria; species Panzeria rudis. The sequence goes on from OY101448.1 coordinate 83,277,927, forward strand.
AACCTTACTTTTCAACATCGTGTTTATTGCTTTGTGTAAATAGATATATTTGCTATAATTACAGAATGGCGGACGCAGCTCCAGCCCGTGGTGGTTTCCGTGGAGGATTTGGTTCTCGAGGTGGTCGTGGAGGCCGTGGTCGCGGACGTGGCCGTGGACGCGGTGGTCGTGGCCGTGGTGGCAAGGAAGACTCCAAGGAGTGGGTTCCAGTTACTAAACTAGGACGTTTGGTCCGAGATGGCAAAATCAACTCTTTGGAAGAAATATACTTGTACTCTTTACCCATCAAAGAGTTTGAAATCATTGATTTCTTCTTGGGCTCCGCCTTGCGCGATGAAGTGCTGAAGATTATGCCTGTACAGAAACAGACTCGTGCTGGACAACGTACTCGTTTTAAGGCTTTCGTTGCCATCGGTGACAACAACGGTCACATTGGGTTGGGTGTGAAGTGCAGCAAGGAAGTTGCCACTGCTATTCGTGGTGCTATCATCTTGGCTAAATTGTCTGTCGTACCCGTACGTCGTGGCTATTGGGGTAACAAAATCGGTAAACCCCATACTGTACCCTGCAAAGTTACTGGCAAATGTGGTTCCGTATCTGTCCGTTTGATCCCTGCTCCCCGTGGTACTGGAATAGTATCTGCTCCCGTACCCAAGAAATTGTTGACTATGGCTGGTATCCAAGATTGTTATACATCTGCCCGTGGTTCCACCGGCACTTTGGGTAACTTCGCCAAAGCTACTTATGCTGCCATCGCTAAGACCTATGCCTATTTGACCCCCGATTTATGGAAGGAAATGCCTTTGGGCGCAACTCCCTACCAGCAATTTGCCGATTTCTTGGCCGATAAACCTGGTTCCCGTCACATTGATGCTTAAAAATCGAGAACTTTTAAAATAAATTAACATTTCTTAAGCGAAATAATGTGTTTAAAATTTTTCAATATGTAGTAGGTGGAAGAAGTCGTGTTTTCTGGTATGTGGTGGAAATCTTCACAAAACTAATTGAACACATGGAAAAAGTGAAACTAATAAGAAACGTCGAAATCATCATATATGCATTTCATCATAAGCGGCATCATCCGTGTCAGGAAGAAGTGGTTTAATAGTATCAGATGATAAAAGGTTTTTTTTTTTGTGTACTACAGCTTAAAAATTAGTCACTGCTCAAAAGTTTGTGCAATGACAGCTTATTTGATGCATCCAATAATTTTTTTGAAAATATTAAATAAAGTATTTATCGCTTATATGCACTTCGGTTATTTGCATTTAACGTTTATATGCATCCTATCGAGCAATTTTCTATTGGTATTAAAAAAACCAAAAATATTTTTTGTATTTGCATTTCGCTTATATGCATTTCTCGCTTTTATGCACTGTAATGTAAATATTTTCAAAATGTATTAAATTAAGTTTGTGCACCAATTTTTCAGCAGGAAACAAAAAGTTCTTTCTCAATTTAACAAAAAGTAAGTGTAAAATAACAAACTGAAATTCTTTTTTTGGGCAATTTTCTATTTGGTTGTACGCAGTTGAAGTGACAAATCACTAAATCAGCCCATCGCTATTTGATGTAGCAAAAGTCGAATTTTTTCTCTATAGCGCTTTTTTAATAAAGCGCTAAATTATTACTTTGCATCAATATTTTTTCATAAGCTCTATTTTATACAGCTTTTATTCTCGAATATAATTTTACTTTAAATATTGCCAATAACAGGATCAAATATGTGACATGGAATGAAGTACGCAAACTGCGTGTGATTAGCAGTTTGGTGGCAGTTAACGGTGCCGAGTTGCTGTTTCGTGTCGTTGGTTGTTAACCGCATGCAAAAACATTATTTTGATAACCTAACCTAGCTTTCTAAGAAAGCGTACTTTGAAATCGTGGTGGAGCACCAAACAAAACTCATTTGAACAAAACAGGAGAGAAATTTGAGGATTCCGGCTTTCTGTACAACGGTACAGGTCGGCGCGAGTTTCTTGGAGGAGGCTCCTTAGGCGAAAGCCGTAACTAGTCATGGCGTTGTGGAAATTTCCGGGCCAAGAAATTCGCTACAAATTGTAGCGTAACTTAAAAACTACAAAACCAAACCAAATGTCTTTTGATATTTTCCAATATATTGGGCCACCTTCGAATATGACATGTATATATTAGAGATATTATTGTACAATACGAAAAATTGCACAATTATTTACAAGTGGGTGGCCCGCTAAACATGTTTGTCTGATACAGGGAAATCATATCTATTACCATGAAAGAATTTAAATTAAACGGAAAACAGGACACTGCGACCGAAGAATATCTATTGTAGACCTAGCCAGGTACTAGAGCACCTCATCTAGACTGCTAGTGGTTCTAGTGTTGGCTGTTCTCAATTCTCCAACAGGTGCTTGCCCAATTGGCTATATCTTTTGTGGCATAACGCTTCATAGTCCATCAGAATGTGCTCTGGAGTTTCATCCACATAATCGCAGAATCCGCACAGGTTGTTACTCTCAATGCCAAGTCTGTTGAGGTGTTTTCTCAGTCTGCAATGGCCTGTGAGGAAACCCGAAAGCATTCATAGATTGTTTTTACTCAGAGACATGAGAGCTATGAAACGATGTTGGATATATTACCATACGTCTCCACGGATCAATTTTTATTGCTGAAATGGTCAAGCTTCATTTAGAAAATACTAACAAAATAGTATAATTTTCCATATGGAATTTGACAATTGCCGGAAATAAAAATTGCTACATGGAGACGAAGGGTTAGCGAAAATATATTTTCTGTCAACTGAAACAAAGATTAATGTTCAGATAATTGTTTTTTAAAGGCATTTTTGACATTTTGTGTCGTCTTGTAAATAAATTTTTGTGTTTTGTATATTGCAATTAAGAAATTTAAATGCGTTTTGGCAGAAGTAAATGAAACATTTCGAACCTTAAATTTAGGCGGAACTGCGTACGAGGCAGTGAAAACAAAATTTTGTGAATCCAAATTGATTATTAGGCTAAGGCTCGTAACGTTATATTCAGAAATAACTGGGCATGATTAATATTCCAAGGAACAAGGGAAAAATTAACATCAACTTAATTTTTCAACGTACACAGCAGAACAGAGTTGCGCCACTTTCGGAAGCCGCTACACTTCCATCGTCAGTGCTCACGTCTATTTACTTATCTATTTGTATTTGTATTTTTTTACTCATTGTAGTTTTTTTATATGTACATGCACCACTGAAGCATATAAGCGAGTTTTTTTTATAAGCACTGCCGATGCATATAAGCGAGTTTTTATAAATGCATTTCTCGCATATAAGCACCCAAAGCCGTGCAAAATTTTAAATGTATGTAACCGATAAATACTGTAGTTCGATTTCTATCGCATATGAACGAAAAATTTTAAGCTGCATGTCAAAATATATTAGAGATGTGCGCGTGAGTGAGTTTTCGCTCACGATCACGAAAAAAATATTTTTTCACGCACAGAAAATTTTGAGACTCACGATCACGCACGCTCACGATCAAATCTGATTTTATCACGCGCGCTTTCCACTTAAAACAGCCCTTTGAAAGAAAAAAAAATATTATTTTATATGTAATAAAAATCTCTCAATTGATGTTTTTTAGAGCATGACAATTATAAAAAAAAAATAAAAAAAATACATTATTTAATATTTTTTAAGCAATTTGATTCACTTTTAAATAGGGATGTAACGAATACCGATACCGATACCGATATATCGGCGATACTTCAGATTTTCCGATACATCGGTATCGGCGATATTTTACTGTCGATACGACGATACTTTTAAAAAAAATTTCAGAGTTTTTTTCTGACAAATTATTTATCGTTTGTTAATTTTACCATGAACTAAATTCATTTCGTTATTTTTTAAATCTTATTAATATCAATTTTAAAAATTAATAATATTTTATGCTGTTATTTTGTAAAAAAATTATTTATTTTTGTTAATTTTACCATGAGTTCAAATTCAATTCGTTGTTTTTTAAATCTTATTCCAGCAAAAAAAGACACTCCAAAGAAGTCATGAAAATGTAGAATTCGCGATCCGGAAATTATTTATTTTTTGTTAGTTTTACCATGAATTCAAATTCAACTCGTTGTTTTTTAAATCTTATTCCAGCAAAAAAAAAGACACTCCAAAGAAGTCATGAAAATGTAGAATTCGCGATCCGAAAGTTTTGCGAATTTGGACAATTTCTAATTAGTTTTACATATCCTTGCCATTGCAAGAAGTTCTGTTTTTCGATTACCAATCACCCAATTGGAAGCGATGCTAGGACAAATTTCTTTTTCCGTGTTCTATAATGATTTTTCCTCAAGGAAAAAGGATAAAAAATGACCCATTTTCACATTTTTTTTAATGCGAATTTAAATTGAAAACTGTATTTTCATGTAAATTTAAGTGAATAAATATAAACTTTTAGAAGACTTTTAATAATTAAGCTATACAGTTATTTAGAAGACTATTAGTTTATAAATGTCCTATAAAAATCGATTTTTTAAAAAGCATGGAGACTATTTTTTAAAATTATAAAGGAATTAAAAATTTTTTCTTGCTTTTTTACTAATTATCTGCATATTGTTAATACAGATTTTTTGAAGCAAAGAAAATGTAGCTCCTTAAAAATTACTTCCAATTTTTTATACTGGGTTAATATCAATTTTAAATATTAACAATCTCTTACACTGCAATTTTGTATAAGAAAAAAAATTGCACTTGAGTTTTGTTAATCTAAACTTGAACTCAATTTCAATATTCGTATCGGTATCGGAATCGGTATCGGCGATATTTATTTTTAAATATCGGTATCGGTATCGGATCGGCAAAACGGCGTATCGTTACATCCCTACTTTTAAATGATCATTCACGAAACATTTTGCTCTCCCTCTTTGTATGTTTAATATTTATTTCAGATTTTCTTTTCTTCCCTTTCTCATTATTAATAAAAACTCTCATCTCTGAAAAGAATATACTTTTTTCGCTTTTTATTGAATTAAAAAAATACTCAGCTAGAGTATTCTGCTGTCTATTATAGAACGGATAGCAAATAATTTAATGTGATTATTTTCTTATGATTTATTCTTATATTATTTATATTAATGAAATCAATAAAGTATTTTATTTCTTAAATATTTAAAAATTTTTGTACTACGTCACACCCGTCGGTCACACCCGTTATATTTTAAAAATAGTTTTTTGTTAAGAAAACTGATTTTTTTGTCAAACAGCAAGTACGTAATACAGCTAAAAACACTTTGAACAGACAGCTATACCAAAATTATTGTGTACGTTAAAGTAAAAATTTTACAGAATTTATGCTGAAAGTCATAATTCTTTAAAACTAAGATTTGAGCATTAATCGTGTTCTTTCAGTGTCTGCCCGTTATTCAACGACTTTAATCTTAATGGCCTTGTGAGTCGCAACCTTTTTTTAAGTAAAAAATTTTATATTTATTTATAACAAAAAATATGTGTAAAGTGGTCACACCCGGCTAAATGGAATTACTCACATTAAAATTTTAATAATTTTTTAGTGTTCATATGAAAACGAGTTTTTGAAAAAATATCCATGGGGATTCTGACTGTGAGTGTACATTTTGGGTTTTTAATTTTCTTTTTTAACTTTACCAACTTAATTAATAGAAATATGAGAAGGTGTTATAGTTTTCGCCTCATTCAATGGATCCTAATATAAAATAACATTTTTCGATTTATTTTTTTTTTAATTTTTTGTGGATTGAGCATTACATTTGCTTTTACGGTTGTTCTGGGAATGACTTTTTGAAAGCAAATCAAAAATGTCTGAACGGATAATGCTCTCCATATCGTTTCTGCCCTTCCGCTGCTGTTAACTTTTTTTACCACCCTAAAATTTATAGATAATTATATTTAAGAATTTTGTTAACGTAATGCTCAATATATTTTCTGACGAATTTAATATTTTTTAGAACCCACTATATTTTGAATTTAAAACAATTTAGATGTATAATCTTCGATAAGTTTTAACATAAACTCCTTATTTACACACTAAAAAATTTCAATTAAATTAAAAAACTACAATACATTATTATTAATTGATGAAAATTTTTGCAATTTAAACTATTTGACAAAGTTTGCAAAACTTTTAAATATTTAGGAGTGTAACCTTACGCTGTTATTTTATTAATTAACCTGAATATTGAAGCATGCTAAAAACGAGTAACGCTCAATACACATAGCTGCGAACTACAACAATTTCTTAAAGAAGTTATAATTCCTATTATTTTTCAAATATTTTATGCAAAACACCATACAATTCCGATACATCAGTTTGTATGAAGAGAGCATAAACAGTATTTTCGTTCTATATTTTTAACACGTAATCGTCAGTGTTACATTAAAAAAGCGTATATACCTTTATTTATTTATTAAATAATAAAGGAATTCACAAGGTGTACTAATGTCTTAGGTACTACCATAGTACAACAAATAGGACATATTTGAATACCCTGTCATATATTCAAATACTAAACTATAAAAACTTCAGAAACTAAACATCAAAATATTAAATCAAAAATATTTATTTACATACAATAAAAGTACAAAAATTAAAATTCAAAATAAAAACGGTGTTGTGCGAAAATTATTCAAATTATACACATAGCACACTACAAAAACATATCTAAATAAGTTGTAGTGTCATATTATATATTTTATTGAGAATATCAACAACAAACATACAAATATTATACGTTAGTACCTACTACAGTTAGAACACTTAGGACCACCTTGTGAATTTCTTTAATATATTAAATCATGCTGGAGTAGATTTCACTTTAAAATGTATGCGTTTATTGTATGAAATACTTAAAATATTTTCAAAGCCATTAACCCATTATGAGTGAAATGGAATTTTAAGCATTTTTCGGCTGGCTTTTTTCGTAAAGACTGGACAATATAGCGGTAGTCAATATTTTATTTTATAGGGAACCTTCCAAGCTTTCATTTGGTTTATATTTGTATGCTGTCATTTATTAAATATGAAAGATATGTAACTTCTAATATTAGTTTATGTACCAGATTTGCAAAATATTTCGTACAAATTCGTATTACACAGAATCTTTAGTAAGTGACGCCGTGGTGCGAAATATCATAGAAGACAAACATATTTTACCAGATGTCAGACATGTCGGCATAAAAGGTTCACTGGGTTTCTTTTGCTGTCGACACACGTACTTTCGGTCCGAAGTAAACGAACCTCTTTGTCGGAGAAAATTCTAAAACTCTCTACGAATTCTGACGAATCTTTTAAGGATCTAAAATTAGAAACTTATCAGAAATGTCGTATAAAATTCGCAAATTAAATCAAAATATTGTTGGAGTAAAGAGGAAATTTTTTCAGCAAGCTACGAAATGTAATTTCGTGAGTGCGTGAAAATTACATTTTAAAAATCACGCACGGTATTTTATTTGTAAATCACGCTCACGCACGATTGCGTGATTATTTTTTAATTTAATCACGATCACGCGTGAGTCACGCCTGACACAAAAAATTCACGACAGTTGCACATCTCTAAAATATATATCCTAATATGATATTGACGAAGAAAGAACAGCAAAAACTTACTGTTGGTGGCATTTCCACAAAGCAATATATGTACCCATTAAAATCATCTCACAGATTAAATGATGCAGTGTATAAAATCGTTATCGGATAGAGAAATTGCGCACCAAAGATACACGTTTTTGGTGTAGGTCAGTACCAAGGAGCATTTTTCAAGCATAATTGAATAAATAATAAAACTCAAAATATTTTTAAACATAGAACAATGAATATCGACTGACAGCCGGAAAGATGCAATTTGGTGTGTCCAGGATTGAAGAACCATCAAAATTTTTTTAAATTGCTGCATTCAGTCCCTAAGCAGTAATTTAAAGCTTTCTCCATAAAAATGGAATTGAAAACGCTGATAAAATTGCATCTAATCAAATATTTAACGATACAGATAACCGGTGGGACTTGAGGCAAGTTAAGAAATAGCCTAATAGCCGTTGCTCCAAACCTGGAAATATCAGCTGAAGTGTTTGGGAAGACAAAGGCTCCAGAAAATAATCCAAAAGTTTTATCAATTGTAAATTTTAACGGTTCGACTGTCCGAAATATATTATTAATTAATTCCACAAACATAAAACTCATAATAGAGTTTTCTTGAGAAGATATAAGCAGGGATATTCAGTTGAAAATCGGATTTTTCGCCGTTGATATTTACGCTAACGATATTTATAGATTAAATTTGGCTTAGTCAACGAAAATCAGCGATTTCGAAGTTTAATATACTAGGTTATGTCATCTCAAGAGAACTCTATTATGAATTTTCTGTTTGTGGGATGTTTGAATGATGTATTTCGGACTGTCTGGCCGTGAAAATTTGTATCTCACAAAAATATTGGACTATCGCTTGAAATTCGCGTTTTCGATTTTAAAACGCCAAGCTGGTGTTCTGAAAAACGAAAACGCTAGAAATTTGGCGTTTTCAAACCGCTAGTGTATAGGTCTGTTCATTTACTTTCCTAGCAGAAACTAGCAACGAGAGAGCAAAGCAGAAATTTGTAAAATTACTCTCGAAGATACGAAAAAGTAAATGAACGCTCATGGTAAACTGGTTAGATTTAACCACCAACTCGGGCAACGAAACTAGAAAATAATCCTATAAAGTGGCTGAATTGTGCGGACTGTTAAAATGTGTAGGTAGAGAGTTATGGACAACTGAAATTCCCATTCTATCACAAGCACTTCGTACCAACAGAGATTTAGCAGGTTCAAATCAATTGTTATTGAGGTCACCCACAATGACAATGTTAGAGTACCTAACAAGAAAATCACACACCTCACTCTCAAAAGAGACAAAAGCGCCATGAGGAAGGTAAACAACTTCTACCAGAACTTTAACATTCCCAAAATAAAGCTCCGCAAACAAACACTCAACAACACCGTAGTTAGAACCCCTATAGACTACCCTATGCCTAATATCATTTGCAATATAAAGAGCCACTCCACCACCCTCATATATATATATATATATATATATATATATATATATATATATATATATATATATATATATATATATATATATATATATATATATATATATATATATATATATATATATATATATATATATATATATATATATATATATATATATGTATGTATATATATATATATTGTTACGTTTTTAGTCCTTTACATAAAAACGGTTTTATTATTTTCACAGGATTCGTTGAATTGCAATAAAATAAAACACGGATATTTATTTTACAAATAAATTCTCAGTAACACTTTATTTATTACTTTAAAAACACGTACAACTAAACGCGATGTACACACTAACTATTCTTGGCGATGTTTACTCGTCTAAGTTTAGAAACACACTTCTTTATGTCGTCTGGCAGCCTCCCCTTATATAGTAAATTATAAAACCTTCTGGTAACTTCGCTAACTTTCTGGAATGTAGTTGTCTCTTTTTATCTTTAAGTATACGGCATGATCATTTGGTCTTGCTATAGTGTAGTGTATGTGCGTGTGTAGATGCATGAGATTCTTCTTCTGTTTGTTTATCTTCGCACACACACATACTCTAATGTTCGCAACTTAAGCAAATTATGCTGTCATCAAGTCTACATCTCTTGCAGTTTAAGTTTAATGTCACTGTTTGTAATTGCGATTAAGCAGTCTCGAATAATCTTGAAAGTTCTAGCTACCGTTTCCTGAAGATTCCGGAAACTTCCATTTTCCGTTATTTTGAATTCTATTGGCAGTTGTCGAGTGATGCCAAGTTTAATTGTGGTACTTGGTTGCCAGGTTTTGATTTTATTACAGTAATTTAGGGGTATAAAGCAGATAATGATCGGGTTGTCAGTTTGTGTCGTTACATTTGAATCTGCATTTTCATTTCGTAACACTGCCGCCCACTTAAGCCTGTTCGTCCCGAATAGGCACACAATCACCTTTTCCATAGTGCGCCAGTCGTTCCAGGTGTACGATTTTCATTTTGGACCTTGGGCTGTTGTACTTCTGTATCCTATAGACGACATCGTTCAACCTTTTAATAACCTTATACGGTCCATCCCAATGAGTCTGCAATTTTGGAGACAATCCCTTCTTTCGTTGTGGGTTGTAAAGTAGAACCAATTGACCCTCATTGAATCCCTCAGAATTTGCAGCTCGGTCATATCTAGCCTTCATCTTGTCACTGGCCATTCTAATTCGGTTGCGTACAAATTCATGTAGCTCATTTAAATTTTCTTGCTCTTGGGAAGAGCTGGTGCCTTCTTCACTTGTTGGTGTAGGCTTAACGCCAAATTCCAAATCACCAGGCAATTTTAATTCCGTCCCGAAGACAATTTTAGCAGGTGTTCGTGATGTCGAGTCATGTACAGCTGACCTATATGCCAACAAAAATTTGGGAATGTGCTCGTCCCAGTCCCTTTGATGCGCGCTTACCACTTTTCGCATGTACTCCTCTAGAGTGCGATTAAATCTTTCTACCATGCCATCGGACTGTGGGTGCAGCGGCGTCGTTCTTGTTTTCTTTATCCCATATAATTCGCACATTTCCCGGAATATAGCAGACTCGAAGTTTCTACCTTGGTCAGAATGTAATTCTATTGGAACACCATAGCGACATACCCAGTTGTTGACAAATACATTCACAACTGTCCTTGCTTCTTGATTGGGTATGGCATATACTTCTGGCCATTTACTAAAATAGTCCATCACCACAAGAACATAGCGATTCCCGGCGTCGCTGACGGGAAAAGGACCTGCTATATCCATTGCTATCCGCTCAAATGGTGCACCTGAGTTGTACTGTTGCAGCTGTCCTCGACTTTTTCTTGCTGGTCCTTTTGCTGTGATGCACTGTGGGCAGTTTGCTATCCAGTCGGCTACGGCTTGTTGACACCCAACCCAATAAAAACGCTGTTTTAGCTTCTCCAGCGTTTTTGTCACTCCCAGATGACCGCCACTAGGACCATTGTGGAACTCGTGCAAAACCTTATTCACCTTGGAGGATGGCACAACTATTAGGTTGGAAGCCATTTTACCATCTGCACTTTCCCATACGCGGTACAAGCACCCGTTTATCAGCTTCAGGCTATTCCACTGAGCCCAATAAGATTTCACAAGTGGGCTTTTAGCTGATATTACATTGCGAGCAGGTCTTCTATTTTCCTCTTTGGCTGCTATAATTGTCGCCAATATGGTGTCGTTTCTCTGTGCCGCTGACCAGTCCTCATCGGAATCGATGTGCGTTAGCCGAACATCAATAACGCATTCCTTCTTTTCGGCCTTAACACAATGTCTGCACTCCAAGCTGCAGGGCCGTCGTGATAAAGCATCTGCATTGTTATGCTTTACGCCCCTTCTATGCTCGATGCTGAAGTCGTAGCTTTGAAGACGTTCAATCCAGCGCGCTAGCTGCCCTTCAGGATTTTTAAACTGCAACAGCCATCTCAATGCAGAATGGTCGGTCCTCAGCGTAAAGTGTTGGCCATACAGGTACTTATGGTAGTGTTTTATGCACTCCAACACTGCCAAAAGCTCACGTCGTGTCACACAGTAGTTTCTCTCAGGCTTTGAGAGTATACGGCTATAATAGCCTATCACTTTTTCTGTGCCATTGACAACTTGCGACAACACACCTCCTATGCCATAGCCGCTCGCATCGGTATCAAGCAAAAATTTTTCTCCAGCTATGGGGTAGGCTAGTACTGGTGACGTACTCAGTAAATCCTTTAGTGTCTGGAACGCATTCTCCTGCTGTTCGCCCCAGTGATACGGCCTCGACTTCTTGGTCAGCTCATGTAAGCTTGCAGCGACGTTGGCAAAATTTGGTACAAAGCGTCTGTAGTAGGTACAAAGGCCCAGAAAGCTGCGCAGTTCATGAAGATTTTTCGGACGAGGCCAGTCCTTTACTGCTCGTATTTTATCTTCATCCGTTGAGATTCCGTCTGCCGTAACTCGATGGCCCAAATAATTTACTTCTTTCTGGAACAATGCACATTTCTTCACGCTAAGTTTTAAGCCAGCTGATGATATGCGTTGAAGAACTTCTGCCAAATTTTTGAGGTGCTCATCAAAAGTCTTTCCCATCACGACGATGTCATCAAGGTACACCAAGCAAGTCTTCCAGTGAAGTCCTTTCAGCACTCGTTCCATTAGGCGTTCAAAAGTAGCTGGAGCATTGCAGAGCCCGAATGGCATAACTTTAAACTGCCATAGTCCATCGCTCGCGCTAAAAGCGGTTTTCTCCTTATCTTTCTCTGCAATCTCCACCTGCCAATATCCGCTTTGTAGGTCCAACGTGGAGAACCATTTCGTTCCAGCCAGCGTGTCTAAAGTGTCGTCAATTCTTGGTAGCGGATAACTGTCCTTCTTAGTAACGTCATTGAGCTTTCTGTAGTCAACGCAGAATCTCGTACTGCCATCCTTCTTTTTGACTAAGACCACAGGCGAACTCCAAGGACTTGAAGATGGCTCGATTACACCATTCCGCTCCATTTCATGGACGAGTTCTTTTACCTCATTCCGTTTTGCTAGGGGTACACTTCTGGGTGGCTGTTTGATCGGCCTCGCTTCGCCTGTATTTATTTCATGTTTCACTATTGCCGTTCTCCCTTGGCTTTGATCTTTCAAGGCGAAGACGCTGGTGTGCCTTTTTAGCAGCTGTTTAGCTTTATTTCTATCAGGAGCTGCTAATCCTGCTACCCACTTCCCCACATGCTCTTCAAATTGTTCACGTTCTTTTGCGGACATATTGTCTGGTTCTGGCTTTCGCTCGCAGTTTATTATTGCCTCTGGTGGAGTACATTGGCCCATAGCAGAATTTCCGTTGACGACTTTTTCGTTGCCTGATAAATTAAGTACTCTTATAGGGATCTTTCCTCCTTTGCAAGTTTTTACGAGGGCTTTTGCTGTTAATAGCTCGCTCTTAATTTCTGTTGGTTCTACTACCCACAACCGATTGTCCTCACAATCTCCCTCCATGCGTGCCCATATTACTGATTCAGACTGCGGTGGTATCGTCTGGTTTTCAATAGCAACTAGTTTCCCTACGTGCGTTTGATTGTCATATCAACATCAAGCGGTATTTCAACATTACGCCAAATCATCACTTGTTGCCCCATATGCAGGTTGATGCCATGGTTTATCATAAAATCGGCTCCAATAATCACATCGTCAACAATATCGGCAACGATAAACACATGTTTCACGCTTATATTGGCTATAGTCACCTTTGCTTCAGTCTTACCGTAGACAGTGGCAGGCTCCCCAGTAGCTGTACGTAGTCTTATATTCCTTAAAGGTTCACACTTCCCCTTCACTATATCGGGCCTGATTATTGACTGCGACGCTCCTGTGTCTATGGTGAAGATGTGCTTTTCGCCGTTGATGTATCCACATGCAGTAAGGTTGCTATTTTTCTGCTGCATTACTGATATGGAGATTGTGGGGCCGTCGTTTGTGGGAGCCAGCTCTTGCCCCTTAGTGCTAGCTCGTTTTAGTTTAACGGGGACTCTTGTGTTGTTTGTTGGTTCACCCGTTTACTATTCCTTGGTGGCGAAACAGATCTGGCTCTTTTTCTTGGCACCTTGCAGTTGCGCTGGTAATGGCCGACTTTGCCACAGTTATAGCACTTAACCTTTTCTCTATTTTGACTTTCTGCTAGCGCCTGTATTAGTGCCTCTTTCATCTGGCTAAATAAATTGTCCTCCTTTTCAGCAACGACCTCCACATTTCGCACTTTGCATACCTGCGGTTTCCAAATCACCCTAGCAGTTTCCTGAGCTAGTGCAAATGAAACCATTTCCGCAAAGGTAGCCTTTTGTGTAGCACACACTGCAAGCTTGATGTCAGGATCACGGATGCCGTTAACAAACGCCTCTGTTTTGACGTGATCCAGGAATGGATGGTTTTCGCCTGGATACGTAAGCTGCACTAACCGCTCAATTTCCATTGCGAAATCTTGTAGAGACTCATTGGGCTTCTGTCCTCTACATCGCAATTCCATGCGGTATATATCTCGCTTATGTTCGCCACCATATTTCCGCTGCAGTGCCGCCATTATGTCATCAAAATTATTTCTGCAGCTCCGTGGTACGGTTTCAAGTACTTCTGCTGCGGATCCTTTTAAGGCCAAAATCAGCTCTATGGCCTTTTCTTCACTGTTCCAACCATTTTTGCTGGCAACTGTTTCGAACTGGAACTTGAAGATGTTCAAAGGTGCGCTGCCATCGAAACATGGCGTCTTTACTCTGCTGGAAGCCTCTGGAATAAATCGCACTGGTCCGCCTTGGCACTGGAGATTACTCACTGTTATTTGTAGCTCGTGGAGTTTCTCATTTACATCTCTTTCTAAGTCTGAGAGTTTCCCGTCAAATTTGTTGACTTGTACTTCAATGCCATCTACTCTTCTATTTATGGCCTCAGAAATTTCTTGAAGTTTCTCATTTGTGGCCTTAGATGTTTCTTGAAGTTTCTCATTTGTGGCTTTAACTTCAGCTAGCACCCTCTCATTGTTAGCTCTAGATGTTTCTTCAAATTTCTCATTTGTGGTTTTAGATGTTTCTTCAAATTTTTGCATCATAGCGGCGAACATTGTACTTAAGTCCATGCTGCTTGTCGTGGCACGAGTACATACCTCTATTTCCTCTTTATCCTCAAATTCGTATGTCCCGATGTCGATGCCACGCTGCTTGAACTCATCTATCAGCCTCTTCTGAAGTTCCACTTTATTGCCCGTTGTTGGCAGTTCCAGCTTACTCAGCTCCTTCTTTAGCTGATCCACTTTTAGCTCTTCAAACTTCATGGCTTCTATTTATCTTATTTTTTTTTTAATGTCGTTTTGTAATTTTTATTAATAATGTTTTTTTTTTTTTATTAATGTCCTTTTTATTAATTAGTAATGTCCTTCTTTTTTTTTTTTTGCAATCCCACTTCTGACACCAATTGTTACGTTTTTAGTCCTTTACATAAAAACGGTTTTATTATTTTCACAGGATTCGTTGAATTGCAATAAAATAAAACACGGATATTTATTTTACAAATAAATTCTCAGTAACACTTTATTTATTACTTTAAAAACACGTACAACTAAACGCGATGTACACACTAACTATTCTTGGCGATGTTTACTCGTCTAAGTTTAGAAACACACTTCTTTATGTCGTCTGGCAGCCTCCCCTTATATAGTAAATTATAAAACCTTCTGGTAACTTCGCTAACTTTCTGGAATGTAGTTGTCTCTTTTTATCTTTAAGTATACGGCATGATCATTTGGTCTTGCTATAGTGTAGTGTATGTGCGTGTGTAGATGCATGAGATTCTTCTTCTGTTTGTTTATCTTCGCACACACACATACTCTAATGTTCGCAACTTAAGCAAATTATGCTGTCATCAAGTCTACATCTCTTGCAGTTTAAGTTTAATGTCACTGTTTGTAATTGCGATTAAGCAGTCTCGAATAATCTTGAAAGTTCTAGCTACCGTTTCCTGAAGATTCCGGAAACTTCCATTTTCCGTTATTTTGAATTCTATTGGCAGTTGTCGAGTGATGCCAAGTTTAATTGTGGTACTTGGTTGCCAGGTTTTGATTTTATTACAGTAATTTAGGGGTATAAAGCAGATAATGATCGGGTTGTCAGTTTGTGTCGTTACATTTGAATCTGCATTTTCATTTCGTAACAATATATATATATATATATATATATATATATATATATATATATATATATATATATATATATATATATATATATATATATATATATATATATATATATATATATATATATATATATATATATATATATATATATATATATATATATATATATATATATATATATATATATATATATATATATATATATATATATATATATATACCACCAACTCGGTTAAATCTAACCAGTTTACCATGAGCGTTCATTTACTTTTTCGTATCTTCGAGAGTAATTTTACAAATTTCTGCTTTGCTCTCTCGTTGCTAGTTTCTGCTAGGAAAGTAAATGAACAGACCTGTACACTAGCGGTTTGAAAACGCCAAATTTCTAGCGTTTTCGTTTTTCAGAACACCAGCTTGGCGTTTTCAAATCGAAAACGCGAATTTCAAGCGATAGTCCAATATTTTTGTGAGATACAAATTTTCACGGCCAGACAGTCCGAAATACATCATTCAAACATCCCACAAACAGAAAATTCATAATAGAGTTCTCTTGAGATGACATAACCTAGTATATTAAACTTCGAAATCGCTGATTTTCGTTGACTAAGCCAAATTTAATCTATAAATATCGTTAGCGTAAATATCAACGGCAAAAAATCCGATTTTCAACTGAATATCCCTGCTTATATCTTCTCAAGAAAACTCTATTATGAGTTTTATGTTTGTGGAATTAATTAATAATATATTTCGGACAGTCGAACCGTTAAAATTTACAATTGATAAAACTTTTGGATTATTTTCTGGAGCCTTTGTCTTCCCAAACACTTTTCAGCTGATATTTCCAGGTTTGGAGCAACGGCTATTAGGCTATTTCTTAACTTGCCTCAAGTCCCACCGGTTATCTGTATCGTTAAATATTTGATTAGATGCAATTTTATCAGCGTTTTCAATTCCATTTTTATGGAGAAAGCTTTAAATTACTGCTTAGGGACTGAATGCAGCAATTTAAAAAAATTTTGATGGTTCTTCAATCCTGGACACACCAAATTGCATCTTTCCGGCTGTCAGTCGATATTCATTGTTCTATGTTTAAAAATATTTTGAGTTTTATTATTTATTCAATTATGCTTGAAAAATGCTCCTTGGTACTGACCTACACCAAAAACGTGTATCTTTGGTGCGCAATTTCTCTATCCGATAACGATTTTATACACTGCATCATTTAATCTGTGAGATGATTTTAATGGGTACATATATTGCTTTGTGGAAATGCCACCAACAGTAAGTTTTTGCTGTTCTTTCTTCGTCAATATCATATTAGGATATATATTTTAGAGATGTGCAACTGTCGTGAATTTTTTGTGTCAGGCGTGACTCACGCGTGATCGTGATTAAATTAAAAAATAATCACGCAATCGTGCGTGAGCGTGATTTACAAATAAAATACCGTGCGTGATTTTTAAAATGTAATTTTCACGCACTCACGAAATTACATTTCGTAGCTTGCTGAAAAAATTTCCTCTTTACTCCAACAATATTTTGATTTAATTTGCGAATTTTATACGACATTTCTGATAAGTTTCTAATTTTAGATCCTTAAAAGATTCGTCAGAATTCGTAGAGAGTTTTAGAATTTTCTCCGACAAAGAGGTTCGTTTACTTCGGACCGAAAGTACGTGTGTCGACAGCAAAAGAAACCCAGTGAACCTTTTATGCCGACATGTCTGACATCTGGTAAAATATGTTTGTCTTCTATGATATTTCGCACCACGGCGTCACTTACTAAAGATTCTGTGTAATACGAATTTGTACGAAATATTTTGCAAATCTGGTACATAAACTAATATTAGAAGTTACATATCTTTCATATTTAATAAATGACAGCATACAAATATAAACCAAATGAAAGCTTGGAAGGTTCCCTATAAAATAAAATATTGACTACCGCTATATTGTCCAGTCTTTACGAAAAAAGCCAGCCGAAAAATGCTTAAAATTCCATTTCACTCATAATGGGTTAATGGCTTTGAAAATATTTTAAGTATTTCATACAATAAACGCATACATTTTAAAGTGAAATCTACTCCAGCATGATTTAATATATTAAAGAAATTCACAAGGTGGTCCTAAGTGTTCTAACTGTAGTAGGTACTAACGTATAATATTTGTATGTTTGTTGTTGATATTCTCAATAAAATATATAATATGACACTACAACTTATTTAGATATGTTTTTGTAGTGTGCTATGTGTATAATTTGAATAATTTTCGCACAACACCGTTTTTATTTTGAATTTTAATTTTTGTACTTTTATTGTATGTAAATAAATATTTTTGATTTAATATTTTGATGTTTAGTTTCTGAAGTTTTTATAGTTTAGTATTTGAATATATGACAAGGTATCCAAATATGTCCTATTTGTTGTACTATGGTAGTACCTAAGACATTAGTACACCTTGTGAATTCCTTTATTATTTAATAAATAAATAAAGGTATATACGCTTTTTTAATGTCACACTGACGATTATGTGTTAAAAATATAGAACGAAAATACTGTTTATACTCTCTTCATACAAACTGATGTATCGGAATTGTATTGTGCTTTGCATAAAATATTTGAAAAATAATAGGAATTATAACTTCTTTAAGAAATTGTTGTAGTTCGCAGCTATGTGTATTGAGCGTTACTCGTTTTTAGCATGCTTCAATATTCAGTTTAATTAATAAAATAACAGCGTAAGGTTACACTCCTAAATATTTAAAAGTTTTGCAAACTTTGTCAAGACTAAAGCTAGTGCAATTTAAATGCCCTATATTAAGATTATGGTTCAAGTGGCCTAATTGAGTTTTGAAAAAACTATTATTACTTGAAACAGGATCAAGATTCTGTCTGACATCCATTTTTTTAAAGAAATAATATAAATTAATTAACAATTATCAGTGAGCAAAAGCAAAAAAATAATCAAATAATTGAATTAAATTAACCCACTACTCAACAAAAAGAAAAAAGTTATAAAAATTAAAATAATATATATATAATATATATATATATATATATATATATATATATATATATATATATATATATATATATATATATATATATATATATATATATATATATATATATATATATATATATATATATATATATATATATATATATATATATATATATATATATATATATATATATATATATATATATATATATATATATATATATATATATATATATATATATATATATATATATATATATATATATATATATGTAGGGTACCAAACTTAGGCGACTAGACCATACACTTGCGTATTAACATACTGACTATGTTTTATATTGATGAGAGACATAACGGGCAATGTAGACAGAATAACAAGGGATCACTATTACATACAGGATTTAGAAAAACAGACAGTACATGAGTGATGAGCAGAGAACAGAAACAAGAGAAGTAGTCGAGCAGTTGAACAGAGCAGTCGATAGACGGGTGAAGTAGAAAGAAGTTGTGAAGTAAAGGAAGAAGTTTAAAATTGAAGAAAATAAGTTAAAAATAAAGAACTGAAATAAGTGAACTTACTTAATAAAATCCCTAAACCTAATTAATCTTAAAAAACTACTTTATACCTACTTAGAATATTAAACTACATTAACCTAAGGATATTGAACTAATTTAACTCTAAAATAAACCTAAATTGTTAAATAAAGGCCGTGTCAGATAAAACTTTGTCGCTTTGCGTGACGTTTCTAACTTTGATAGAAAAGTGTAAAGCAAAAGGAGTATGACAATGAAAACTTTGACAGCACTCGCGCACAGAGCACGAAGCCGGTCGGGTAATAGCCGGCTATTAGCCGCCGCCGCTGATTTTCACAATCACTTAGCCGCCGCCGATTATTGCGGCTAATATCGGCTAGCGGCTAAGCCGATTTTTTATAATAAAAAGTGGATATTTACTAACATGCGCATTTAAAAATATTTAATTCGGTTTTGGAACACATGAAAAAAATTTCTTATGAAAATTATTTTTATAAATAAGGCAGTAAATCGTCTAGAAAGGCAAGTTTATTTATAATTGGTCCGAGTATACCTGTTGTAAATATACCTTGTATGTAAGTAAGCAAGAAATACTCTGTTAGCCGACCGTTAGCCGATAAATTTAGGTAGCCGCCGCCGGCGAAAAATTTTCGGCTCTTAGCCGGCTAATAGCCGCCGCCGACTATATTTGTTCTTAGCCGGCGCCGATCACCATTTTACATCGGCTTCGCCCTCTGCTCGCGCATTGATCGTTTACCAAAAAAGTAGTTGATAATTTTGCTATTTATATATATATTTTTTATAAAAATAAAAGTCAATTATGTTATTTTACGATTTATTATAAATAAATAAATGCCACATACATATTTACCTCTTATTAAAACAGATTCAAACGCGCAATATGTTTCGTTTGGCAATATAATAAAAGAAAATTATTCCAGCTGATTGTCAAAGCAAGCAAAAAGATGAGAGTTGCCGAACTTTTCGCTTCACGCTGCGTTAAAAGTGCTTTATGTGACATGTTTCGTATAAGTATGTACATTTCATCTTAGATGTCAAAGCGAATCTGTAACGCAACGCGAAGCAAAAGTTTTATCTGACATGGCCTTAAAACTAACATAAAACAAAACGTGGTGTATTCTAATTTGGCAGTGGGGCGAACCTACAAATTTATGGGGGCTCAACAGGGATTATTGTTTTCGTGATTAAAGTGTATGTGGTTTTTTCTTTATAAAAACGAATGTCGTAAAATTTAAACAATTGTTACAGACTAATGTGCTAAACAAAAAATTAAAACAAAGCTTACAACTAATGTGTGAATAAAATTTCAACAAAGATGTGTGGATCAAATTAAAACAAAGTTATAAACTAATGGTTGAATATGGTTAAAACCAAACAGTTTGCCAATAAAATTAAAAGAAAAAGAAACCACATGAAAACTTAAATTTCAACAAAAATAATGAGTGTAAAATTTAATAAAATATCAAAGGTATAATAACTGTTAAAAAACTGTAAAGAAGTTTCAAGAACATTCAAGAAAAATACATATTGCATCATCAATTGGAAAAAAAAGAACAGTTATTTATTTTAAGAAATTCCAAGAGAAATACATGGATAAAAAGTTTTACAGAAAGCCAGAAAAGTTGAAAAAAAACATAAAGTTAAATAACGCTTGTCTGCATAACGAATTAAATTGGAACACAAGAATCTGCAAAGAAACATCTAGATTCTAGAATAAAGTGTTAAAGAAGTTGAGAGTGATCTCTTAACCACCCTCAAAAATGTCAACGGTCTGTGAAGAGAAACAATTATAATAATCAAATTAAAGAGTTCATGCTGTGCAGTACATACATACGTACATATTTTCGTATGGTTAATAAAAATAACAAAACAACTCAACAACAAGAACAAATTTATTGTCCAATATAATAACCAGTTTGCTGAGAATTATGTGTGTGGCGAAGTTGCTGCATATTGCTTAGTGATGTTGTTGGCGTAAGATGATGGCAGAGATTGCAGTGGCGCAGTGACTGAAAGAAGTAAATTGATGACAACAGAAGCAGCGAAGCACAGTGGTCAATGAGATGAAAAATTAAGTTAAGTATTTTTTTATTCCGCTAAGAATTTAAAATGTAAAAATAATAAAGAAGATAGCTATATTAAAGAAGAAGAATATTAAAGAGGAAACTTTTTAAGAAGAAAAATATTAAAGAAGAAGAATATTAAAGAAGAGAATTTTTAAGAAGAATTCGAGTAGATATTTATGAAGAAAATATTAACGAGGAAGAGATTTTTGATGAGACATTTTTAGAGAAGAAAATATTAGGGAAGAAATTTTTAAGGAAAATATTAAATTGATTATTATTGATTGAGGAGGATTATAAATATAATTAAGGAGGATTTTGCCGAAGAGGAAAAGATTTTTCCCCAAGAGGATAATTTTATTATTAGAAGAAAATTTGTATCAGAGATTGATAATCCTGAAAATTATTTAAAATATTTAAGCAAGCTCATCCTAACTATATTTGTAAATTTTTATAAAAACTATTTTTATTTTTCTAAATTCTTTTTCCCACAATTTGGAAAATAATTGTTTATTTAAATTCCTAAAGCTTTCTCATTTACGTTGTAATTTTGAATTTCAATTGTAACTTTTATTGTACTTCCTTTATGGTTACAACTTCGGTTTTCGCGCATAACGGCCGTATTTTGGGATTGTGTAGACATGAATAGTGAGGAGATTTTAGGATTGAACATTAATTCTTTACGGGCTAAATTGGCTGAGTTAGGGTTAAGTACTCTGGGAGTTAAAGAGGATTTACAGAGAAGACTTTTGGAACACTATGAACTTGACTTAGGTGACGCTAAGGGAGAAGTTGAGGACGGTGCCGGGGCGGACGGTTCTCTTGACGAGCAGGCTAGTGCTCTTGTGACGGATGGTGGTGAGGGGGCTCTTGGTTTTACTCCACGCAGAAGTATGTACACCCTCAGAGATGTGGAGGATAGTTTGTCCCAGTTTTCCGGTACCAGTTCACCTGACGTTATTCAGTGGATGGCCGAATTTGAAGAAATGGGTACGATATTAGAGTGGTCATCGCTTCAGATGTACGTTTACGGGAAGCAGTTGTTGATAGGTGCAGCAAAGATGTTTATAAAAAGCAAAAGAGGTATACGTGATTGGCGCTCGTTAAAAGATGCTCTTAAAGATGAATTCGGTGCACGTTTTTCGGCGGCAGAAGTTCTGCGACGGATTCGCAATAGACGCTTAAACCGAAATGAATCGTTAATAGAATACTTATACAGTATTATGGAAATAGGAAGTCGAATCGATTTGGACGAGAGAAGTATTGTGGAATTTTTTATCGAAGGTATTCCAGACTCAAGATTGAACAAGACAGTTTTGTATCAGGCTGATAACATTTACGAGTTAAAGAAACAGATAAAGGTATATGAAAAGACACGGGTCTACCCAAGGTCGTCATACAAGGGTAAGGACACCGCAGTCGTCGAGAAGAGAGCCGAGTTGCCTAAAACAGCACCCGATGGAAGCGGAAACAGGTGTTTTAAATGTGGCGAAAAAACACATATCGCAAAAGATTGTCGTAAGCAGTACAAATGTTTCAAATGCCAAAGATTTGGTCATCGCTCTTTCGAGTGTTCAGGTAGAAATTCGGACAAAAGAATCGTCAAAACTGAAAATAGCCAGGCAAATATGGTGCGCAAACATTCGGGCTTAATATTTAAAGATATTATGATACGGGGAAAATATTTATCTGCACTGGTTGATACGGGGTGCGAATTATGCCTCGTGCGGTTTGACATGCTATTCATCATAGGCGAGGTTAATCTGGTTCCTGAAAGATTTAGGTTGTACGGTATAGGAGATAGCGAAATTTTCACAATGGGACGGTTTGATGTGCTAGTCAAGCTCGATGATTTGGAGATCATGGTTACATTTTACGTAGTTGGTGAGCGTGACATCAATCACTCAATAATGCTAGGGAATAGTTTGCTGCGGCGGACGGAGTTAACGGTTAAGAACGGAGAGGCGTTTTTTAAAGGGCTGGTTGAGAAAAATTTGTTGCTGGAAGAGTTTAAGGGAATTTGCCTAAACGTGGAAGAGTATAAGACGGAGAATCAAATCGAGTTGGGTCATTTAGATGCGCCCATTAGAGGGCAGGTAGTCAAGGCAATCGCTGAATATCGACCGCTGAGAAAGTTACAAAGCCCCGTTGAAATGAAAA
Source organism: Panzeria rudis (assembly GCA_956483635.1). Classification (NCBI taxonomy): domain Eukaryota; kingdom Metazoa; phylum Arthropoda; class Insecta; order Diptera; family Tachinidae; genus Panzeria; species Panzeria rudis. The sequence continues at coordinate 83,301,431 of OY101448.1, forward strand.
TTGTTCTAACCGACGATATACCAATTTATCAGCGCCCAAGACGTTTACCAATACCGGACCAGCAAATCGTGGACAAGCAGATTTCAGAATGGCTGGCCGAAAAGATAGTGCAGCCAAGCACGTCGGAGTATGCATCACCGATTGTCCTAGTGCCGAAAAAAGATGGGTCGAAACGGCTGTGCTGCGATTACCGCAAATTGAATCAAAAGATTGTGCGGGATCATTTTCCGATGCCATTAATGGAAGAAGTGCTGGACAAGTTGAAGAGTGCAAGCTTTTATACTACGCTAGACCTTCAGAATGGATTTTTCCATGTTCCCTTGGAGAAAGCGTCTAGAAAATACACATCTTTTGTGACTCAGAGTGGGCAGTTTGAATTTTTGTATGTGCCTTTCGGCATCACTAATTCACCGGCAGTGTTTACACGGTTCATATCGGCAGTTTTAAGAGATTTGATACGGGACGGTACAGTAGTAGTGTATATGGACGACATCATCATTCCCTCTATGGATGTGATCGAAGGTTTTAAGAAGTTTATGACGGTATTAGAGACAGCAGCCTCAAGTGGCTTACGAATAAAATGGGAGAAATGTCAGATCCTGCAGAAAACAGTTAGTTTCCTTGGATATATCATTCAGAATGGTGCAATAAAGCCGTCTGATGGCAAGATAAGAGCTGTTAGAGATTTCCCGATCCCCACCGATCGGAAAGCAATTCAGAGTTTCCTAGGGCTAACGTCATATTTTAGAAAATTTATTGGAGATTATGCCATTATAGCGAAGCCTTTAACAGATTTACTAAGGAAGAATGTTCAATTTCGCATTACGGAAGAAGTTTTAATAGCTTGCCAACAATTGAAGGAGGCACTTATTAGTGCTCCTGTTTTAAAACTGTATGACCCAGACGCGATTACTGAGGTACACGCTGACGCCAGCAAGTTCGGGTATGGCGCTGTACTCTTACAGAAGAGTTTGGATGAACTGCAATTACGTCCGGTTCAGTACATGAGTCGTCGAACGAAACCGTATGATGAGAGATATCACTCCTATGAGTTGGAGGTGCTTGCAATTGTTGAAGCTTTGAAGAAATGGAGGCATTACTTGCTCGGAATCCCTTTCAAGATAGTAACCGACTGCAATGCATTCAAAATGACGATGAATAAAACAGATCTACCAGATAGAATATCCAGATGGGCTATGTTTATGCAAGAATTCTCCTACGAAATGGAGCATAGACCAGGTGCCCAGATGAAGCATGTAGATGCGCTCAGCAGGATGTATTGTTTAGTGACGGAAAGCTCCCTGACTCATAGAATCAGGAATGCGCAAGAAGCTGATGAATGTACCAAGGCTATTAGGGCTGTGCTGGAATATGGCGAGTATGAAGACTATTTCATGCAAAATGGTATACTGTTTAAGGATCCAACGAAGGACCTTATCGTAGTACCGGTCCAGTTGGAGGAAGAAATCATAAAGTTGGCGCACAACCAGGGCCATTTCGGTACAGATAAAACACGTGAATTGATTGATAAGCAGTATTATATCCCCGGACTAGCAACAAAGGTACAGAAAGTTGTGAAAAATTGCGTTGAGTGCATCATCACTGAGGCAAAGGCGGGCAGAAAAGAAGGATACCTTAACCCGATATACAAAGAAGATCGACCGTTTATGACCTATCATGTTGATCATGTTGGTCCAATGGAGATGACAAGAAAGGCCTACAACTATTTGTTTGTGGTGGTGGATGGCTTCACAAAGTTCGTTTGGCTTCATCCAACAAAGTCGACTGATGCTAAGGCGGTGGTTGAATGCTTGGAGAGGCAAGCATCTGTTTTTGGAAATCCCAAGCGAATAATCTCCGATCGCGGAGCGGCATTTACCTCGCAGGTTTTCAAAGATTACTGTGAGGGTGAAAATATTCAGCATCTGCTGATAGCCACTGGTGTCCCACGTGGGAACGGCCAAGTAGAGCGCGTTCATAAGATAGTTATACCCATGCTGACGAAGCTGTGCGGTGATAAATCACCGAATTGGTACAGACACGTACGTCGCGTTCAAATGATCATAAACTCTACGGCTCCACGAAGTACCCAAGTTACGCCGTTCAAACTACTAACTGGTGTAGGGATGAGAATACCGGAATATCCCGATCTACGAGAAATGCTAAGCGAAGAAGCTGTCAGAGAATTTGAGGATAGCCGAGACGAAATGCGAGCAGAGGCTAAGGAAAACATTGCCAGAATCCAAAAAGAAAACTGCGATACGTTTAATAGCAAACGCAAGCCTGAAGAACAGTATACACTAAACGAGTTGGTCGCCATCAAGCGCACTCAGTATGGCACAGGCCTTAAGCTAAGAGGGAGATTTCTTGGTCCTTATAAGGTAGTCGGTAAACTACCCCACGGAAGGTATGAGGTTGAGAAGATTGGTAACCATGAGGGTCCGAACCGAACCACCACCGTTGCGGAGTTTATGAAAAGATGGCAATCCGAGCCGAATTGCCGTCAGGAGGGCCGAATGTAGGGTACCAAACTTAGGCGACTAGACCATACACTTGCGTATTAACATACTGACTATGTTTTATATTGATGAGAGACATAACGGGCAATGTAGACAGAATAACAAGGGATCACTATTACATACAGGATTTAGAAAAACAGACAGTACATGAGTGATGAGCAGAGAACAGAAACAAGAGAAGTAGTCGAGCAGTTGAACAGAGCAGTCGATAGACGGGTGAAGTAGAAAGAAGTTGTGAAGTAAAGGAAGAAGTTTAAAATTGAAGAAAATAAGTTAAAAATAAAGAACTGAAATAAGTGAACTTACTTAATAAAATCCCTAAACCTAACTAATCTTAAAAAACTACTTTATACCTACTTAGAATATTAAACTACATTAACCTAAGGATATTGAACTAATTTAACTCTAAAATAAACCTAAATTGTTAAATAAAACTAACATAAAACAAAACGTGGTGTGTTCTAATTTGGCAGTGGGGCGAACCTACATATATATATATATATATATATATATATATATATATATATATATATATATATATATATATATATATATATATATATATATATATATATATATATATATATATATATATATATATATATATATATATATATATATATATATATATATATATATATATAAATAATATTGAAAGATATATACTACTACAGGGGAACTTAATTACCATTAGAAACAATCAAAATAAAAAATTCTCAAAAGAGGATTTCTACCTCCAAATAAATTAAACAAAGTAATAAATAGTAATTAAAAATCCACTGTTAACAATCACCTCGCAAATATTCCATAATAATAAATAGACGTATGTATGTATATGTATAAATAAAATTGAAAAAAAAATAAAAATTTATATTGCGCAATAGACTAATTGCTATCAAAAATAGCTTGGCGATGGGGCGAAGTCGTTCTCATACTAACTGAGGAAGATTCGATGGAATCAACATCACACCTTTTATCGCTTTCAAATCGTATTTGTGTCTAAATCGTTTTTCATCACATACCTGAATGCATTTGAATTGCAGTGTTGTAGAATATAATTGTTTGATTTAAACTAGGGAGGCTACCGATACCGATGTGTCGGCGATATTTCAGATTTTCCAATACATCCGTATAGACGATATTTTACTGTCGATACGACGATACTTTAAAATTTTTTTTCCGAGTTTTTTTTTAACAAATTATTTTTTGTTAATTTTACCATGAACTAAATTTATTTCGTTATTTTTTAAATCTTATTAATATTAATTTTAAAAATTAATTATATTTTACGCTGTTATTTTTAACCCCCGACTAAAAAAGGGGGTGTTATAAGTTTGTAGTGTGTCTGTGCATCAGTGTGGATGTACGAACCCTCTTACAGACCAAACGGCTGGACCGATTTTGATTTTCTTGTTTAAAATGTGACGATCGAGAGTGTTCTTAGCTATGTTTGAATAAAATTGGTCCAGCCGTTTAGAAGATATCACATATTCTCTAGATGTATCCTGTTGAATATGTGCGTCTTTGACATCGTAGCTAGTACGATTTTAATTTAGTAAATTTTGTTTGAAAGGTGACTTGATACAAAATCTTCCAACCTATGTTTAAAGAAAATTGGTCCAGCCGTTTTGAAGTTATCATCTATTTTCTTCGGGGGTTTTTAATTTAATGTTATAAAAAAAATAATTTATTTTTTGTTAATTTTACCATGAATTTTAAAATTCAATTCGTTGTTTTTTAAATCTTATTCCCAGCAAAAAAAGACACTCCAAAAAAGTCATGAAAATGTAGAACTCGCGATCAGGAAGTATTGAAATTTTGGATCATTGGGGCCATTCACATATTACGTAACGCTATTTTCGGAGTTTTTAACAGTGGATAGTAGTATCGTGTAATGCGCTGAGGAACATGAAAAGATAAGTTACCAATTAAAAAATGCGAACAGATATTACCATTAATTATGTTTAAAACAAAAATTACATTTAGCATTTTTCTACGACTAATTAAGGATGGTAATTTAATAAGTGCAAGTCAAGCATTATAGGAAGGGAGAATCAGAGGATTTCATTGTAATTTACGAAGGCAATATATTAAGAACTGTTTTTGTAAAGATTCAACAGCGTTAATACAAATTTGATATGTAGGATCCCATATTATTGAGCCATATTCCAGAACAGGACCAACAAGTGATGTAAATAATTCCTTAGTAATGTAAGGATCTTGAAACTCCTTAGCCAACGTTTGATAAATCCAAGCAGACTTCTTGCTTTGTTTACAATTAATGTAATATGTTGAATGAAATTAAGTTTAGGATCAAGTAAAATTCCAAGATCAGTGAAAGTTAAGGTATACACTTTCACTGATCTTGGAATTTTACTCAACTCATAACTACCCTAGCAGTATTTAACGTTTAAATAGTTTTTTCTGAAGAAACACATATGCTTGCATTTTTCAAAATCTAGTTTCATTAAATTTAAGTTACACCAAGAATTCAAGGAGTTTAAGTCTTCTTGAAGAAATTTATGATCAGTGTAGGTGTAGATTATTTTAACATTATCAGCGTACATTAATATAGACGAGTATTTGATTGTTAGGTAAACCATTAATAAATAAAGAGTAGCGGTCCAAGATGGCTTCCTTGGAGAACACTAGATGTAACGGAAATCGGTTTATATGCAACATTTTTAAAATAAAGATTTTGCTTTCTATTTAAGCAATTTTTTGTAAATCCTATCATTGAAGCTTTTTCATAAGAAGTTTATGATTAACCTTATCAAACGCTTTACTGAAGTCCGTATACATTACGTTAGTTTGTTTTTATTAACAAAACCACGATTAACTATAGTTGTGAATTGCGTGAGGTTAGTTACTGTTGATCAGTCTTTACGAAAACCATATTGACAAGGAGATAATAGGGATGAAACGTGATGGCAAAGATGATCACTGACAAGGCATATTCATTACAGGTACCACCATAACTAAAACAAATACAACACCAAAAACACATGTATTTTGTTGGTAGAAATACCCCAGAAATATGTCAAATCCATTATCTGTGAGTCGCACACATTCATAAGCTCTCTAATGTACTAACACATTCCCGTTGTTGATACAAAAATCCCAGACATGTGTCAAAATCTATTGTCTTTGTGACGCACACATTCGCAAATTTACTAAAACAGCTGTTCCTTTAGTGGTACCTGTTCAATCTACCTTGATCACTGACAAGTTTTTCAAAAAGTTTTGGTATAGTACTCAATTTGGCAATTCCCCTGTAATTACAGATATCATTTTTGTTGCCAGATTTAAACAGTGGGATAATGAATGAATCCTTCCATATTACTGGGAAGAAGCCCAAGTTAATTGACAATAACGTAAGAGGAACTACTAAAGCATCAGCACATTTAATAAGAAGGCAGCTCGGTACGTTATCAGGTCCACTTTTGTACGAAAATTTCAGTTTTTTTAGACAGCTGAGAACAGAAGATTCATCCAAAAATGGGATTAAAATTGGTTGATTTCGTGGTTCGAAGCAAGATTGTGGATCTAAGTCAAGAAATTAATCATCAGCATGGGTAGTTGAAAAGAAATCCGCAAACAAATTACTAATTTCCAGATCATCATCAGATTCGCGATCATTAAACTTCATTTTAACACAACGGGACCTATAGGGACCCAAGTGGGCTGGTTTTTTGGGACCAATTTTTGTCAAACCCTTTCAAACAAAACAAGGGTTTTGAAAATCGGTTCACAAATGACAGAGTTATGCATGGGGGGAGCAAATTTCCCCCCTCCGATTTTCGAAAAAAAAAATTATGGGACCCAACTGCAGGCAAACCCTTTCCAACAAAAAAAAGAATATAGTCCGACCGAATATTCGGTTCCGGTTTCGGATTCGGCCAAAATTGTGGTTTCGGCTGATATTCGGTTTAGGCCAACGTTTTAGCCGAATACCGAAACCGAAACTTTTTATTCTCTGTTTTCCCGTCCTATATCTTTTCAAATTGAATGAAAATTTTACTTAGTTGTATAAAGCGCAACCAAAATTTCACTTAAGTAGAAATTAATGAGGGTGCTGTTGGTTGAGTAGTTAGCGCGTTTGACTACTCACCCTGAGGTCTTGAGTTCAAGACTAGTTTCATGCAAGAGTCAACAACATCATGAATTTTGCTCATGTGCATTGGTGTGTTATTGTGTTTGTTGTTAGACAGTTAGTGATGAAGGCATAGCACTGATCACCTTGGAAGTACCGGCAGCGATTAATACTAACATATCGCAATGCACTTCACAGCATCCTCCTTCGTTGGTATTGTAGCAGAACCGTAGGCGAAGGAAAATAACTAATAAAATGGCTACACAGCTTAAAGAACTCAATGCCTCTACCTGACACCAGAGTGGCTTGCAACACTGCTCTACAAAAAACAAACGCGCAATAGCAGGGTTGTAAAAGAATTAAGCTTTCTATCTCTCTCCCATTTTACCACCTGTAATCTCTACCCTATCCCTTTCTCAAAGAAGGTAACACAATCCCCTTTATTCCGTAACTATTTGTCGTCGTCACGTCAAAACAATACCCAAAAATTGGCACTTGTCTAATCGCTGTCGATAAAAATTTACTACTATTAACAGCTTCTTCCCATTTTATATGCCTTAGAGAATAGTAAGTGTCTGTTAGTAAAAGTAAATTGTTGTCGATGACGAGTAGAAATGTGCCAATTATTTGGCATTGTCTTGACGTGACGTCGATAAATAGTTACGGAATAAGAGGGAATAATTAATTAACGGTAGGCATTAATTGCCTGATTGTGTTACCTCTCAAAAAAAAATAAATCATATAAATTCAGTGTCAAAAATAGGTAAACACTCCACTTTATATCTTTTTGGTTATTCCGACTCAACTTTTTGATTGGTGCTCTTGTAACGTCATCAAAAAGTGATAAAACACTCCTCACTGTATGTGTACCGAACCGAATATTCCAGTTCTATTCATCATTTAAGCTAATTTCATACCAAGTTTTTATTGGTCATATGCTAATAAATGTTTAACTTTTATATTTGCTCGATGGAATGAGATATATTCAATTTCTACTATTATTTTGACTGACACTGTATGAATGTAGAAATACTCTTACGCCATTTTTCACAGTGTGCAGTTAAAAGTTAAGGTATACTTTAATGGAGAGTTTTGTATTTGCCATTAAAGACCACGTTAACTTTTAATCACATTGTGAAAAGGTCGTTGATAAAATAAATGACTTTTCAGTTCTGTCAGTTTTTTAAAATATCAATTAATGCTAAAAAGATTCGGCAAGTTTCGAATTCGGCCGAATATTCAGCCTTTTTGCCGAATATTAGGTTCGGTTCGGGTTTGGCCTCAAAAAACTGGTTTCTGTCAGACTCTAAAAAAGAATTTTTAAAATTTAAAATTTTAAAAACAAACATAAAAAAGTAAGAAAAAAGAACATACATACGAATTGATAACCTTCTCCTTTTTGGAAGTCGGCCTATTCACATATTACGTAACGCTATTTTCGGAGTTTTCAAACCCCCCTTTGGAACGCTTTTTGCAAAATTTTTCAGTATAAACTATCTAGTATGAATTATCTAACAAATCCTCAATCGTGATTTTTATCGACTGAGTTTCCCCATTTTATTGTGAACACGGCTTGTTTTGTGTTATTCTTTTACACCATTTACAAAAAATTAGGCAGGAGTGGGGATCATAGTAAAAATTACACAAAAATATATGGTATATTTTTAGAAAACTTTCTGTAAAACTTCTTTGTCATTTTTCTCTATTCCGAGTTTGTGGCATAGCCAAACCATTAATATGCTGGCGTTATATGGTTCAAAAGGTATTTTTCTATAGATATGCACAATATATTTTTTTCCTAAGCAACCGGCTACAAACAAACACGGTTACGGTTCAAGTGGTCGAATTTGGACCACAGGGCGGGATTCTAGTTCAAATAAATTGCTTATGAATACTGCTGTTATTTTAATTAAAATTTAAGAAAAACACGGTTGATGCAACCGTAAACTATGAGCAACATACTATGGTTGAATTATATGGTTGAAGTCAAATCATACTATTATGAAAATAAATCAGTTCTAAATATAATATTGTTGTCTTATACAACACTAATATGGTTGATACACATAGTTGCCAGATGAAATAGGGAAGAATTCGTCAAATTTAAAGCGAAAAATCGTCAAAAACGTCAAAACGAAGTTAATAAAACAAATTTTGTACAGAAATAGCTTTATAAACAGAATAATATTTTTTATGAATAACATAAATAAATTCATAGTTTTCACACAAACTAAACGAAATTCTTGCCAATAAAAAGATCAACTGTTGTTTTATCGGAATAAACAGTATAATCACATGTTTACTGTATTTTTTGAGAAGAGTAATATACATACATACACCTTAATTAAAATACATAGGAGAAGCTTATTACAATATGAGTAATTCGGCAAGCCTCAAAAACTAAATACATATTGAATAAGTCGACCATTAAGTTTAAACAAAATTTAAAATGTTATAGTTTTGGCAATTTTCTACTTTAAATACGTAGCAAAATTATTTGCAAAATACCAGAATTTATCAAAAAAATTTCTAAAATGCAAAGTTTCTTCAGTAAAAGTGTTCATTAATACCCTCTTTATGCGTAAACAACTTTTCAGAAATAAATCTTAATATAAATTGAAGTTATAGCCGCTAAAAAGCTAATAAGAGCCATATCTATGCTAACATTTTTAAAACTTTAAACACATTTCGCCAAGCTCCACTTTTTTGAGATATGAGGTACCAATATATTTGAAAACTAGGAATAGCGGAGTTCAGTGTTTGATGCAAATGGTCTTGCGAAAGTACAAATGCAAAATATCGTAGCTTTTTTATGAAATACAAAATGCCAAAGATTTTATAAAAAAGCTGCAATAATTTCCATTCGCACTTTTGCTAGACTATTTACATCAAATAGTGAACTCCGTTAATTCCTTTATAAATATAATGATAATGGAACATTTAAACTCAAGTAATTTTCTCAGTAATTGCCACTTTGGATTTCGATCTGGGAGTAGCACTTCATCTCATATCTCGTAAACAAATAAAAATAGCAGATTGTCAATTAGTGCACATAATGAACAAAGTATAGGCTATATATTTTAAAAATTTCAGATTTTTATCTGTATCCCCACATCAGTTTTTGGGCCCATTATTTTTGATAAAAATTGCACCTTTAAAAAAGTCATATCTCGTAATAGAGTATATAATAGAGAATATCAAAACGGCACTAAGTGAACATAATAATGAAGTACTGGCCTATATTTTCTAAAAATACCAGATTTTTATCTATATCCCCACATGACTTTTTTGAAGCTCAAAGTTGAGCATTCTTTAAAATTTATAAAATTTCGCGCCTTTATTTTTGCAGAAGATAATATTTTAGCACAATGAAATTTATGTCATGGTATCATAAGGGTTCCTTCTTCACTAACAAAAAATATTAATACTTTATGTTCAACAGGGTTCACACAGGGTTGAGTTGAAAGTCGATAAAATGAGAAAAAAATGTGTAATTTTCAAGTGGCCATTTTCGGCCATTAAATTATTCCAGTTCATTTTTGCATAGCAATATTAATTGATCATTACTGCCCTATAAAACAAAGCTTGAATCGTTTCAATATCTTTTCTACTTAAAAAGCTAGAGCAATTATAAAAATGTATGAAATTGGTAAAATTTTTTACTTCGGTTGGCCACTAATCAGAAGCTATACAATAATAAATAAAAAAGATGGCGGTTATGTGTTTCTAGTACCTACAAGATTGTCCTCAATTTTTTTTATTAAAATTAAAAGCCATGTGGCACACCTATTTGTTGAATTCACTCAGAATTACTCAATATTATTAAATCAAATATGTATCTATCTTGTTTATTTAATTTATTCCAAAAATAAACAACACCACATTCGAAAGATCATTTCAGATAAGAGTATGCAGACCTTACAACGATCTGCCTATTAGCATAAGGAACTTTGAACATTCTAGTTCTAGCTTCAAACAAAAATTATACAAAGTTTATAACTAAACTAATCTGCAAACAGTATGTTACGTTACGCAAAAAATCTATTCTTTTTCTCAAAGGATTATATGTATACATATATGTAAATATACAATCAATTTAATTAATTTACCTTTTAGATAATTCTTTTTTTAATTATAATATAAGTTCATCACTTTTTATAATATATTTTGATCATATATGGCCCCATGGGATCGATTAAATAAATCACGAAATAAATAATAATAAAATATTTGAGCATTGTTCTCTAGTGTTTAAAAGTTTTTATATTTGATATACATCCATATGCATGTGTGAATCAGCTGACAAATTTCCGAGAGGAAGAAGTTTAAAAAATCTGTAATAATAAAATGTCAATATAAAAATAATTACTTTTGCTCGTTACTTTTATTACATATCGTGGCAAAAGCTCCGAAGTTCTTGATCATGACACAACTAACTGGTACACCCAATTCTACAACAATAGAAATTTTATTGCAGAAACTACTTCACTAGTTGTCAAAAGCATTGCAAGAAGGATGAAATTATCAGCGCAGCTAGCTCTATAAGGAAATGCCAAATGCCGTAAAGAAAGAACCCTCTATTCCAGTGGTGGCCATTTTCAATTTCCTATACTCGCGAGTATATGCTGTTTTTTTACCATCAGTACACATACACTGTGTGTGAGACGCACAGCCTATCTATTTAGCCGCGAAGCACATATACAAACAAAGAATAAGATAATGTATGTTTGATCCCCACTGCTCTATATAGAGTTTGACTGTTTGAAGCCGGTGATGACTTATGACCATTACATCACTCAACTACGTTTGGTTTCAACTTATAATTTTTAAAAATCGTAAAATTTAAGGTAAAAATCGTCCAGTCGTCAAAATAGCATTTTTGACACCCAAAATCGTCAAAATGACGATAAATCGTCAAATCTGGCAACCGTGTTGATACAACCTAATGTTTAATTGAATGTAAATATACTTTGATTTAAACTAATTATATCGATTCGTAAAAAAGCTCTGGGCGAGTCAACATCACGCGTCGTTGGCAATTACTTCGTAAATGCAACCAGGCCACTGTCGTTTATTGGCCTTCGAGAGTTTTGCGTCTCACACCGCATGTGATTAGTGGTTGGCGTCGGTTAACGGTAAACCGTGCAGTATCCCGTTGGTTTCCATTAACCACATGCAAAAAAAAACAATTATAAAGAAGAATATTAATAACTGGTTGGAGAACCAAACAAAACCTCACTTTTGGACAAGAATAAATATACATTGATAATTGATTGGAGAACCAAACAAAAACTCAATTGCGAAGAAGCAAGGAGTGGATTTTGGGAGTTCCGGCTTCGTATGCGACGGTATATGTCGCTTGGAATTATCTTGGAAGAGACTCCTTTTAGAAATTGTTGGTGGCGTTATAACCTAAGGTTCAGCCAAGTAAACCTCCCATCCCTTGTATAGCAAGGGGGCACGGAGAAATTGCAAATCATCAAAAAAAAAGCAAGGGGGCACGGAGAAATTTCAAATCATCAAAAAAAAAATAATAAAATAATTATATTATATTTTTATATAAAAATAGCATGGTTCTAAAGAACCATATAAAGGTTGTTTTCTTAACCATATTTTGATTAATAATTGATAGCAGCTAAAAATATATATATTTTTGAAATTAAATGTAAAATAAAATGTTTTGAATCTGAAATAAAAATTATTATCTATTTTCACATAGATAATACATACATATTTGCTGACACATGTTTTATTTGCAATCGGGCATGCTCTGGAAACAATTTCGTTTTGAAAACGGAAACATTCAGGAAAGAATTCAACAAAAAAGCTCACTTATTGCAGCATTTCAGTTAATTTTTATGTCTCATATGTTTCAGATAATTTATCCAAACTAAGCTACGAATGCACTAAATTGTTCGATTAAAATAACACCGTTTTTCGTTTTTGAAATTTTACAATATCAAAAAGAAATGGCTTTCAGAACATGACCGAATATTATTTGGTAACTTTTATCCGGTTTGGTTATTTTAAATTTATTTTTGATGTGTAAACATCTGTACGCTAGGGGGTAAAAATCTTTTTCACAATAATATCACAAATTTGAGTAAGATTGTAATAACGACGTGTGAGCTGTGTATGAGTGTATTAGTGTAATCATACGGACAACAAGAAGTACATAGAAACTTAACAGCTCCATAGAAATACACTAACACCATCTAGTGCGCAATAGTAGTAGTAGTTTCATCATTCATGGATTAACGAGATTTCTTCTGTCCCTATCTACTCCCCCCGGGTGGTACGGTTCATGCATCTTGGTGATTACTCACGCCTTGGTGATGTGCTTCCTGAGAATGGGGTAATTTGGTTTTTGCTGACATTACCTTAGGCCAATTACCCATAGAACTACCCAATCTCTTGCAGCCGAGTAACGGGCGTGCACATATTTATATAAGGAAGTAGGCTTGCCTACGCTAGTCAGTAAGGAGGTGAACATGCACCTAGGGTCTCTCTCAAGACCAAAGTCGATAGAAAGTTAACCTCTAGGGGTTTTCTTTCGAGGCTTGACCAATAACATAAACTGGAACCACGGGAACCGGTGGCTCCACAGATGCTAACCTTCCAGAGGGTTAAAGAGATGATGCTCGCCGTTAAGCGACATCATCTGGGATGATGTCGCTGGCGGATTACGTCTTACCTTCTGCAGGAAGGATGGTTCTGTGTCTGGTTGTTTGATGAGGTTTCCTTCGGGAGTTAATCACGTGGTGGCTGTGGTTGCTACCGAAATCGCTGCGATAGGTTTGGTTAAATGACTGATGCTCGACCAGTGCTAGTGCCTGGTTGGGCTTCGGTCTACCACATGTCCCTCTTTGTAAAATCTATAGGTAAGATTTCTCGGAAGTGATTTTCAAGTTTCATTCGTAATTTTTGTGGCTATCGGTAGCTTGGACTGTCCTCTTTTAGAGGCGCTAAAAAATTTTCAAATCGGGTTGCGGATTCCTGTGATATTGTGCGATTGTATTTTGGGATCGATTTTGAATTTTCGTGTCGATATAGACATTCATTTTATATACACAGTGCGTGTGTGTATTTATAGTGTGTTTAATTTTTTGAGACTCCGCTGGCAAAGGGAGTCTCAAGGTCAAACTCCGGCAGTAAGGTCGTACGTTTGTTGGTGCTGTGTTGCCGTGTTTTTAATTGAGTGAGTATTTCGGCGTTGCCGTTTTTGATTTTTGCCGGGAACTTCTGGGATTTAGGGGATTTTGGGTCCAGCTTTTCGGGATTCAGACCCGGTTCGTCTCGGTTTTTGAACCCGGGTTTTTTGAAAAAAAAACGGTTTTTCGGTTTTACCGAATTTGTTGCTGAGCTTGTTGCGATATTTGGCTGACGGTTTATTGATTCCGTTTGTCTTTGAATGTTGGTTATTTTGCTGTTTACGTTACATTTATACATGAAAGTACTCTCATGAAATTTTTGTATACGTATTATCAACGAAAAAGAAAATATTTATTTCTCTGGCTTTCTCAAAGCTCAATAAAAAGTGTGTTAGTGAAAATGTGTGATTGTATTGCGACTTTCTTGCAATTACTTTCATGTGTAAATGCTAAGTTAACTGCGGTAACTCCAACTATTTTGTACGGGTATATTATTTTTTGCTGGTGGATAAATAATACTATTATTTATGTCTGCGGGGAAGCGAAAGGGCGATATGCCTGGTGGGAGTGATGCGAAGCTTATCGGTTTGAGCGATTTTTCGGGTGTGGAGGAAGGTACGAGGGTGAAAAAGAAGCGGATGAATCCCGGTTCGCCGAAGTTGAAACGGGTGAATTATGAGAAGAATGTTTTGGTAGAAGATGAAATGTTTCATTACTAGATGTTTACACATCTCCCCTGTGATCGGACTCACATTATTTTTTTTGTTTTGTTATTTTTTCAAGTGACACACAAAAACACACCAACAGCTCTCAAGTAAAACAAAAAACGAATAAAAAACATTAAACCAAAGAATAGAACAAAAACTTTTTTGTAAGTAGAGAGCCATGTATCTTTTATAACCATAGCTTGATTGCAAACAAACTGTTTTAAAATAGTATGGACAAGAACCATATTTTATTGTTATAGAACCATATTGTTATTGAATTTTCAAATATGTCATGATTTTAGCTAGAATTTTTTTACAATAAATTCAATCATGTTGCAAACAATATGAATGCTAATAATGCCATGATTAAATATAAAAATAAGTTTTTTGTCGTAAACTAATTAAGGTTCACAATTATTTAAAACAATAATAACTTATTCGCCACAACCATAAGCTATATCGGAAAACATGACAGTGTTGACGCAACCATGCCACAACAATATCTTTTCACTGCGTGTACGGTAATTTCTTCTCAAAAACGGTAATTTTTCGGTACGGTAATTAAAAAATAAAAGTTAACATCACTGACTTTGAATTAGTTGTTATCAAGGCATATTCATTACAGGTACCACCATAACTAAAACAAATACAACACCAAAAAAATACATGTATTTTGTTGGTAGAAATACCCCAGAAATATGTCAAATCCATTATCTGTGTGTCGCACACATTCATAAACTCTCTCAAATTTACTAACACATGTACTTTGTTGATAGAAACACACCAGAAATATGTCAAAGTATATGTCTGTGTGACGCACACATTCTCAAATATACTAAGTGCAGATCTTCTGTTGGTACCTGTTTAATCTACCTTGGTTGTTATAAAGCGGCATGGCAACTTATGAAACTGTTTGATCAAACAGAGATTTTTGTGACTGTTTAGTGCAAAAAACCTCACAAGTATAGTTTGATGTGAGTTTGATGAAAAACAAAACACTTATGATTTTCACTACCGCCGATGACGAAATTTGAAGCATGTTTGATGTGTGGCTGTGTAATTACTTCAAATGTCGTTTTTGTTTAGTTTTCGCAGCGACCACATCATTTCTATGGAGACGCACTATTTTAAAAAACGGATGAACAAAATTGAATTTATTGAAGTTTATCGTGATTTGCCTGCTTTATGGCGAGTTAAATCGAAGCAATAGAAATTAAAAAAAATGCTTAGTACGAGATATTGCTTGAAACATATACAGAAAAAAATCCAAATGCTAAAAAAAAGGATGTCGCACAAAATGTTAACTCTCTTCGAACTGCATATGGAAAGGAGTTAAAAGGAATTAAAAAAATAGTTTTCAACAAACAAAAAGGTTTTTAATAAATAATGAAACATTTCCGCCCAAAAAATCACATGTTCTTTCTTTTTCACAACAACTTTCAAATGAAGTTTGATGATATGAATTTGATAAGTTGCTGTGCTAAGCAAAACAAAATATTACCAATCCATACATGAATTTGATCAAACAGTTTGATAAATTGCCACGGACCTTAATAATTATTATGAGAGCGTTGATGTAATATATATTATCACAACAATAGGTATGTTCCAGATGACTTCGGATAAGTTTGGACTACTGAGAGTAAACTTAACATTTACGCTCTCAAATTATAAAAGTTGCTCAAAACATCTGGAACGCGAAAAACCACAATTTTAAGTCCAAACATTTTAATAGTGCCAACTTATGAGCTTTAAAGTTAAGTTTGCGATTTTAATCGTTTAAATTACGTAATCTAATGCATTCTTAGTGTGAACGAAATAGTGAACCACTGGCAAAATCTATAAAAGCAAATGCTTTTCTATATTTAAAATAAGAAATAACAACCTAACTACTAACATTTGCAAATAAATTATAAATATTTTCCCTTTAAAAGTTTTAAAAATAACTGTTTCACAATGGACAACTTATTTTACTGTTTTATTTATTTGCTAAATTTCAATTGTTATATATGTAAACAAAAAACAGCTGATTTTTTTATTACTGTCTGAACTTACCCAAAAGAAAAAAGTTCGTACAACTTTGGACAGGAAATGAAAAAAATTATTCTCTCATTCGCTCTCAAAATTGCACAGAAATTGTTATGTGGAACGCTTTTGGGTAACTTTGTACAAATTCGGACGATGATGCAATAATACAGGTACCACCACGACGACAACAAATACAACACGTATTTTGTTGGTATAAACATACCAGAAATATGTAAAATCTATTGTCTGTGTGTCGCACACATTCATAAGCTCCCTCAAAGTTACTAACACATACCCGTTGCTGATAGAAAAATACCAGAAATGTGTCAAAATCTATTGTCTGTGTGATGCACACATTCTCAAATTTACTACAACAGCTGACCTTCTAGTGATACCTGTTTAATGTACCTTGGTTCGGACTGTTTCGCTATCCATCTGAAACGTGCTAATATTATGATATGAAATGTCAAAAATATTAAAATAAATATATATGTGTGTATGTGTTAATTGAAATATGTAAAAATCAATGTTTTTTATGAAATTTTTTTGATTTTATGTTTGTAAACTTCTTTAATTGATTTTTTAATTAAACTTTTTAAGAAAAATTAAAAACAAAACAATTAATTGTGCATATTAACTCGATGAGCATTCTTATTAAATGAAATCTCATAAAAAAACTAAAAATACGTGTTCTTATTGTATGACATGAAGAAAAATAACGACATTTTTGTTTTGTTATTCTGCCCACGTTCTCTCTCATGTTATATTAGAGTTAGTGCCCTTTTACACACACAAAGTTTACTTTGTTTCAGTTTACACTATGCAAGTCTTATTGATGAGCTTCTTATTCAACTGTGAGAAAGACAGAGAAACGAATACACATTTCTCTGTTTTTCTCACAGCTGAATAAGAAGCTGATCAATAAGACTTGCATAGTGTAAGCTGGGACTTTGCAAAGTTTTAATTCAGCCGGTAGAAAGACAGAGAGATGAAGTATTCCTCTCTTTGTCTTTCTGCCGGCTGAATTAAAACTTTGCAAAGAAAACTTTGTGTGTGTAAAAGGGCACTTAGTCACGGTTGAAGATGCTATGTTACAACCCGTCTAGACTAGCAATAGATATATTAATATATATTGCAGCAAATGCCAAAATTATGTTATATCTAATGTAGACTGCTCTGTTTTGTACATAATTATTGCTATCAAAATAAGTCGCAATAATTGTTAACCATTTTTCATTAACAACTATTGCTAACATAAAATGTCAAATATATTATTTTTATTTAAAAAAATATTAAAATTAAAATAAATGGGTCGATTAATGATAGCAACCAAATTTCAGTTGCGTTGCCAGCCGGCAACTGAAAATTTGTGGTTGCCAGAATAGCACTAAATAACAACTTAAATTAACGGCTCTCAGTTGCCATGGCGGCTAAATTCACTTCTAAAGCTCGTGTAAAGAAGACAATATGTGACCTTCTCCGAGAAAAGGGACCTAGTGTGTCAAAAAACGTGTTTGGACTTAAGAGTGGATTCTGGTACCTAAAAGGGTGTATGAAACTTTAAATGCGTTTTCTCAAAACTTCATTTTCACACACTAGGTCCCTTTTCTCGGAGAAGGTCACATATATGATATAAAATTCAATGCATTAGTATTTTCTTGTTTCGCTTTTTTAAAATTGTGTGTACGTGTTCTCATAGCAAAGCAATATTGCTCCATTATTCTGCCAACGTTTTCTGTCTTATTGCTAAGATTTTTTATTCCTAGTCTAGACGGGCTGTGAACAGGGAATACACTAGACTTGTGCCAAATAGTTCATTTGAATGTTCGGTCATTCTAGTTCACATTTCCTCATTGAACTATGTCGGTCTTCTAGTTTAACCGCTCTTTTTGAACTATGAATGAATGGTGAAATATCACTTTTTTGAACTATGAATGAATGGTGAAATATAAGAATGATAGGAAACATTCTATCTGTTTCTCATTCTATCATTCTTTTGTTTGTATGTTGTGTATATTGTTGACCATGTGTTGTTATTGTTGTATAACAAGCGGCTTGCATAACATAGCGTCTTCACGAGACATTAACTTTGAGATAACATGAGAAAAAACGTCGGCAGAATACTAAAAACAAAATGTCGAATTTTCTCTTAATCTCACACTAGGGATAGACGTAATTTAACTTTTCCGATAAGATTTCATCGAGTTAACATGTACTACTTTTGCATAATTAGCTATTTTATTTTTAATTTTTCACACAAATTTAAATTTATGAATCAATTAAACACATTTATTCATTTATTTAACACAGAAATTTTATCAAAACCATCGCTTTTCATTTATTTTAATAAACACTCACACATGCACACTATTTTATTCTCATGTACATGTGTTTTTTGACAGTTGATCTCATAAGATTGTTGTTATAAGAATTCTTATAACAACGCTCTCATAAAAATTCCTATAACATTGAGATAACACTAATTTGAAGCAAAGTAGATTGAACAGGTATCCAAGGCATATTCATTACAGGTACCACCATACCTAAAACAAATACAACACCAAAAAACACATGTATTTTGGCAGTAGAAATACCCCAGAAATTTGTCAAATCCATTATCTGTGAGTCGCACACATTCATAAGCTCTCTCAAATTCACTAATCCATGCCCGTTGTTGATAGAAAACTCCCGGACATGTGTCAAAATCTATTGTCTGTGTGACGCACACATTCTTAAATTTACAAAACAGCTGTTCATGTAGTGGTACCTGTTCAATCTAGCTTGCAGGTATCACTACAAGAACAGCTGTTTTAGTTAATTTGAGAATGTGTGCGTCACACAGACAATCGAGTTTGACACATGTCCGGGAGGTTTCTATCAACAACGGGTATGTGTTAGTAAATTTGAGAGAGCTTATGAATGTGTGCGACTCACAGATAATGGATTTGACATATTTCGGGGGTATTTCTCTGCGATTGAATTTGACAATCTCTCTTACATATTCAGGTATGTGATGGAAAACGATCGTTTTCAAAACGATTTCAATACGATTGTTCTGAAAAGGTTTGATGAATTCCGACCGATCTCTTCAGTTAGTTTTGAGCCAATCTCAAGCTAATGACTTTTAAAAAGCTCACTAGAAGATAAAATCTAAACAATGTAGCAGAACTGTGAAGAGAAATTTGTCAAAACAGGTTGAAAAAAGAATTAAAAACAGATTTGAATATTATTGACAAAATGACTATAGCAACACATCACACCTTTTATCGCTTTCATATCGTTTTTGTGTCTAAATCGTTTTTCATCACATACCTGATTATGTTACGTGCAAGGCGAATTCAGTACCAGGTAGCCCTATCATCACAGATGATCATCAGCTGATTACACCCAATCAGTAAAACTCTATATAAGAAAAGAGAAAAACTTTAACCCGAACTGTCAAAGCACAAATAAAAATAGTCCTACACCTACTTTGTATGTGTGTTGTTTTGATGATAAAGGCCGGGGCACATAGAATCCGTCATACGTCAGTATAAATAGCTTCAAAATATTTTTGAACAGAGAAACAAGTCGATCGGCCAAAAGTCGGCTAACAGCCGCCGCCGACTTTTTTTAAACAATCGAGCCGCCGCCGACCCAAGCGGCTTATATCGGTTTACATGTGTAGACGGCAACATTTTTTTTGTTGTTAATTTATGATTATCTTTACAACATCCATTAATTTTTTTCAAAAACTTTGAAGCAAATGATTCGAAGATATGTTTAATTTTTAAATTTAGTTTCTGATTTTGCAACCATAAAATAAAGTAATGGTGACAGCCAAATGGATTTTTTGATCACTTTTTATCCAAGACAAAAAACCTTTGCATTTTCTGTTAAACTCCATAGCGGTATTCGATGTTTGATTCGATATTGCGCGTGGAGACGTGCAGTAAGAGCAGCTGCTCATTTATCTTGCGTTTCCTAGCTGTGAAAATTATAGAATGGAAACGAAAGTGGGGCTTTCTTGTCTCATTTGTCGGGTGGCTCAAGAACTAGCAACGATAGTGAAAAATTTTTAAGGTGGATGTATATAACACACGCTATTGCGGCAGCGCGTTTGATGCTTTTTCAACTTTAGACACTTTAAACAAAGTGTCGAGTTACAGCGTTTATAGGCTTTTTACATCTACCCAAATCTTTCATCAATTCGCCAAGATGGTATCACACATGCACACTATTTTATTTTCATGTACATGTGTTTTTTGACAGTTCATCTCATAAGATTGTTGTTATAAGAATTCTTATAACGCTCTCATAAAAATTCCTATAACATTGAGATAGCACTAATTTGAAGTCTACACGTAATATAATTCTCTCTGCGATTGAATTTGACAATCTCATCTTAAAGGGTAGATTTTTTCAATTAAATTTGAAATATTAAGTGGTACTAACTATTTAGATTGAATATTCGTATTCTGCGAATATTGTTTTAGATATTCGTATTCGCGAGTATTGAAAATTGATATTCGTAACATCACTACTCTCTGGTACACAAAAACATTCAGAAAAATATGTGTAAAGACCATTTATTTGAAGATAAAATTATTTTAGATATTTATTTTCATTTCATTATTCTTTGTTTACTTTTGTTTATATGTATATCGGTGTCGTCTTATCATATCTTAACTCGAGTAGTTAAGGTCATATTTTGGTTCTTCTTACAATCCACATTTGGGTCCAATCTGCTTTCAAATAGGTACTCCGATTTTCGAAAAAGTTATCACGGTTTGTTTTTTAATATTCCAGAACACCAACACAATAGATTTTACATTAAATTCTTAATATCTCCAAACACGATTTTTAGATTATGATAAAACAATGCCTCGTTATGTATATGATATATATATTTTTCCATGTATTAAAGACACGTTTTACGAATATGGCTCCATCCGTGATATTCAATGTACCTTGTATCCTGTTACATCAAAGATTCTGGAAATCAAAATATGAAAAGTTATTACTGAGGATTTCAAAAATGAATTTTTAAAGGATATAATTTTAAAGTATCAGACGTTTTATTAACCGTCATTAGGGAACTTCCAGTGGAAACCGCAAAAGGAATGCTATAATAATTCATCATTTGCAAAATCAAGTAGGTACAGTCAGAAAAAAGCTTTACACTTTCTTCATTGAAATAATTCGATCTATTATATAATCAATACGACATAAAACCCGACAAACTATACACCAAATTAAAGGGTAGACTCCATCCATAGAATTTGTACACAAAACTTTTTTTTCAGAACTATTGGAAAAATTTTTGTAATACACAGAAACAAAACTCCGAAAATAGTGTTACGTGAATAGCCTCTTAATCTATTCGGAAAAATATTAGCAAATTTGCCTTTGTAATTTGCAGTCATTTTATGCAAAATATCTCATAGTGCACCTCAGGCTTCTTTTTCATTTAATTAAAAATTTATATATTTGGAGAGCCATATTTTCTTCACCGTTTCCGATGAGGATTCCGAGATTGCAAATTTTTGTTGTTTTAACAAAATTACGCAGAAAACATTTCATATGGTTTACTTTTTTCCTATAAATGCTTTCACTTTTATGTTCCATAAAGATGCATGGGTAAGCATGGCTGAGTTCCAAAACATCAAAATACATTGTATTGATGCAACTTTACTTTGTTTACAAAAACAAAGCAACTAAGAGCTTGCATCACTACAATGTATTTTGATGTTTTGGAACTCAGCCCATTGGTATTGTTCAATGAAACGTAAAACAACTTTTTTTCGTCCGTGCATCACTCCACCGCTATGCAACTGAGATCGTTTTTGTCAATCACAATTAGAGATGATCAAATAATTGCACATCAAAATAATATATCAAAACTTTTTGATTTTATATATATATATATATATATATATATATATATATATATATATATATATATATATATATATATATATATATATATATATATATATATATATATATATATATATATATATATATATATATATATATATATATATATATATATATATATATATATATATATATATATATATATATATATATATATATATATATATATATATATATATATATATATATATATATATATATATATATATATATATATATATATATATATATATATATATATATATATATATATATATATATATATATATATATATATATATATATATATATATATATATATATATATATATATATATATATATATATATATATATATATATATATATATATATATATATATATATATATATATATATATATATATATATATATATATATATATATATATATATATATATATATATATATATATATATATATATATATATATATATATATATATATATATATATATATATATATATATATATATATATATATATATATATATATATATATATATATATATATATATATATATATAACTCTTGCAAATGTGTTTTCTTAAAACTTTTCAATTTTGTTCTTGTTCTTTTATTTTCTAGCTGCGTACATTTAAGTTTGTGTACATTTTTAGTACACAAGCACAAACAATACGAAACTAAATGTTACTATCATTCTCGTGGTTTTGGTTTTGTTTTACACATTGAAAACACAAAACAAAACGAAACCAAACGTTTCGCTTAGTTTATTTTCCTACTCTGATCCAAACTACATAGTCGGGGATTGTTCTTAACTGTGTTGGGAGCATAGAGAAACTTTCAGCTTTTATAAAATGACGTAGGTCAGATCGTCGCGGGCTCTTGGTCTATATGCATTCATTTGATCTTTCAACATTTAATGAAATCCATTGCGTAGTTGAAAACATGTGAATGTATTAAAATGCCTTTTAACAGATTCGATGCAGACCATTATGTGTTGTTTTTGCACAATGCAAACAAGCATTGCTTGTCTAAAATTTATATGAAAAGCACTGTTTTTTGAGTGATTTCCAAACAAATTTTAGACAAGCAGTGCTTGTTTGCATTGTGGAAACAGCACATTAGTGTAGTTTGTCGAATTTTCTTTCATATTGCTTCTGAGATAGAATTATTTAAATAAATAAACTAATGTTGTTTCCACAATGCAAACAAGCACTGTTTGTCTAAAATTTATATGAAAAGCACTGTTTTTGAGTAATTTCCATACAAACTTTTTACTCAAGTCGCTTGTTTGCATTGTGGAAACAGCACATAAGTGACAAGCTTTTACTTTATATGTATAATTATTAGTGTCCGACCGAACGTTCGGTGGCGGAGTTCGGCAAAAAGCTGTGTTCGGCGTTCAGTAAAATTTTCACCGAACACCAAACTTTGTATATTTTTTTATATACATATTTATAATCATCAAACATACACAAAAATTCACTCCTATAAGTCCCCGTCCAGACTTGCAATTTTTTTAATTCTGCTGCAGAATGGCATTAGTGTCCACATTATGAAATTCTAGTTTTGCAATTTTCTTATACTAAATAAAATAAAACGTCAAATACACCTACATCAAACTTCAAATAGACAGTGCTAATTTCAAAGCAAAAGAGAATTGCAGAGCACATGAAACTGTGTACCCCTCCCCAATCTTCTCAGCACTCTCATTATAAGCTTAAGAGTTTCTGCAACAAAAATTGCAAGTCTGGTCGGGGAGGGACTATATTATCGAACAAAAGGAGCTTACTACGAATTTGTTCATTTTGTATTTAATAAATAAATGAGTTATAATTAAAAAAGTTAAGTTGAATTTCTTCTCTTCAATAAAAAAAGTTCGGTTTCGCGTTCGGCTTAGGTTCTAAAAAATCAACCGAAGTTCGGGTTCGGTCTGAAAAAAGTGCTTTCGATCGGACACTAATAATTATTGAAGTAGACAACTTTGAGACAATAATGTAATTTCTTTTCAGCTTACCTTAAAGACTAAGAACCAGTATTAATAGTTTCTGCAACAAAAGAAGTTTTATATATAAGTTTAATTAAAATTCAGTGGTTATATGTATTATGCTAAATTATCAAAAAAGATCAGACAATCCAAAAACCGTCATTAGCAGAACTTCCGGTGGAAACCGCAAAAGGAAAATTGTTGGTTATCATCATTTTGAGATACAGGGCCTGTTCGTAAATCCATCGCTGCGAATGGAACTTTAAAAAGTGTCCTAAAATACTTTGCTAAAACAGATGACGCACAAACAAGCATCATACACGAAGTATTAAAATGGCTACTGCAGATCATCAGCATATTTGTATTGGCATTGTAGTACTTTTCTTATATGATGCACTGCAGTGAGGCATTTATGAACAGGCCCACAATTCTATTGAATTACAAAATGTACTAACCTCTTACAGAAACTTGAGAAATCTTCTTGTCATTTCACAGCTGTATGAGCCAATTCAGACGGCCACAATTTTTAAGCAGCACAATTTTTGTTCTTTCCAAAACACGCAGACTATTTCATCTGGCATAAAATGTATACGTACACAGCTTTGTGTGCATTAGTGCCTTGCATTAATTTTTTTTGCAGTGTGTATGTATTAGTTTTGTGCTGCTAATGCGGGGTTGTGCCTGGTTGAAAAATTATGCCAACCAAAAACCATTCTCTTCACCGAATTTGCCGATCACCACCAATGTTATGCCACCATAATTATTCCCGTGTAAATATGCTCTGTGATTCACATTTATCTGCAAAAAGAAGGAATGTGTTAGCTTTTCGCTACCTAGCTTTACCATACAGCAGCTTATTAAATAAATTTCAGAAAATTATATTTCTTTCAATGATTTTATTTAGTACAGGTCTGTGTTTTCTCATCATTACAACCAACATTACCCCTTACGTGTTTGACGATTTTCGCCGACATTTTTGTAATAGATTAGACAGCAGATTTTCTTAAATTTATTACAAAAATCGCCAAACACGGTATGGGCCATTATTTTTAATAAACGCTCAAAATCACTCACCTTAATGAAATTTGATCGACGACGCCATTTTTGCTTTGACGAACACGTGCTCAGTTTTCATACCATTTGAAGTCTTTTTGTAGTCTTATATAAATTTACACAAATTAAAAATGATCAATAATAATTCCATACATATATGTATATTATACATAATTTTAATATTTAATCTTATTCAGATTGCCGTAACATCTTCGATTTTATAATTTTTAAGCAAAATTCTATGAAAAATACATAGAATTCTGCGCGCAAAATTATAAAACTCAGTCTCGTCATCAGTATCATCATTATATAAGAACATTAATGTGCTGTTTCAACAATGCAAACAAGCACTGCTTGTCTAAAATTTGTATGGAAAAAACTCAAAAAAACAGTGGTTTTCATATAAATTTTAGACAAGCAGTGTTTAGTTTGCATTGTGGAAACAACACATATTATTATTCAGAAACAAAATTATCAATTAATTACCATTTTTCTGTTTTTGGTACAATAATCAGTCACCCACGTGCGTTCCGTTTGACAAAATTTTTATAAAGAAATTGGACTCTGATTTTACTTGATGTATTCGATTTTTTGAAAACTCGCTAGCAAGGCCTAGCTCGCTAGTTTAATTTTAATCGTTATTTGCAAGGTGAATTCATTTTATCAGGTGGTGCTGTTTCTAAAACAACTACAACATTACAATAACATTTGACATCTCAGCCCCTATGTCAACGTATACAAATTTTGACATACGAGCATCTAATTTTCGGAACAAAAGTAGAATAGCTGTGCTTATAATATCACCTGCATAAATCCACCTTGGTTGTTATTTGTATCAAGGCGAACTCAGTACCAGGTTGCCTTATCTTCACAGATGATCATCTGCTGATTACACTCCATCAGTCAAACTCTATATAAAAAAGAAAAACTTTAACCCAGTGTCAAAGTACAATTAAAAATAGGTGTACACCTACTTTGTATGTGTGTATTTTTAATGATTAGTGTGGCAGCCTTTTATGCAGTCTACACCTAATAGTATGTTTCCACCAACTTTAAATTACGTAGATTTAGGTAAATAACTTCGAAGTGTTTCCACGGAACTTGTGAGTGATTTGGTGTTCGAATTTTCGTAGTCAAATGATACACTAACTTTATAAGGTATCCGCAGCAGCTGTAATTAAACTTTTTCCATATATAGTTTGACATTTAAAATTAATTAAATATTCGTTAATGTCATTATTTCGAATTTGTCAATCACAATTGATAGATGACCCAAGGATGGAGTTTGTAATTTTAAATGCGACGCAGGGTTATATAGATAAATACTGTTCGAAAAATAGTATACTGTTCGAAATAAATACTGTTCGAAAAATATAATTTAAAATAAATCACCCACTTTAAAGTAATTTGCTCGTATGCAAAATGTATGGTAAATTATGTATAAATCAACATGATTTGCTCAAATCACCATGATTTGTCGAAATCATGCCGGTGGAAACATACTATGAAGCGTAGTATCCAGTTCTCACTGAAATAAAAGGTTTGGAGTTTTGCATTTATTTCTACACGGAAAAATAATCGTGTAGTGCTCTATACAGAATTTTGATTGCATACACACAAATTTATATAGTTTTTAATTTACAACACACAAAAACACTAAAAATGAATTACAATGTACGAAAAATTAGAAATGTCAAAAATTCCGTGTCCAAACAATTGTCTGAACATTAATTTTTGTTTCAGTTGACGGAAAGAGTTCTCCACTTATTGTTATAACATGCCTGTAATAGACAAAAAATGCCAAAATTCCGTGTACTTTTCTTTTGGAATTGCGTACTAGTAAACGGAAATTTCTTTAAGAAATTTATCAACCTGAATTTCAGTTTGTTTTTTACACATACTTCTTATGGCAGCCTGAATTTCAATTTGTATGTTCCAGAAGAGCATACCAATACCAAGTCTGCTTTTATACACATCAGTTTTTCTTGAAGCAACTTTTATATTCTTGTGAGAAAGAGCAAGAGAGGAATATATTTCATGTATTCCTCTCTCGCTCTTTCTCACTAGAAAATAAATGTTGTTTCAAGAAAAACTGATGTGTGTAAAAGCAGAGCAAGATTTCATTTCTTGGCACCCATGGCAAAACTTTTTTTTGTTTTATTTACATTAATGTTTTAGATATGTAAAGTTAATATATACTTGAGTACTTATTACTGCATATTATTTGGGGTACCGAATATCAAAATTATGTATTTTCGTATGTCATTTAACCAGAAACAAAATGAAAAATCATGTACAAAATAAACAAGTGTGAAGGCTTTTTCCGAAGTTGTATTTAATAGATACATTTCGCAACGAATTTATAATTATAAAAATGTATTGTATCAAGTATGTATGTATGTACTGGGTAGTCAAAGCAACACATATTTTACAACACTATAGTGTTGTATATGCATATATGATTTATAGTGACCAGCTGTTTTGATAAACCTGCAAGTTATCCATTTGCGTACATTTTTGGCAAGAGCCATTCTTGAGAGTAAAACTTTCAAATAATTAGCTGTGATGTAGGCTGCACGCAATTTGAAAGCAATGTTGTAAAAAACAAAACAAAAAACTATGGCGGCATCATGGTGAAATAAGTATACAGGTGACCGCATAAGGGAAACAAATACAGCAATACAACAAAAAAATAGATGATGCTTGTCAAAAATATATACGTGCTGGCCGTGGATTATGCACAAAACTAGCAGAGCAAAAAATAATCAGCTGACGTTATGCTGCTACCTGTATACTTATTTCACCATGGGCGGCATAATATTAGTACAAGAAAATTGTAATCAGCTGTTTTCTTGGACGTAAATTGAAACACTAAACTTGAATGAGAAATTGAAAAAAATCTCGTTTCAATTTTTAAAAATATTAATGTATTGGTAAAAAAGTGTGAGTGTATTAAAACTTGAAAGGCAGAACTTGATCGTGTGGCTGATAAGTTAAGCGGCCTTAAGACTATTAGATATAGTATTAATACTTGTCAAAAACTCAAATCTTAAGCATGCTTCTGTGTTCATCATTTCGTGCGAACTGCTGTCAAAAGTTCATATAAAAAATTTTTTACGAATTTCTCAAGAAAAATTGTTGCAGAAGTAGTACTCTGTTTATTTTGTGAAAAAAATATGAAATGTATCTACATTTTGAATCTTCATGCGAAATAATATAAGCACTTTTTTCGTGTGGAATTTACAACAAACACATTGGTTTTTTTTATAAACGTACACAATTGCAGCATACTTTCAAGGACTATTCACCCCTATCCTGCGTTACGATTCGAATCGAAATTTTCTCCGTTTGGCAACTTTGGTATTCTGCGTTCCGTTCCCCCGTGTCATTTCTATTTCTTTTTCGATTGTATGTATTCTGCATTACGATCGTAGCAACGTTTTTGCAAGTTGTTTATTTACTGACGGAAAGTTTTTCGATTTTTGTTTGTGTGGTTAAAAAAGAGTACAATTAAATAAAATATAAGTATAAAATGCTTTAAATTTATTTTGTAATACATTTTTTATTATTTTTTCAAATTTTAAAGGCTTATTCAAAGCGAATTAATAGCAAGTGGCCTTATCATCAAAACAACACACATACAAAGTAGGTGTAGGACTATTTTTATTTGTGCTTTGACAGTTCGGGTTAAAGTTTTTCTCTTTTCTTATATAGAGTTTGACTGATTGGGTGTAATCAGCTGATGATCATCTGTGATGATAGGGCTACCTGGTACTGAATTCGCCTTGGGCTTATTTAATTTATTGTTGGTCGGAAAACACAACACCTGATCAATATGAAAATCTGGCGAATGGCAACGAAGGATGATATTGCGTTTGGATATCATAAGCGTCCCAAGAAAGAAGTGCAGTAGCCCAATTCACAATCTTGTGCAAATGGTCTTGCATCGTAGCATTTGCGAAATGGTATTGCATATTGTTACTCACCACTTAACAATTGTTAGTGGTGAGTATACCATTTTGCAAATGCTACGATGCAAGACCATTTGCACAAGATTGTGAATTGGGCCAGTGTGTTTATTTAATAAATGTTTTCACAGTATTGAAGTTTTATTTATTTTCTTTATCACCTCCGCCGCAACAGGATTCCTCACACTTAATTAGTTTGGGCATAAACACTGCTTACTTGTATTCTGGCGTTTTCCTTTCTTTCTGCACTTAACTGATGTTTTTAATTAATTATATCACAATATTTAGTTTTTATATATTTACCACTGTTTTTTCACTAAATTAAATTTTTTAAAATTTAACAATTACAATGTTTACAAAATTACTTATTTTTTCTGTTTCTATTTCATACGTTTTAAACAAAACAAAAACAGCTGGTTTAAACGTGCTCTTCTCTTCTTCTTTTTCTTTCGATTAGGTTTTTTCAGAATAGCATTTTTCGATTCGAGCGGAACTGAATGCGGGAACGTAATCGAAACGCAGAATAGGGGTGATTATAATTGGTTACTTGTCATATTTTTCGTATGAAAAAACTAATGTTGGTCAACATTTTTCGCAAATTTGAACAGCGTACTTAGCTTTATGGTACACTTTTGTTTTAGAAAAGAAAACGCCATAGGATTTAACTAAAATAATACAAAGCTGGGCCCAAATCGTCACATCCGTGAACGTACAACTCGTCACTTAAAAACGCCATTTTCGGATTATGACATACGTGAACGTACTGTAATCCCATACAGTTTATACGATTGACGTGGAACGTAATTCATTTTAGTACGATTGTCTATACGATCACGGATGTGATGATTTGAGCCCTGCTTTATGCCCCATATACCATTTATTACACTAATAGTTTTAAATGTCTTAAGTAGGTCAAAATAATGTATCTATAAAAAAGAAACCGCTGTATAATCTATAAAAGATAACATTCATATGGACTGGACAAAAATCTTTTAATACAATAAACTTAAAAATTTTTATATATTTAATTTATTACATAAATTTTATCGTTAAGCAAATAAGTTAAGTCGTTAAGTCTTTCATATGCTCAAATATATCATAAAGCGTTTGAAATTGTTTCTTAGGCTGAGGCCACACGGGCGTTTTTAAAACGCACCGTTTCTGCTTTTTATATTAAATTTTAAAGTTCTCAATTTTTTAAAACTTCAAATTTGATATAAAAAGCAGAAACGCAGCGTTTTAAAACGCCCATGTGGCCTCAGCCTTAACCCTACGTCTATACCTGATATATTTTTATCATAAAAAAAGTCAAACTTTATATTGAAAAATAATTTTTTTAATGTTAGCTGTTTTTCATGTATGGAATTTGACATTTGTCATGATAAAAATATATCAGGTATAGACGTAGGATAATGCAACTTTTTATATATATATATACATATGTATTTTTAATGTGTTCTTTGAATAGGGCATGCAGCATAACAATTGCAAGCAATACTATTTAAATTTTTTTTTGGAAATTCGCTTCATACCACAAAAAGTGATAAATAAAGCAACACAATGTTTAGTAAACTTTAAAATTGTGAATATGGTATCTCTTAATAAATTAAAGATATTGAAAAATGGATTTCGGATTTGAAAGGAGCACGCAGTATTTATATATGTAGGACTGATTTATAACTCGTATTTTGTAGAAATGTGACATGCGGCAAACGAATAACTACCGACCATTGATAAACATAGATATCAAGCTCTCGCACTGTCAATAAAATAATGACAAATCTCTTCACACTTAAAGATATTGTGAATTCAACAAAAATGAGAGGACACCATATTTGCATTTCAACACACTTGAGAGAAGATCATTTTCCATTTGAAAATGCATTAAATCGTAAGTTTTTTTCCACGCACAAGCACTTTTTAGTTATATATAATTTTTCACAATCAGGCCCATTCAAGGTCGATATATAAGGTCTGTGCATCAGCCCATATGTTCGGTAATTTTGCTGTCAAATTGTAGTGTATTTTAAAATCCACTCACATATTAATATTCGCTTTGAGTTTTTCTCATACATATTTTGACACCACAATTCCCAAAAAAAGTTGCTTTGTTGTATCAATTCGCCGATAAGTATACCTTATAGATCTACTTTATTAATCCTTCTTGGTCTTTGCCGTCTTAAAGGTGTGGCACCCTTTTATTTTTTTTAATAACAGAGCCGTTGTTTTATTTATATTTTGCGTCAATGCTAGAAAATTTACAGCTTATTTGTGCATTTATTTTTAGTTAAATACAAAGTTTTTTTTAAATTGTAGAGTTATTATATTGAATATTGCTCTGGTTAATGCAAATTTATTATACAATCGCTTTTTTCAAAATAACTGTGTTAAACTGTATAAAAATGGTAAATAAAGAAGAATCTGTTTTGGCTGCAATAACATTTTTTGCAAAAACCCATCCCGGTGAAGTTTGTGGAAGCAACGGTTTGCCTTTAACACCTAATTCTATAGCAATATTGGGTAGGTCCCAAAAGCTAAAGGAATTCAGACATCCAAATTTATGTCAATATTTAGATATTGTTAGAGGAAAACACGGTAAGTTACCAGCAACGCCCCTTAAAAATTACCACAACATACATTCATAGCAAGGTATTATTGTACAAAAAAATCCTTTTTATATATGTAGGTGGGGGATATCGAAGTAGACCAATACTTCCTCGTGCCCCTTTTCGAACCCTTACGTGCATCAAACTGCTCAGGCATTATGCAAGTATGTCAAAAAGCAGTACACACCAGAGGAATATGAATGTGGCATAGTGTTTGGCTTTGACGGTCACTACAATACAGGTGTTGGAAATAAATAAAAAACAAATTATCAAATGGTGGCCGACTTTCTAAACACCAAAATGCATTGCAGTGATGCGAATTTACTTTGCTTAAAACAACAAAGCCCATACGACTTTGCATCACTGCAATGCATTTTGGCGTTTTGACTTCCTAAGCTTAAAGATTGTTTATATAGCAATGCACTCTGGTCCCAAATCCAATTTTTTTTGGCAGAAACTAAAGAAAAAATTAAGAAAATTCAAAAAGT
This sequence comes from Panzeria rudis, assembly GCA_956483635.1. Classification (NCBI taxonomy): domain Eukaryota; kingdom Metazoa; phylum Arthropoda; class Insecta; order Diptera; family Tachinidae; genus Panzeria; species Panzeria rudis. Next base: position 83,333,931 of record OY101448.1, read on the forward strand.
GAAGAGATTTTCTTAATACATTATATACTACTTAAATACTACTATTAATAAAAAAAATACCAAGACTCCAAGCAATCAAGAAATGTAATTTAAAAAAATTAGGTTGCCATAATTTTCAGTCTACACCTAACTTAACTTATTAACTTCAAGTTAATGTTAAGTGTAGACCGCTCAAGTTAATCCTTTTTTCAGGTTATAACATAGTTGTTAGTGCAATTGTTTTAACAACGCAGTCATAACTTCAAGTTACAACAGCATTTCAAGTTAGGTGGAGACGTAGAGTAATGTATGTAAGTATGGAATGCTTTCAAACTTGAAAGTTTAAAACTATGTTAAAAATCTTTAAAAGCGGTGTTAAAGTAACATTAAATAAAAATGTAAAAATAACAATTTTTAAAACGAAATATAATATAGACAGTCCCAATGTATGTAGATTATAATCATATATTACAATTTTTATTTATTTCATCTTTGCCGTTATTATGGACTTTTGTAATTATGTGATTTTTTGTCAACATAACCTATGTATATGTTTCGTGGACAAAAAGTTTTGTTTGTGCACGAACTTGCATGAATATAAAAAGTGTTCGTCAAAGGGTGTAGTTAAATACCAGGAGCATTTCGAGGCAAACTCTTCAAATTTCTTTTTCATTTTACCACAATTTTTGATTGGCCGTCATCTATTTTTCTTTTTTATGTATATTTCTCCAGAACTCCGTCATTTGTCAACCGATTTAGGATTTGTTTTCTTAATTTGAAAGGGTGTACTTTCAGATTGATCGCGGTGAAAAGGGAGCAGTGTCACGCCCACGCAAAACAAACTACATATTCTGTTTCAACTACTTCTACCTAACCGACCATTATGAAACTTTGCACATACATTAAGTACCCGTTACAATACTACATTATGAAAAAAGTGGGCAGTGCCACGACCATGCAACGAATATATTTTTCTTAGCTACATACTTCCACTAAACCGATACTTATGAAACTTTGTATAGATATACATTCGGTTACCATGACAATACATTATAATTAGCAAAGTGGGCAGTGCCATCCCCAAAAGTAGTAAATATTCTTTTTCAACTACTTTCATTTAACCAACCCTTATGAAACTTTGCTCACACATTAATATCCTGGGACCATACCATATTATGACGAAAAAGGGGGCAGTTCCACGCCTGCTTTTTAGTAAATTTTTTAGAATTGTTCTTAGTTCTAAATGATAAAAAACTAGATTATTAAATTAAAAACAAAAAAAGATTATTTTTAGGGTTTAAGTTAGGGTTATTTGAAGGTATTCAATGGGAGTGCGGTGTGGGAGTGGTCCGATTGGCAATTTTTATTTTTCTATTGTATGCCATAATATGTAAATATGCCAAAATTGAAGGCTGTAATATTGTTTTCAGAATTAATTGGGTATGTTCTGTATTTCATGCTGCATTAAAATGTGCGGAATTAACAAAGCATTGTTGTTGCAAATTAATATTTATAACAACAATGTTTTGATAATTTAATTCCACATGAAATACAGAGCATACCCCAATGTCAAAAAAATTCATTTGGAACCAGTGCGCAATGTATGCATGCCAGGGATGGCAAATGAGATTTTAAAATTGTACCGATTGTAATATAAAATTTTACTTTTTTGGGCATAATTGTACCAAAACAGATTTTTGAAACCAGAAACATATTTTAAGTACAGAAAATACATTACTTTTCTGTACATATATTTGTGGTAAAAGGGAAACTGTGCTTAAGTCTGATTTAGCTATTGCAATTTATAATTTGAAATAGCTCATATACTAACTATTGGAAGGTAGAACGAAATAAATATATAGTTTCAATAAAGTTCCGAAAAAATTACATTTACTACATTGCAAATAAATTTATAAAAATTGGCTTTTTTGCAGACTAATATGTATCACGATCACTAAGAGCTTGAAATTATAAAGACATTTTTTAAGCTAACAGGGCATTTACATTGTCTCGAAATCTAGTAGATTTGATTTGAAATCTTTCGAAATCTATATCGTTTACACTAAGCTTTTTTGATATTTTTCTACATTTCGTATCCAAAAATAAATACTTTGACTGAAATTTATCTTATACTGTAACCCAACAAGTGCCACCTTAGCTAATGCACACACTTTTATTAGAAAATTTTTGTAGAGCATAGCTAATTCACTCACCGTTTATATAAAAATGTTGTACAGGGTAGTCTAAAGAAAATAGAAATACTAGATTTTCAGTAGATTTCGTCCAAATCTACTTACAAAGTAGATTTCGTTTTGTATGGGAAATCTAGTAAAAAACAACTAGATTTAGCTCGAAATCTCGTATGTACTAGATTTCGAGACAGTGTAAATGCCCTATAACCTTATTTGACAACTTTTAAGTCAAACTTTGTTTTCAATGGGTAGTATAATTAAAAAAAAGTATTTGCTTTTTACATAAAAATTTGCTTTAAGACCAAAAAAGTCGTAATTTTATATTGAATAATATCCGGAATTTTGTGTTTTAAATAAATTTTTAAGTAAAAAGCAAATACTTTTTTTATTCATACTACCCACTACTTCGCAAAGTTAAAATTTAATTCAGATAAGAGTGGACGAAAAGGATAAAATATTTTTCGAAATGAAAGTACTGCAATAAGGAGGTTTTCTAAAAAAATGGAAACATTAATAATTGTACTAAATAAGCCATTGGTGTACAATTGCTCTTTTAAAATCCGAATTGTACCAATAATGGTATAATTGCACCTACTTTGCCATCCCTGATGCATGCTGCATACATTATGCAGTCTTTACACTGTCTAAGTTTTCGTCTGATTTGAAAATGGAACTTTAAGAATTTGACATTTAAAACTCATATTTTATATTAGATGTCAATAGAATAAGTCTATTTTCATCTGAGCTCAGACAAAAAATTAAAAATTGTATATAAGTCACGATATTTCGCTTTTACATATTGAAATCAGACGAAAACTCAGACAGTGTAAAGACGGCATTAATAGTGTGATAGAAAATTAGTTCTACGCAATGATGGATATTTCTATTAACAATACCAGTAATATCACCGGTAAAATGGCTGTCACTGTTCTTGGAGGGGTACGGCCATGATACAAAAATACAAAGTAATTTCATTTTAAAACTGTTTGACTTTTAAGGTGATTTTTCAAGTTTGTTTTTAGAAATATTAAATCAAAACCTTGCCACATTTACAAAAGGGGGAACCAATAATTTGGACTTTTTTTTACAAAATGTGTAATTTTTGTAAATAATTTAAGCTATGTATGTATAAATACTGGTAAAACCTAAAGGAATTTTTGGTAGACAAATTAGTACGAAATGATATTTCAGGCCGTTTTTGTCAAGTTCTTTTACTTCATTTGCCTCTCCACATTTCCAGGAAAATTGAACTTTTGTCGCCTCCGCCGCCAAGCACTTAAGCTGTTTTTTCAAGAAAAAAATATTTTTTTTACTTTATATTTTTGAGTAGAACGTAAGTATCTCTAAATTAAGTAAAAGAAAAGGAAAACAAATTTTTAGTTTTTCTTTAAAAAAAAAACAACCTTAAGTGTTTGGCGACGGGAGCGTCAAAAGCGGACTTTTTCTGCAATTACCCATATGTCGTTAAAAAATATATTTGACAAAACGACTTGCTACTGAAGCCAACATAAGCGAAATTTTAGTTAATAAGAAATAACTTTTAGCTCATGTTATTTTAGCTGTAGCAGTTTAAATATAATTGATATCTACAATTTCATATTGAATGTGTTAGTTAAGCCCCTTTCACATTGTAATACAAGCTTTGAGATTTTTTATTAGATTTTGTAAGACGAAAATCAAATCAAAATCAGTCTGACTGTCAAAAAATCTTAAAGAAAATTTTCTCATTACATTTTGTTTCTACACTATCATATTCCAAATAAAACGTAACATAATTAATTTGCAATAAAGCTAATTTTTTCGTACTTTATTTAGGTCGGCAAATAAATACACAACTGTTTTTGTTATTCCTATGTTTGTGCAAAAGACAACCTTAATAAAATGAAAAATGTGATTGTTTAGAAAATTTCCTAAAAATTACGATTACCATAATACTGTAAAATTTCTTTACGTATGATTTGACAAATCATAGCAATTTGTTTTCACACTGTTGTATTTTTACTTAAGATTTGAGTTTTTGACAAGTATTAATACTGAATCTAATAGTCTGAAGGCCGCTTTATTGAAATGAAAGCCGAACCAACCCATAACAAAAGGACGGTGTTTTGAGACATTGTATTAACATAATATGTATTAAATTTTTTTTAGTATTTTAAATACCTTTCTACATATTTAGCGGATTCAGAATTCATTATAAGTCATAAGTTAAAAATTTAAAAAAATATGACTGTTGTGAACAACCCCTCATATTTTAATGTGCTTTTTGAAACATAAACAAGATGCAAAAAAACAAATCAGAGCAAATATTACAAAAATTAAATAATATTTAGTACGATAATGCAAAGTTATGTGAAAACAATTCAACGGCTTATACAGGGTGGCCCAAAATTAACGAAGGGGTTTGAATAGTCTATATCTCCATTATTTTTACATTTCTTTGATTTATTTTTTCAGATTGTTGTAAAGAAGATTTGGGAAATTAAAACTGGGAAGGCTTACTACTGACCAACGAACATACATCGAGGGAAACAATGGCACTGTTACCGGACATTTTCGTGGTTTTCCATGACTTTTCACGATTTTCGAAGCCATCGTTTGAATTTTTCCTCCACTATTATTATTTTTGGTTGGGTCATGGTCTGTGGCTTATTACGTATGCACGATCTTTAAAATAACCCAAAGAAAATGTTTCGAGAGCGGTTTAGTGCAGCTAATAAAATCAGTGCTTCTTGAAATAATGCGTTCGCTGAAAACGCTCCGTAAGAACGTCATTGTGTATCTTTCTCTATGATCGTTGTTCAATAGTAAATCTTTCCAGTTTCAATTTCCCATATCTTCTTTACAAATGTCTGAAAAAATAAATGAAAAACATGTTAAGATTATGGATTTATAGACTATTCAAACCCCTTCGTTAATTCTGGGCCACCCGGTATCTGTATCCGCAAATTATTAACCAAGGTAGATTGAACAGGTACCACTACAAGAACAGCTGTTTTAGTAAATTTGAGAATGTGTGCGTCACACAGACAATAAATTTTGACACATGTCTGAGATTTTTCTATCATTATTACTTTTTTTTAAACAAAAGTTGTGTAGTGAAATTCTATCTTTAATTAATAGTAGCGAAAAAAATGTAATAAATGCATTCATTATTGACGTGCGAGTAGTAGTACAACCAAGGTAGATTTATATGCCAGGTAATCTTGATTCCACAGCTGTTTACTCTTTTTTTATTTGTGGCTGTCAGTTTTGTATCAAAATACACAAGTTATGTTGTGTATGTGTTTTAATAATTCGACATTTTCAAGGAACTGCGACTACCTGGTAAATAAATCTACCTTGTAGTACAACCAACGATATCTTAAGACCATATTATATATTAAAATCTCTTACAGCCTTATTCTGGCATTTTGGTAATAATAAATTTGTTACCGAATTTTTGTTACCTTATTGTAACTTTTCTTTGATCCGGTATTCCGGCAATATGGCAATAAAAAAATAGATGAACAAATGTGAAAAAATTTGACACATTTTTGTAATAAAATTTAATTATCCTAAGTTATTTAATTAGTTTGGCTTAAGTTCATTTTTAATTTAATCTTTCGATCAAATTTTTTTTTTTATTTTAAGAAAGAAATTCTAAAGCATGTAAATATTGAACAATCAAAGAAAGAATATTTACATACTTTAGAATTTCTTTAATAAAATAAAAAAATAGTTTGATCGAAAGATTAAATTAAAAATGAAGTTAAGCCAAACTAATTAAATAACTTTGGATAAAAACCATACAGTTCGACTAAAAATTTATAACTCAAAATTTAATTATTTTAAATTATTTTTTAAAATAAAAATAGATTGTGGAATGCCAAAAATTTAATTTATGAAAATTTTGGCTTCTACACGAACAATCGCCCAAGAGAAAATTGCCCAAAGCGCCTAATTTCTTTGAGATTTTATTCATATTATAAAATAAAAATAGTTGCAAATCACACAAAAGGTTTGGGTAGAACAATCTTAGTGGCAAAATGAGCAATCGTCCATGTTTTTGGGGATCATTATTGACTTTGCCAAATTGCGAAAATTCGCAAAAATTTGCTAACTTTAAATAGATAGAGAAGTCTGATAGTGTATAAAAATCCGCAAAACTGTAAAAAACCAAGAACTAGCAAAACAAAACAATCACGTTTGCCGTAAAAATAGCGCAAATTTGCGAAAAATTGCTAAATTGTAAACAAACATTAAAATTGTTTTAAAATAGCTAAAATTATAAGGGATGCAAAAAACTCGGAAAAAATGACGAAAATGACTACTATTCGCAAAAACTTGTTAACATTAAAAAGATAGAAAATTCTGATGGTGATTAAAGATCGGTAAAACTGTAAAAATCACGAAAATTACACAAATTCGCAATCTTCGCGGTAAAACTGATTTCTTTTTGCCATTTTTTGAATTATTTACAGTTTTGACGCCATCTAATCAATATCAGCCTTCGCCATATTTTTAATCTTGGCAAGTTTTTGCGAATTTTCGTCATTTTCGCGGTTTTTTTCCGAATTATTGGCATTCCACACAATTTTAGCAATTCTTGAGCAAATTTAGTGCTCGTTTGCAAGTTTGAAGTTCACCGCGAATTTTCGCTATTTTCGCGGTAAAATCGATTTGAGCGATATTTATATGAGCAATGACTATAATAACAAATTGAATAAACAATTTTTAAAATAAATTCTTGTTACCTACTTTTTTGTAGGTAATAGTTTTATTGACTTTTCTTACGATAAAAAATTATCAGAATACCAATTTCCTATTGTGAGGCCACTTGTTTCGGATATAAATATAATGAAAATTTTTTTGTTGTTTTTTTTATCATAGTAGAATTTTTGTTTTATTTCTGGAGGTTTTGAAAAGTTTTGAATTTGGGGATTTGGAAAAAAATAAAAAGTCACGAAGAAAGGATTTAGTTTTTTAAATAAAAATTGTGAACTAAAAAAATATAAAGAGCTGAAATATATAAATGCAGATACTTGCTTAATTTCAATCTGGAGCTTCATATTGTCCTGAATATTCAAAGCTACAATTTTTTCTGAGAAGACTATTTTTGGACATAAAGAAGAACCGAATGTAGAAGTTACACAATTTTCTGAGACGATTATTTTTGGACGAAAAGAAGAACCGAATTTAGAAAAGTCAACAAATTGAAGATTCTATTATAATTGGGAAGGCAAGCTGAATGAAGTCAATATCCATCTGCAAACATACACACATGTACACATGTATATTTTTGATACTGAATTGATCTACATCAATAATATTTGGAAGAATTGCTTCAGTAATACCTCTATGAACACGGATTTAATTAATTTTCTGGCGTGTAACAATTCACATTTAAATTGGCTTCCCCATCGAACTATTTTAAGTGTTCATAGTTTTAAAGACAGAAAATTTTATCAATTTGGTACATGCATCTATTGCACGTACATATAAAGATTGTTTTTTTTTAATTAAATATTATTTGTGGCGATTTTTTTTTAAAGATTTAAAATAATTTCGAAGCTAATTTTAGTTTACATTTCTTGTCTTAATAATTTAGTGTTTGTTTTTTTATATATATACATTTTATTTTAATATTTATTTAAAAGCAAATAACAAGTATATGATACCTACACACTAGCACAAAATAATCAAAATCTAAGTAAACTACCATAGCGGAAGCAAAGGAGTCTCAGAAATCAGGCCTGAATTCAACGAGGGATATCCGGTGAGTTTTTGCTAATAATTTTACATGATTTCATTTCGACAAAGACACTTAAATTTAACTTAAACAAAACATTTCATTGATTAATTAAAAAAATATATAAATAAATAAATATATATATATATATATATATATATATATATATATATATATATATATATATATATATATATATATATATATATATATATATATATATATATATATATATATATATATATATATATATATATATATATATATATATATATATATATATATATATATATATATATATATATATATATATATATATATATATATATATATATATATATATATATATATATATATATATATATATATATATATATATATATATATATATATATATATATATATATATATATATATATATATATATATATATATATATATATATATATATATATATATATATATATATATATATATATATATATATATATATATATATATATATATATATATATATATATATATATATATATATATATATATATATATATATATATATATATATATATATATATATATATATATATATATATATATATATATATATATATATATATATATATATATATATATATATATATATATATATATATATATATATATATATATATATATATATATATATATATATATATATATATATATATATATATATATATATATATATATATATATATATATATATATATATATATATATATATATATATATATATATATATATATATATATATATATATATATATATATATATATATATATATATATATATATATATATATATATATATACAGTGGACGTCCAATAGTACGAATTATATAATGTCAGGCCTTTTCGTAATGTTGGAAAATTCGTATTATTGGACTACAGATTTTCCTCCTTTCATATAAAAAATTAGCTTCTTTTTGAATTTTTTACTTTAACGCAGAAAAAAAACAAGTAAAGAACTTCAAAGCAAAACTAAAATTTCATTTATATATATAAAAACGTACATGTTCTTTCAAAAAATACATTTATTCGTATTATCGAATAGCAAAAAACTATTTTTATTCGTACTATAGAACAGCCAATGCAAAAAATTAGCCTTTTGTACCTTTCGCACTATTGGAAATTCGTGGAAACGGAAGTACGTACTATTGGACGTCCACTGTATATATATATATATATATAGGGTGTTTTTTTAGAGGTATAGAACTTCGAATTGAAATAAAACACAAGAAAATCGTTTTAATGTCCATCAATTTGGCTTTATTGGAAGGATAATTTTATGCCATTAATGTTTAAATATGGTTTCGGGCATGTGGCCGCCGCGGCTGGCTCGAATAAAGCCAATTCTACAGGTCCAATTTTCAACCACTTTTTCGAGCATATGGGGCCGTATGTTGGCAATAACGCCACGAATGTTGGCTTCCAAGTCCCCTAACGTTTCTGGTTTGTTGGCGTAGACGAGCGACTTCACATATCCCCAAAGAAAATAATCCAATGGTGTCAAATCACACGATCTTGGTGGCCAATTGACAGGTCCATTCCGCGAAATTATGCGCTTATCGAATGTTTCCTTCAATAAATCGATTGTGACGTGCGCTGTGTGGCATGTATCGCCGTCTTGTTGGAACCACAACTCATCCACATTCATGCCATCCAATCCGGGAACAAAATAGTCGGTTATCATGGCTCTATACCGGTCTCCATTAACGGTAACTGACTCTCCAGCATTATTTCGGAAGAAGTATGGCCCAATGACTCCACCAGCCCATAGAGCACACCAAACAGTCAGTTTTTGTGGATGTAATGGCGTCTCAAGGGTCTCATGTGGATTCTCTTCACTCCAAATGCGGCAATTTTGCTTCTTGACGTAGCCATTCAACCAAAAATGAGCCTCATCACTGAACAAAATTTTGCGATGAAAATCAGCATCGAGATCAATCTCATTTTCGGCCCATACACCAAAATCACGACGCATTGCATGGTCTCGCGGCTTTAATTCTTGCACAAGCTGGATCTTGTAAGGTCGCAAGCCAAGATCTTTGCGCAAAATCTTCCATAAAGTTGATGGACAAAGCTCCAATTGCTGTGCACGGTGGCGAATCGATTCATTCGGGTCCTCTTCAACACTTTGCTCTACAGCGGCAATTGTTTCTTCGGTGCGCACTGTTCGACGTCTCTGCGGATGCGTATTATCACATAGAGTAAACGTAGTGCGAAAACGATCCATGGTTAACCGAATTAATTGCTCTCATGGACGATTATGTCGACCATAAAATGGACGGAGCTTGCGGTAAACTTCGCGAACTGAACCATTATTTTCGAAATAAATTTGCACGATTTGCAAGCGTTGTTCTTTTGTCAACCTGTTCTTGATGAAATGGCAAACCAAACTAAATATTAATCACTTGACAGCTGACAAAATGGCCGCCAGTTAAAAAAGTGATGCGAACTTAAAGTTCTATACCTCAATAAAAAACACCCATTATATATATATATATATATATATATATATATATATATATATATATATATATATATATATATATATATATATATATATATATATATATATATATATATATATATATATATATATATATATATATATATATATATATATATATATATATATATATATATATATATATATATATATATATATATATATATATATATATATATATATATATATATATATATATATATATATATATATATATATATATATATATATATATACCTTTATACTTTATATTTTTATATATATTATGTATATTATTTATATATATATATATATATATATATATATATATATATATATATATATATATATATATATATATATATATATATATATATATATATATATATATATATATATATATATATATATATATATATATATATATATATATATATATATATATATATATATATATATATATATATATATATATATATATATATATATATATATATATATAAATAATATACATAATATATTTAAAAATATAAAGGTATAAAAAAAATATATGTATATAGTTGTATAGTATATATAGTATAGTATAGTGTTGATTACTGCACAAAAGAAAATTAAACTTCAATTTGGTAAAAAAAACAACCTTTTAATTATTTATTAAATTTTAAGAATGTTATCTCTTTTGTTTGTTGCGAAATTGTGGTATTAGCTATGCCAATTTACAATATTTTAATTTGTTCAATAAAAATGATTGAGTAGATATTAATTAGTATAGAAATAATGAGTTACTAGGGGTTTTTTTATTTGTTCCACGAAATGTTAAGGTAAATTAGACAGGATGAATAGTGGGAAATCTAGGAATCGAAACAGGGATAGCAAGGTAGGGAGGGATCAGAGATCAGGGAGGGTGACAACCATCTGGTTTCCCTTATTAGGTATCACGTCCTTTTGTTATTATTTCTTTTGTTTCCTTATTTTTTTTAGTTCTTTTAACTGCATTAGTTTCATTTGATTAGATTTTATGTTGAGTACCCGAGTCTATCTGCCTAGAAACAAGAACCATCCCAAATTTCCCTGAGCACGGCCGGTACATAAGGTAGCAAAGTTTCTAGGAAGGTAGGGCCAAGAGTGGTGGTTCGTCACATAGATTTAAATGGCGCCCAACGTGGGGCATCAACTTTCCTATTTAGTTCACACTTAATAAAATTTTATCATTAACTTCAGCAGCTGATGCTTCACAAAAATAAGAATACCGTGTAGTCGAGTTTAGTTAGTTTTATTTTATTTTCGTTGATTATATTTTTTTTATGAAAATATTCTGGGATTCAGGATATGAAGATAATAATTATACCTGAACCGAATATTTTGTTTTGTAAAAGTTAGTGTTGTACAATTTGTTGAGATTTGTTCTACTGGAATTTTTTTTGGTGATATACTCACAAATTGCAGCACATGGAGTTTTATTTTTCATAATTTTTCTTAATTTAAATTACGATTTAGATTTCTGTATTTGGAATTGTATTCGGATGTTTACTCTCGTATAGGAATGAAGAATTTGTGAGTTTTTATTTTTTTTTTGTTTTGAAATTTAGAATTTTAGATTTTTACTATTACGTTTTTTAAATCAATAGTTTACTTAATTCTAAGTTTCACATCAATTTGTATAATTTATTTATATTTGGTTGTGAAATATACCTGACTTTTATTTATATTTTTTATCATACTTTTGTTTTACCGAAATTTACCTTAACAGAGTAGTGGAATTATTAGATAGGATATTTTTGAGAACATATAGTATTTTAACATTTTAATTATGCCGATTACCAGAAGTAGGGAAGATTTAATGGATTTAGATGAGGCCGCGAACCAAAAGATCCTTTTCATTCGGAAAAGGTTCTGAATATTATTCGTAACTGGAGAATTAAGTTCTCTGGAAATAATAATGAAATGTCAATCGATGAATTTGTTTATCGAGCAAATATTTTAACGACTAACAATCTAGGCGGTGACTTTGAGCTCCTTACGAAGTATGCTCATACATTATTTGACGCAAAAGCTCTGGAGTGGTACTGGAGATATCATCGGAAAAATGACGAAATCGATTGGACAAGCTTGACGACTGCATTACGTACACAATATAAATCAGACTACAGTGATTTTGACACTCTTGAGGACACACGTCGTCGGAAACAGAAACCAAACGAGGGTTTTGATGATTATTTTGATAGTATATCTTCACTAACGGACAAGTTAAAATATTCTATTACTGATTATGATCTCTGTGAAACAATTTTGAGGAATTTGAGGAAAGAAATAAGACACGAACTGTTACATTTGGACATTACTACTACATCACAACTCAGAAAGGAGGTTAGAAAACATTAGAAATTCGTTAAAGATGTTAATACTTTCGAATTTCGAAAAACGACAAAAGGATGTCTAGCAAAATTAACAACGGAATCCACAAATCAATTAGATGAAGCTAACAAGCACGATACGGATATATGCTCAATTCAACATGTTAGTTTGTGCTGGAATTGCGACAAAACTGGACATACATTTTTCGACTGTATGGAACTAAGACGAGTGTTTTGCTATGGCTGTGGAGCCAAGGACGTATACAAGCCCACTTGTATCAAATGTAATAAAAAACTTCAGGGAAACGGACGGAAAGATGTCCGACAATCCTAAAGCGGACATCCGATAATGGCAAATTTACAATTTCAGACTGCAGGACTAACGGACATTAATATAGAAGACAGAACAGCTCTTAGGGAACATCCTCTAATGAGACCCTTCCACATCAGAATGGCTGAATACAAAAAGGGTAGAGCGCGAATATTTGGTGAAAGTACCAAAATTACAAGATCATCTAGGCGTATTAGGGACTACTACCGTAGATTAAAACTTTTTAAAGCTTGTGTTATATCTCCTATTCTTACACCTGAATTGGATAGTCGACCTTACATTAATTTGAAAGTCGATGGTGAATTTCGTTTGGCTTTGTTAGATAGTGGAGCTAACAAAAGTGTCGTTGGTGGTATGTTAGCAACTATGGCTAAGAATAGTATTATGTTCCGTAAATTTATCGGTAATGTACGTTCAGCAGACGGAACAAGACAAAATGTTTTAGGGACAGGGACATTAAATATAACATTTCAAGGACAGACGAGACTTTTTGAGTTTTTGATTGTGCCAAGTATAAGACAAGACTTAATCTGTGGTTTTGACTTTTGGACGGAATTTGCAGTCAAAATTTCAATGCCCGTTATTGGCGAAGTTGACTGTAATGAAACGGATCCGGACAAGAGTATTTTAGCATATGAACAGAGACAAAGACTAAATAAAATTGTTGCAGCGTTTCCAAATTCTGACACAGAGGGACTAGGCTGTACATCTCTAATTGTTCACAAATTTGATACAAGGGAAGCTAAGGCCATCAAGCAACGTTATTATCCAATTTCACCAGCAGTTGAGAAACAACTCTGCGGTGAATTGGATAGGATGATATTCCTTGGTGTGATAGAAGAAGCGTCTCATTCGCCATGGTCATCTCCGACTGTGGTTATTGTGAAACCAGGAAAGGTTAGAATGTGTGTGGACTGTAGAAAATTAAATTCCGTGACAGTAAAAGACGCGTACCCAATACCGAACAATGACGGACTTTTAGCAAGACTTCCTCCTGTTTATTTCATTTCGAAAATAGATTTGAAGGATGCTTTTTGGCAAATTAAACTGGAGGAAAGTTCAAAACCAAAGATAGCATTCACAGTCCCTAGTCGGCCATTGTATCAATTTGCAAGAATGCCGTTTGGACTGTGTAACGCACCGCAAACGTTGTGCAGACTTATGGACATAGTTATTCCTTATAAACTTAAGACACATGTATTTGTTTATTTGGATGACCTGTTAGTAGTTTCACAAGACTTTGAGGAACATATAACGCATCTCCTGGAAGTAGCAACTCAACTGAGGAAGGCAGGTTTGACCATAAATGTGAATAAAAGTAGTTTTGCTTTAAAAATATTTGGGTTATATAGTAGGAAATGGGACGTTACAAACCGACGATGACAAAGTTAGGGCAATACGAGACTTTCCTGTACCAAAGTCTATTAAACACTTACGAAGATTTTTAGGAATGACTGGTTGGTACAGACGATTTTTAAAAGACTATTCAACAATGACTTTTCCACTGAAAGAACTTTTAACGAAAAAGAAAACTTTTAAATGGGCAGAACAAGCACAACTGGCATTTGACGAACTTAAAATCAATCTGACTTCTGCACCATTACTCATACGTCCGGATTACACGAAACCCTTTATTCTTCAGTGCGATGCAAGTACATTTGGTGTGGGTGCGGTGTTAGCTCAAACAGACAAGGACGAAACGGAAAAGCCGATTGCATTTATGTCACAAAAGTTAAACAGAGCACAACGAAATTATACCATCACTGAATTGGAATGTTTGGCAGTGGTCGTGGCAATAAAGAAATTCCGGTCTTACATTGAAGGATTAGAATTCAAAATTGTCACTGATCACGCAAGTCTAAAGTGGTTAATGGGTCAGAGGGATCTATCAGGTCGTTTGGCAAGGTGGTCGTTGAAACTACAAGGTTTTAATTTCACTATTGAACACCGAAAAGGTAAGGATAATATTGTACCAGACACATTATCTCGAGCATTTGAAGGTTATAGCTTCAAATGTGTCAGCCATCGATTTAGATTCTGAAGCATTTGACTCTCCTGAATATATTAGGCTGCGTAGGGAATATACGGATTCTAATTTACCGGATTATAAGGTGGTAGATAAGTATATATATAAGCGGGTACATTTTTCTAATGGGGATAAAGATGAATCAGAACTATACAAACTCTTCGTACCTGATGAGCTGCGCTTAAGTGTAATATATTCTGCTCATGATATGCCTACATCTGCCCATGGTGGAATAGCTAAAACCTTGGAGAAGATAAGACGGTATTTCTACTGGCCACGACTTGTCACAGATGTAAAAGACTACATAAAGAGGTGCGATTTATGCAAGACGTCAAAAGCGCCTACTGCTATTTTGAGACCACCTTTGGGACAAATGGTGAAAACGGACAGACCTTTTCAAAGACTACATTGATATCATAGGACCGTTACCTAGGACAAATACAGGGCATATCGGGATTTTTATAGTCTTAGACCACTTTTCCAAATTTACTTTTTTGAAACCTTTGAAGAAATTTGTATCTGGACATATTATAGATTACTTACGAACGACCGTATTTAATTGTTTTGGAGTACCCGAGGTCATTGTGTCGGACAATGGATCACAATTCAAAAGTCGTGAATTTTCTAAATTTTTATCGATTTATGGTGTTCAACATATATTAACAGCAGCTTACAGTCCACAGGCGAATGCTAGCGAGCGAGTGAATCGGTGTATTAATGAAGCGCTACGATCATATGTTCCAAAGGATCAACGTTTATGGGATTCTTATATTGATAGTGTTAATTGTGCATTAAGAAACAGTACGCATCAATCTATTGGCAAAACGCCATACGAAGTAGTTTTCGGTCAGACGATGGTAACGCACGGACAAGACTATAAACTTTTACAAAAACTTAATCTTTTGACGGAAGTAGACGCAGGGATTGAAAAACACGACGAATTTACAATTATACGGAGCTCAATAAGGACCTTGATGAAGGATGCTTATGAAAAGAATGCTAGGGTGTACAATTTACGATCTCGTACTAGGAACTTTGTGGTCGGACAGATAGTGTATAGGAAATCGTTTACACAGAGCTCCAAATTAAGTATTATAATTCGAAACTGGCTCCGGTTGGCGTGAAGGCCTTAGTGCTGCGTAAAATAGGACACGTTTATTTTGAACTACAGGACATTGACACTGGAAATAGAGCAGTATACCATTCGAAAAACATATGGACATAACCAAGACATTAAGAAAATAGTTTTCCGTTTGGCTTTTTACAGTTCCACTTCATCAGGATAGATCTGCCAAAGATGTATCTGTTTTGTGAGGGCATTTGTTTCGGATATATACTGAAAATTCGTTTTTTTTTGTTTTTTTTATCACAGTACAATTTTTGTTTTATTTCTGGAGGTTTTGAAAAGTTTTGAATTTGGGGATTTGGAAAAAAAAATACAAAGTCACGAAAAAAGGATTTTATTTATTTTTAAATAAAAATTGTGAACTAAAAAAAAAATATAAAGAGCTGAAATATATAAATGCAGATACTTGCTTAATTTCGATCTGGAGCCTTCATATTGTCCTGAATATTCAAACCTACAATTTTTTCTGAGAAGACTATTTTTGGACATAAGGAACAACCGAATGTTGACGTTACACATTTTTCTGAGAAGATTATTTTTAAAAGAAAAGAAGAACCGAATTTAGAAAAGTCAACAAATTGAAGGTTTTATTATAATTGGGAAGGCAAGCTGAAGTCAATATCCATCTGCAAACATACACACATGTACACATGCATATTCTTGATACTGAATTGATCTACATCAATAATATTTGGAAGAATTGCTTCAGTAATACCTCTATGAACACGGATTTAATTAATTTTCTGGCGTGTGACAATTCAGATTTAAATTGGCTTCCCCATCGAACTATTTTAAGTGTTCATAGTTTTTAAAGACAGAAAATTTGATCAATTTGGTACATGAATCTATTGTACGTACATATAAAGATTGTTTTTTTATTAGATTTACCCCCATATTCATATAATTTAAAATCAGTTTGAAATGTATTTTATGTCAAATTTTTCATACAAAATTTTTTTAAAATAGATTTCAAATACATTTTATTTATTTATGAATATGGGGGTTAAAATAATTTCGAAGCTAATTTGAGTTTACATTTCTTGTCTTAATAATTTAGTGTTTGTTTTTTTTTATATATACCTTTTAATTTAATATTTATTTAAAAGCAAATAACAAGTATATAATACCTACACACCAGCACAAAATAATCAAAATCTAAGTAAACTACCATAGCGGAAGCAAAGGAGTCTCAGAAATCAGGCCTGAATTCAACGAGGGATACCCCGTGAGTTTTTGCTAAGAGTTTTACATGATTTCATTTCGACAAAGACACTTAAATTTAACTTAAACAAAACATTTCATTGATTAATTAAAAAAGAAATATATAAATATATATATATATATATATATATATATATATATATATATATATATATATATATATATATATATATATATATATATATATATATATATATATATATATATATATATATATATATATATATATATATATATACATATATATATATATATATATACATATTTATATATATATATATATATATATATATATATATATATATATATATATATATATATATATATATATATATATATATATATATATATATATATATATATATATATATATATATATATATATATATATATATATATATATATATATATATATATATATATATATATATATATATATATATATATATATATATATATATATATATATATATATATATATATATATATATATATATATATATATATATATATATATATATATATATATATATATATATATATATATATATATATATATATATATATATATATATATATATATATATATATATATATATATATATATGTATATAAATTAATAATATACATAATATATATAAAAGTATAAAAATATAAAGGTATAAAAAATATATGTATAGTATATATAGTAAAGTATAGTGTTGGTTACTGCACAAAAGAAAATAAACTTCAATTTGGTAAAAAAAAACAACCTTTTAATTATTTATTAAATTTTAAGAATGTTATCTCTTTTGTTTGTTGCGAAATTGTGGTATTAGCTATGCCAATTTACAATATTTTAATTTGTGCAATAAAAATGATCGAGTAGATATTAGTATAGAAATAATGAGTTACTAAGGTTTTTTTTATTTGTTCCACGAAATGTTAAGGTAAATTAGAAAGGATGAATAGTGGGCGGCTATCCAGGAATCGAAACAGGGATAGCATGGTAGGGAGGGATCAGAGATCAGGGAGGGTGACAACCATCTGGTTTCCCTTAGTAGGTATCACTTCCTTTTGTTATTATTTCTTTTGTTTCCTTATTTTTTTTAGTTCTTTTAACTATATTAGTTTCATTTGATTAGATTCGAAGAGAGAAGCTACCTGTTTTAATATTTTATGTTGAGTACCCGAGTCTATCGGCCTAGAAACAATAACTATCCCAAATTTCCGTGACCACGGCCGGTACATAAGGTAGCAAAGTTTCTAGGAAGGTAGGGCCAAGAGTGGTGGTTCGTCACACTATTTTTATAACTTTGGATACAAACTATAACCATGGTGACTATTATTACTGTAACAGAATAGGCCTGTTAATCTCGGTCCTCTGACTTTTTTCGTAGTTCAGTTGAAGTAGTAAATAAAGAAAAAGGCCAACCATCTAACGCTGCCAATATAACAATTACATCCTTTAAAAATTGGACTTAGGAAAATGTTTCACGATCTCTGGGAGATTTTGGCCATGTTTGGGATCATATGAAAATTGTAGCTAAGAATCCACACTCTTCGAGAATATAAGACGCATTTTGCAATTGTATTTGTGAATTTTTTTACAAAATTTTTAAAATTGAGCTTAAGTAAATTTTTGACGATCTCTGACAGATTTTGGCCATGCTATCGAATATTTAAAACATTTTTTTTTTCAAATATTTATCAAACAAAGTGTACTTGCATAAATATGTGGCAAGGACCTTTATTAGAACTACCTGAAGTTCTTTAGAAGCTTTTTGCATAAGCTGCATTTAGGGTGCGATGACTTTATTGTCTGACTTTCCTTGAATGCTCTTTCATCATTAAACTCCAAAAAACCATGCAACAAACATGTAAATGCCGTTATTATTAAATTTCAAATATTTGAATCTTAACAGGGTAACTCATGCTCATGTATTCAACATAACAGTGCATTTACATTGGTCGCGTTCATGTCTGTCATACCTAACATAGCGTCTTCACGAGACATAATATCAAATATTTTTCTGTTAGCAAGCGTCAAATTCAATCGCAGAGAGAATTATGTTATGTGTAGACTTCAAATTAGATGTTATAATGATTGTTATTAGAGCGTTGTTATAATATATATTATCACAACAATCTTATGATATGAAATGTCAAAAATATTAAAATAAATAAATATGTGTGTATGTGTTAAGTGAAATATGTAAAAATCAATGTTTTCTATGAAATTTTTGCGATTTTATGTTTGTAAATTTCTTTAATTGATTTTTTAATTGAAATTTTTAAGAAAAATAAAAAACAAAATAACTAATTGTAGAAAAATAGTGCATGTTAACTCGATGAGCATTCGTATTAAATGAAATCTCATAACAAAATTAAAAATACGTTGTCCTGTTGTATGACATGAAGAGAAATTTCGACATTTTAGTTTTCTTGTTCTGCCGACGTTCTCTCTCATGTTATATCAAAGTTAATGTCTCGTGAAGACGCGGTGTAAATAAGAGCGGCAAGCGTCGCGTTAGCAACAGGGCACGTATTTACAATACATTCTACAAAAAAAATTCTCTAAATGTTCTGTACCCTGCTGCTAACAGTTGTGCAACTGTTGCGTGTTTGTCTTAGAAACGCACAGTTGACTAGTTCCGCTACACACAACAGTTGTGTATTTGCTGCCAGTTTTTCCATCATAAAATTTTTTCGCTATCTATGGTCAATAGTTATGCCGTTTATATTCTAATACAACGCCGCTTTATTATGTTGCAGCGGCAACTAGTTTAATAAATTTTGCATTACAAAATAATAAAGTAAACATATAAAGGAATATAATTAAAATAAAACTAAGAGCATTAAATATATGTTTTTTGTGTTGTTTACTACCCATATCGAGCCATAAGCGCCAAAAAAGCTCAAGCGACATGCTTTTCGAAAATCGTTTTTGGACGAAAATCTATTATTTACGATAAATCGGATTATCTGTCAAAGTTTCAAAGTCCTGCCATGTGTCGTTACGGAAATACAGCAAAAGAAACTTTAGCTTAAGTGCATTTTCCCTTAAAATTTTTAGATTGTTTACATTTTTTTAAAACTGCAATGTGTCGCTTAAGCTAAAATTCTCTTTTGCAACTAGAGCAAAACTAGTGTCAAAAACTGCAAGGATATCAATGAAACGGTTAAAGAACAGCTTGATAAAGATAATAATTACTAGTTTTAGAATAATTTGATTAAATTAATTGATTTTTCATGCCATCAATAATATCTTACAATATCTGAACCCCTACAAACATGTGTTGTCTTATAGGATTTTTTAGAACTATTAACATTACATATAACAGTCCATTACAAGCCTATATAGCCAATATAAGAGGTCTACTGCGATTTAAACCAAGGATAACTAAAAAACACTTCTCCTGTAAAATTTACTTTATGGTGCTTAAGCTTTTTTGGCGGTTATAGCACGATATTACATAGTATTTAATTTACTATAATGTTGAACTATTTTCATAACACGGTGGCGGCTTAGCGTTAAATTAAAAAAATTATCGGCGCAGCCATCTTAATTTATTGCAGTGTTTTTTCTTTGTGGTGAAAACTTTAAAATAAAATGAAAATGGACAATTCGTATGGTATTGACTATCGCATTGGATTCCATGTTTATAGAATATTTTATGGAACCAAAATGCACTCATAACTGAGTGCTAAACTAATTATTTTTGTTAATTTCAACTATTTCTTTTGTGCCTGTTTTTAATTGTTTGCATATATCAGCTGTTTATATCAGTATATTCATCAAGCCGTTTCTAAGAAGTAACTGTTGGGCGCAACAGTTGCCAACAGTTTCACAACAGTTGAGTTCAACAGCTACGTCTTATGAACGCGCCCATTCACTAGATTTCGAGACAATTTGATTTGAAATCCTTATCGCAATCTATATCGTTTACACTAAGCTTTTCTGCCATTTTTCAAGATTTATAGCCTTACAGCCACATTCATAAAAAATTTATTTTAGGTTTAAGAATCACAATTGTTATTGAACAGTCTCACGCTAAAAACTGTTTAATATAAAATTGTATTCATAAACACTACAATAGACATTGTGTGTTTTAAGGAATTTTAGGTTTCGATACTGACAACACCACCATGTTTTGTATTTAGTGTTGCAATAAAAAGAATATGATTTCATTCGGATATATTGAACTCTCTTTATAATATATTTCTTAACTTTCGATGAAGTAAAATCAGAAAAGTGAAATGATTACAAAAGAATTCACACGACTCTTTATATCATGTATGAAAAATGTACTCGAATAACGAGCCTATTTTCATTTGGGTTGATTGTTTCTACATCAGTAACACTACTTTTTGCTTTTATGTGTTTTGATATTTTTTTGCTAATTTTGTTGAACTTAAATAAATTAGTGGCATATTCTATCAAATTAAAAAAAGCATACTTAAACGCTTATAGCCAAGACTTCAAGCTTTAATTTAAAGCACATCATTTATTCTTGTGTGCTAAATTTGCAAAGATATTTAAAGTTAAAATTGATATTTCGATTATATGAATTTATTGAAAGTTTAGTAGGTGCATACCATCTTTAAACCTATTTTAAAATGTTCATGTAATATACATTTATGAATGCAATTTTATGAAATTTTGCTTAAAAGTAGTTTATTATCCTGTTTTAAATATTCATGAATATGGCTGTTATTTTATAACCCAAACGTTGGCTCTGTTAACGTTAGTAACATGAAATTTTAATATTTCCTATTTCATAAAAAATTTGGTTTGAAACAGTTGTCATTTAACAGAAAAAATATATGTTATTGAAAAAATAATGTAAAATTAGAACGTGATTTTGGTTCATCACGTTCTAAAGCCAAAGTTAATACGAAAAAACTGTTAACTTCAACGATATTTATTTTGTAGGTGACAACCCTACAAGAAATGTATGACCGAAACTAATACTCAGGCAATTTTTTTACTAGGCATATGCATAAATTTTGTCATTGGTGATGTAAAATCCATCATCTTTGACGAAAGTTAAATTTTTGAAAATTTTGACGTTACAATTTTATTTTATTTAAATTAATTTGAATGTCGAAAAAGTTTATATTTTAAATATTAAATTTTGTTAATTTGATATTTTTTATGCGTCGCGAAGAAAAAATATAAAAAGGGTAATTGAATTTTAATTGAACTTTAATTCAAATTTTGTGTGTGCTGATACGCGTATCTAATTTTGTAATTGTAAAGATTGCACGCTGTCACAATGAAAATACTCGCGAAAAACGACTTAGTAGGTCTAGTTGAATAGATCATTTTCCAATTTTAAAAAATTGCAATACACCCTCAAAATCGGAAGTTATCGATAAAAAGATGATTTTTTTAAAGTGTTGTAACTTTCGCAAATCTCAACCGATTTTAAGAGTTTTTATACACTTTATCTTTGGAAAAATAAGGATAACCAGCCTGTTCATAGAATCCGATACGGAATTGGATTGCAAACGGATTTCCAATCCAATTCCAATTGTGAATGGGTTCATGAAAACGTAACGAAATTGGTTTGTTCCAAAAGTGGTTATTTTTTTATCAAAATTCAGAACATCGTTAATAAAGTTGTATTTTCAGTGATAAGAAGATGGAAAAAATGTTTCTAGCTATTAAATGCATAAATTAAAGGGCTGCTGAACTCCAATTCATGGATAATTACTGAACAGAAATTTCCAAAAATCAAGCACAAACGGTAATATTTGGAGCTAATAATCTCACTAATCAACATCGATGTAAGTTGTAAGTGAATATAAGGAGCATCAATAGATCTTATATACAATTTCGTTAAATAAATTGGTTCAATAGTTGATGCTCCTGCTTACTAATATCAAGCATGACAAGAGGTTAAAATAAACAACGAATGCTGGGATAGCGACTTCTTAGTCCGATTAAATTTTAACTTTTATTTTTTACAAAAAAAAGAGCTTTTATTTTTGACCAAAAAAATATCAGTCAAATTTTAACTTTTATTTTTGACCAAAAAAATATCGGTAAAATTTTAACTTTTATTTTTGACTAAAAAATATCAGTCACATTTTAGCTTTTATTTTTGATCAAAAAAATATCAGTAAAATTTTAACTTATTTTTTACCAAAAAAATATCGGTCAAATTTTAACTTTTATTTTTGACTAAAAAAATATCAGTCACATTTTAACTTTTATTTTTGACCAAAAAATTTTAACTTCTATTTTTGACCGAAAAAGTATGAGTCAAATAATAACAGTTATGTTTTGACTTTTTTTGAAAAAAGTAACAAAATAAAAGAATTTTTAGATTTTTATTCCTTAGCTCACGACCATCACATTGCTATACTCGAATATCGTATAGACAAATTATTTCTGTCTGACTTTTTGAACTGAAATTTTGATAATAACTGTTATTTTCGGTCCCTGATTATTTTGATTGCTTTTAAACACAATCCAAAAGAAAAAACTAAAAAATTCTAATTTTTTAATTTTTATTTTAGAATGGCTCAAAAACAAGAAAATAAAATTAAATTTAAATGTACTGCCAGAATAAACAATTTGGAAGCTTTAGAACAAATGTTTTTTGAAAAGCTACTAACAATTGAAAAAATATGTATCTGGTAGAGTCCGACCGAAACCAGTTTTTTGAGGCCGAACCCGAACCGAAACTAATATTCGGCAAAAAGGCCGAATATTCGGCCGAATCCGAAACTTGCCGAAACTTTTTTAGCAATAACTGATATTGACATTTTAAGAACTTAACAGAACTGAAAACTAATTTATTTTATTAACGGCCCTTTTCACAATGTGATTAAAAGTTAACGTGGTCTTTAACGGCAAATTGGACATAACAAACTCTCCGTTAAAGTATACGTTAACTTTTAACTGTACAATGTGAAAAAGGGCGTAAGGGTATTTCTACATACATACTGTGTCAGTCAATATAATATGTAGTAGAAATTGAATATATTTCATTCCATCGAGCAAATATAAAACTTAAACATTTAAGAGTATATGACTAATAAAAACTTGGCATTAAGTTAGCTTAAATGATGAATAGAACTGGAATATTGAGTTCGGTACACATACATTGAGGAGCGTTTTACCACTCTATTGATGACGTTGCAAGATTACCAATCAAAAAGTTGAGCCGGAATAACTAAAAAGATATAAAGTGATATATTTACTTATTTTTGACACTAAATTTATACGATTTCATTCATTTCTACTAAAGTGAAGCTTTTTTGTTTACGCCCGCGTTTCATCGATGATATACTCGTACATTATAAAGAATTTTTCTCGACGGTATTGAATTCATCGTGAAGATTGAAAAATGAGCTTTTTTGATATTTTGAAAGTATTTAATAAAAGCTATTTTAAAAAACAAATAATAAATTTCAGTGCAAAATTGCAGAAGTAAATTCGATTGCGAAACATCGATTTATTATAACATAAAATAGATTTTCGATTGTAATCGAAATCGGTGTACCATTCCCCAGTTTATGCTATTTATTTTGGCAACAAACTATTGAATACTTTATGTTACTACATATGTACGTATATCTTTTGGTTGTGCTTTTTAAAACTAAGTAAAATTTTCATTCAATTTGAAAAGATATTGGAAAAGAAAAACAGATTCATGGCGGCGACATATTTTAAATTTTGAAAATACTATTTCGATTAACTTCCTTATTTATAGAGAATAAAATGTTTCGGTTTCGGTATTCGGCAAAAAACTTGGCCTAAACCGAATATCAGCCGAAACCACGATTTCGGTCGAATCCGAAACCGAATATTCGGTCGGACTCTAGTATCTGGTAATTTTTATTTGATTTTCTAATTCACAAACCAGTCTCTTGCAGTACATAAAATGTTATTTGTCACAAGCGCTATAGAATAACAAAATTTTATGTTAACGTTTTCGTTCTGTGAAATAACATAACGAACGAAAAAATTACAGAATAAGGCTATTAGTATCCAAGACAAAATCCTTTGACTGAAATTTATCTTAAACTGTAACCCAAAAAGTGCCGGCTTAGCTAATCCACACTCCTTTTATGGGAGATTTTTGTAGAGCGTAGTATTTTGTAGGTCATCAAAAATTTGACAACGCTCTTCCCACGTTTTATTATTTGTTATGATAAAAATAGATCAGGTATAGACATAGGGTAATGACCCATCTAATATATGATCTAATCAACAGGAGTCCCTAATGCCTCAATCGGCAGGAGTCCATAATGGCTCATTTCTTCGTATTGCAATTACCTATGTATTTGCAACTTATTTTATTGTTGCAAGGTGGCCGGCAATGTTTAAACATCTGAATTGGTATTTGTTTTCTGTTCAATTCTGTTTATTTCT
Source organism: Panzeria rudis (assembly GCA_956483635.1). NCBI lineage: Eukaryota > Metazoa > Arthropoda > Insecta > Diptera > Tachinidae > Panzeria > Panzeria rudis. Next base: position 83,359,785 of record OY101448.1, read on the forward strand.
CTTAAAACATCTCCTTCAGGTTTTCAATAACAGCGTCGACTTATAATAAATTTAAGTCGTGTCAACTCAAAGTTCTTACAGCTTTTTTATGAGCTTAATATTTCCACTACGCTTTCCAAAATGGTTCATTAATTCTGCGGAAAATCGCTCAAAGTTTGTTTTATATCGAATTATTTACTTAAGGAAACGATTAGAGCACAGCAATCATTGATACTAATGCAAAGTATTCCACGTTGTTCAGGTACACGCAAAGAAAAGATATGGTGTGGCATGGTTGCGTCAACAATGTTATGTTTCCCGATATAGCTTATGGTTGTGGCAAATAAGTTATTATTGATGTTTATATGAGCAAAATGAATCAATGGATCATTCTTTATTTTAAACTGAGCTTTATTTTAAAAGTTTTTCACAAACAAAACCGTTTCTAAAGAAATTAAATAAAAAAGCAAAAAACTTAACAAATCACAAAAACAAAAAGATTTAAAGTACTCGTAAATTAGGTAATAAAGAACAATACTTTTATTGACATTTTAAGGAAACTTCGTATTTAAAAACTATTTTTAGACCGAGCAAAAAGGGAGCATAAAAATCATTAGTAAAATCACTAATGAACTGAAATCAAACTAGTTTTATTTCTGATCATTCATCAATGATTTTAACACGTTGTTGTCAGAGGACGGAAGTGATTCAGTTCTTTACTTCTTGGTATGCAATGAAAATTCTCTGCCCTTATAAAATTTGTACTTTTATATTCTTTGTTGCAAATGGTTTTTTAAAACAGTCAATAGCGGATTTCAGTGTGTTTGATGTAAGTGGTCTTGCAAAAGTGCAAATGCAAAATATTGCAGCTTTTTTTATGAAATTTGTTGACTTTTGTTGTTGGATTTCATAAAAAGCTACAATATTTTGCATTTGCATCAAATACTGAACTTCGCTAATGTATTAATTATTTCATCTCAATATCGGTTTCTTATTCAAATAACACAATTTTCTGTTGTTAAGAAAACACTTTCGCCTCTACCGAAGTTGCCGAGATAGTTAAGAGGACGTTGTATAAATTATCAATATTTTTCGTCCTTTTTCCGCTATCCAAATAATTTCAGCTGCTTTGTTAATAGCATTATTTAAAGTTTGCTCGAAAGTCCTATCTTCTTGCATCACCGTCATCTCAAGTATCTGTTTCCCCATTTTCTTCGTCATTAGATGCATCAAAAAAACGTGCTTAAAGATTTTCTGAATATATAATTACCGTGCATTTTGGTGCATAACGAAAACATTGCAGTTGCTTTTACTAAAAAAATTTGGTTCCTTTAAATAATTAATTAAAGAGACAAAATTTTTTCTCTTCTTTCTTCAATCCATTTAATTTAATATTTGACTTAGCTGCACAATCAACTTATCACGATTTTTTGTGCATATAAGTAAAAAATTATGTTATGTTAAATCTACTTATCTGCCTTAATGTGCAAGTACGCACAGTTATTTAGTGTGTGCAGCTTACTTTGATTTTTTATATGAAAATAGTTTAAAGCTGCCAAAATATATGATAAAGGTACAGATATACAAAGTGCACTCAAAAATGGATTTTGAAGAATAACCACAGAAAACAAATATTTTGTGCAGTTAAGTCAAAATGCAGCTAAGATTGAAATTAAAGGGATTTATCCTAAGGTGCAGGTGTAGAACGTGCACTTAAAACACGAAATTGTATGGAATTTTAAGAATAGTGACACAATTTAATATTTTGTGGAGTTAAGTCAAAAGTGCGCTTCAAAAAGGCAGTTAAATCGAAACTACTGTACACTTTGAGCCATGGTTAGATTCTTTCCCCTTACTTATATTATTTCATGATGAACGATAACAATTAAAGAGAAAAAAAAGGATTTTTGGGTGCCAAAATAAGTACTTTTTTATATGTACATATATATATATATATATATATATATATATATATATATATATATATATATATATATATATATATATATATATATATATATATATATATATATATATATATATAGATTTTTAATTCCGGGAATTCCCGGGATAGCGGGAAACGAAAATAAGTTATTTTCCCGGGGATTCCCGGGAAAAAACCCTACTGATAATAGGCATTACTAAACCGACTACGCGTATGGAAGTTTCCGAAAGTATATTTCTAATTTCTTAAGTGAATGTAAATACATCGGTCGTATTGTTAAGAAATACTCCAACAGGGTTTTAAGACTTCCTCGTTTTTTTAACGGTTGCTCAGAAAAATTACAATTTATTTTTTAATTGAACTCGATGTTGCCCTAGTATTTTATTTGGGAGGTTTATTAATATAATTTTTGTAGGATATGAAATCTCCTCAAAAGTTAGAGCCTGGGCAATATCACTTTTATCAGTGTTTTCAAAAATAAGGTTATAAATGAGCTCTGCATATCGTCACCTGAAATGCAAAATAGCAAAACATCACTTTTCATAAGTTTACAGGAGAAGCAAAAAACTTTGTAAAATAAAAAATATTTGATGTATAAAAGCTATTTTTTATATATGAGCTAAAAATGCGACAACCGATCTACTTTTTAAGAAACATATTTTTTTATGTGTGTTACGTTATTTTGAATTGTAAATTTCTGAAATAAAAAGACGTATCATTAATGAATGTATGTTAGTATTAAGTGAAACAAGCAGTTCAAATATGAAATAATAAAATTTTTGTGTCAAATTACAGGTTCAATAAAATATTAAGAAACACCACACGTTCATAAATGCAGTACTGCGCTGCAACAGTGAATATAAATGTGATAAATGTATCAATAAAATTAACAGCCACGCAATAAATAGCATTAATAGGTTTGCGTAGACATGTTCAAACAAGTTTGCCATTCTGATGCAGCGCAGGCAGTACTGTATTTAAGAACGTCGAAATATTTCTATTTTACTTCTACTACGGAATAAGAAAATATCGATATATCGATATTTTCTTAAAAATATATCGATATATGTATATCGTCGATATTTTTAATTTCGATATATTGATATTTTTTTCCTAATATATCGACAGTATCAAATTCAATATTTTTTTTGAGCTTTGGTTTTGTTTTTCGTGCAATTTTTAAAAACATTTCGGCACAGTCTTCATCAAATAGAATATTACTAACAAAATTTTTTGTTTTATTTATAACATTTTGTCTATTCGAAAAATTATCATTCTTTGAGTGTAATTTTGTTGATGTATGTTTCATGAAATATTGGTGCAACAGTAAAGATCTTGGAAATTAACTCTTTCCGGCTTAATTATTTATAAGAAAGGTACTTTTTTGTTTTATTTTAAAAACAAAATTTGGGGACTACGTATGAATTATCATTGTTGAATAAATATCCGTATATCGATATTTTTTATTCGATATATATCGAAGCCGATCGATATTTAAAAATATATCGACATCGATATACATATATCGATATATTTTTTTCACTTGCCCTTCCCTACTAGAAAGATAAAGTTTTTGTAATCCAATGATATCTACATAATTATTATTAGCTTCTTCTATATATAATAGTTTTATTTAGTGTGTTTAAGAAAATTTAAAAATTATTATCTGAAAGAATGTTGAATGCAATTCGAATCGACTAATCGTACAAATTTCTTATAGAAATCTAACAGAATTTCTTGTGAGATTTGCACAGATTTCTCCATTTGGCTCGTACGCCCTCAAAACTTTTTGGTAAATTGCTAAAACTGCAGTTTTTATCCTTTTTTTAAGATCTAGCAAAATAAATTATTCAGCCTTATTGCGAATGTCGCTACAAGTGACGTCGACGGTGCAATAATGGCATTGCCGTTGTCAATATTGACGGATTTCGATAACAATTGACAGCTGCTTCGCATTTTAATAGGCGACTTTAAGACAACATTGTGTTAAATTGGCTCTGTTTTTGTCGACACAATTTTTGGCAAATACTCGATAGAAATTTTTAGCTGTCACGATTATTATTTGAAAAAGTATTTAAGATATAAAAAAATTAAAATAACAATCAACAAACAATTTGAGGAATTAATTCAGCGGCTTGAAAGTAAACCAAACCTAGCAAAAGGATTTCATAGGAGCAGAACTCCTAATAATTTTAAGAAAGGATTGGAATAAATTGCGACGAAATTAAATCTGTTGGACCACTAATTAGACATAGCGATGGCTGGCAAACGGTAAGCACCAGAAAATATATCGCCATATAAAATGCAAAAGCGGCGGCCTATCATAATTTTTAAACATGTTTCAGGAAGGATAGGTAACTTAATAAAAAGAAAACTATTGGGAATATAAAAATTATTTTTTTCTGGGTAGTATCATTTATAAAGTCTGAATTAATGATACTATGTTGACAAAACATAATCACAATAGTTTTTATTAAGGTTTTTATCCTCTGAAAATTAAAAAAAAAATCATGATAGGCACTTTTGCATTTTATACTACGATATGCATCTAGCAAACGCTCCAAAATATTTGAGGATGATTTTCAAAATATATCATATACATACATACCTTTTTTTAATTTCCCTTTTGCACGACTAAAAATATATAAAAAATTAAAAGAAAATATTTTTAAATTATCTATTTTTCATCAATGACATTTTTATTTATTTGTCATTATCGAAAAAGCAAAACTAATAACAAAACAACCAAAGGGAATTGTAACAATTTAGACACATCTGTACGAAATCAGTCAGAAATCTTTCAGAGATGTCGGCACACACAAGAAGATAAAATCCCTCTGATATATCCATACGAAATCGATCAGAAATCAGCCAGATTAGTCGTATATTTAATGTCTGATAGATATCTTTACGAAGTGTCTAAGAATAAAGTCAGACATTTGCCAGAATTGTCTGATTCAGACAACGTCGGCTTATTTTGCTGGTTGGGTACTTGATGATACATTATTTTGAATTTTTATTATAAAATCATTATTTTTCAACCCAGGTGCATAAAATTTTATAGAGATATCTAGTTTTATCAGCAGAATTGCAACCAATCAAAAACGCGATTTAGAATTTTTTGATGATACGTTGTTTTAGATTTTAGGTGACGATATAAAACTACACGCCAAACCCCATGAAGACTCAAATTTTTTTGATTTATACTACGTAATTTTTTAAACTGGTTTTAACAATTATTTTATTAAAAAACTTAAATCCATTTCAGAAAGAACTATTGTCGTCTCCGAATATAGAGGTTCTACTTTACAAAATAAAAGTACAACATCCTTTAATTTAGGCTTTATAGTACGTATATTGTATCAAATAGCCTCTGCGTTATGTGAATTAAAGGCCCACAATATTGTAGCTCATAATTTGGAGCCTAAAAACATACTCTTAGACCAATATGATAATATTAAACTATTCAATTATGGCCTGTACTATATGACAAAAGGTGGCGAATATGTTACATTTCCCATAGGGAACATTAAATATATGCCTCCGGAACGTTTACTGGGAGCAAACAATAATATTAAAAGTGACATTTGGTCTTTGGGCATAATTATAGCAGAGCTTTTACTACAATCATCATTTTGGCCAAATTTAAAAATATCTGCTGTATCTCGAAAAATACTATCATTTTGCCAATCAAAAAATGTTTTCGAAAAAATTGCTCGGGAACATGATAAACTTGATGAGTATCAGCAACTGAATGCCGATGTACGAGTACTAATAGGACAATGTTTAGTTGTTATGCCAACGGAAAGGCCATCGCCAGAGGAACTTTTAAATAACAAAATATTTTTGAATAATATCAATTTATATCAAAGTACTCCTTTAGAGAAATCTCCCATTCTTTTGCTACGAATGCCTTTGGAACAAATCTATTATTGGTGGCAGCTAGCTGGCGGCGACGTGCAAACAGAATTGAAAAAAGAGGGGCTCATACGTAGTGAGGCTCCTATACTATCCATACCACAACTTGTTTGCCTTAATGGCTCTATAGTGGGTCCAAAACGCAGTCAATCGTATTTAATGGATGATCGTGTGGTGATTTTAAAGCTACAGAATCTTATAGATCGTTTAAGAAAAATACCCTCAACAGCATATTATCCACTTATACACTCTCCTAAATTTCCTTATAATTTTGCTTTAGGCATGGATCAGTTGCCGCTGGTGATACGTGAAAAAGACATTGAATATCAATTTTATAGAGTCAGACTATTTTCTCGTTTGTTAAAGGTTTGTTTAATGCATGCATTTCCCTAATTTGTATTTGATTAGTTATTCCGTGTTCATTAAGGGTTATCCATATACATCAGATCTAATACGCAAGGAGGCCAGTATTGATATACCTCCATTACTAAGAGGACCCATATGGGCATGTCTTTTGGATGTTATACCGAATGGTAGCTACGAAAAAATTGATAAATTTACACCCACCTCAACTGATCGTCAGGTGAATTGCCTATTTATGTATGTGTATATATAATTGTATAGTGAAAATTAACTTAAAATTCCGGCATAGATTGAAGTTGATATACCACGCTGTCATCAATACGATGAGTTATTATCATCACCGGAAGGTCATCTTAAACTTAAAAGACTTTTAAAAGCTTGGGTTACTGCTCATCCTTATTATGTATACTGGCAAGGTTTGGATTCTCTGACAGCACCATTTCTCTACTTGAACTTTAATAATGAAGAGTTAGCATTTCATAGTGTTTACAAATTCATACCCAAATATTTGCAATGGTTTTTTCTAAAAGACAATTCAGCCATAATAAAAGAATATTTAAGCAAATTTTCTCAGCTGACAGCATTTCATGAGCCGTCGTTGGCAAAGCATTTAGCCAATATTAATTTTATACCAGAACTATTTGCAATACCCTGGTTTTTAACAATGTTTTCACGTGAGTTCGAAAAAATATAAATAAATAACTAAATTATTAAAATTTTTAATCTTTACAGATGTATTTCCTTTGCATAAAATACTACATTTATGGGATAAATTAATGCTGGGCGACAACTCATTTCCTCTGTATATTGGAATTTCTATTTTAAAACAATTAAAATCAACTTTACTTGCTTCGGGATTCAATGAGTGTATATTGCTGTTTTCCGATTTGCCGGATATAGTAATGGAAAGTTGTGTTGTAGAGTCGCAAAAGATGTATGAATCCACTCCAAAGAGTGTATCCCACCGATTTCATGTTTTAAGAGACCAAGAACTAGGACCATTTGTAAGTTTATTTGTTTAAGAAAGTATCAACGATATTCAATAAATTTCTAACTCATTAAGGATATAACAGCGGATGTAACTTTAGCCCATTTACAAAAGGAAATGTCTCCACGAATTAGTGCTAACGACTTGACCGACCTCTTACGGCATCAATCCAATGAACTATTGTGTTTGGATATACGAAGTACTTCAGACTATAATCGTGTTCATTTACCGAATAGCATTAATATACCCTATAATAATAAACAATTGGAAGAAAAGTCACTCGAGTCTTTGAGCGTGCCTCAAATTGAAGAAAGGCTGCAAAACCGTATTATTATCTGCATAAGCAATATACATGAAAACGCCGTTGATGTAAGTGTTAAGCATAAAATTTGATTTAATTTCTGATTTTAAATGTTCCATTCTCGTAGTTATCGAAATTTTTGGTAGAGTGTGGCATACCACGCGTTTGTGTACTACATCAAGGGTTTAATATTCTACATTCCATAGAGCCTAACATCTTAGTATCTAATTAACTATATAATCGAAAGAATTAGTTAAATTTATAATTACATATAAAGTAAACATTATTTTACATTACGTACTGTTTGAATAAGAATCTTTAAAACTTGGGCTTAAATCAAGTTTAGCTACGTAGCTCAAAAAAATAATAAAAAATATACTATCCGATAGAGAATAAAAAAATAAGAAGAAAAAATTATATAAAAAAATTGTCGGCGAGGCTTGGTTTCGTAGTTATTGGCCTCTGAAGTTCCAGTAGAAAATTGTGATTATATGTGTATTTTTTATACAATGCGGTCAATATTGGTATCATTTAAAAGCTTTTGATAAGATATGTTAGGAAATGCTAAAATTTTTATTTTTTTTTCTTATATTTTGATTCTCTATCGGATAGGATATTTTTATATATTTTTTTTGAGCTATGTAGCTAAACTTGATTTGCTCCAAAAATTTTTCTTTTGTATAATTGTTAACTTATTAAAACAAAGTAATATTAACTTGTGCATAATTGACTTTTAATTTCTTTAGTCCTGGAGTGTAATTCACAAATTTATTTTAACACTAATTAATGCTAGGAACACAACTGGGACGAACGACGAATTTTCGTCCACGAATATTCGTCGCCAAAAATAAAACATGTTTGTGTATATGAAAATACACACAATAACGGCGTCGGAAGAAATTCGTCATACGCGGCGAACTCTGAATAGATTTATTTCTATTTTTTATGCCGGCGAACGACGAACAAATCAGTACCAAGTGACCATGTTTGGTTTTAGTTTTAAAGTGTTTTAGTAAATAAAGTTACTTTTTACTTTAATTATTGTTTTATTTCTATTTTATAGCGTTTTAAAAAATATAGATAATAATTAACTATAATAATTGGTGTTAGCTGTGTTTTTGTTAATGATAAAATTTTCAAGTATTACCATATTTACACTATGCAACTTTGTTGCATGCAATTTTCATTTTAAGTGAGAGTGTTGAAATAGAAATGTACACATTTATTATTTCTTCTCTGTCTTTCTCACTGAAAAAAGAGAGTTGCATGCATCAAAGTTGCATAGTGTAAATATGGTATATGTATGTATTATTTTTTTAATATGGTGTAGTGTGCACCCTTAGTGGGTTGTTAGGGTAAGGCAGTACAGACAGCTGATAACATACCCAGGCGGGTTATCAAACATATGTAAATTTATAGGAATGTAACAAAAACAAACAGGTAGAAAATGGTACGACTGTTCACAAAAACAAAGTCAAGAATAAAAAATTATAATGTTATTGGAAGGATCATTTTTGTTTGTTTTTGCGATCGACGGTCGAGGGTCTACAGCGACCAGAAATAAAATCTGAGGTTATTCTTGTTCTGGAGGACTATACGACAAGTGGCACTAAAAAAAATGAAACATAAGTGAAGTGTTGTGTTGGTTTCTTTATTACAACAAAAATCTTTTGCTTGGCAAATTACAAGCCAGAAATAATAAGAAAACATCAAATAACAATTTTGCCTCAAAGTATCAAAAACAAGAGAACAAAGTAAATTAAAAGCATCAAATATAAAATTACGACGTGTGAAACCGTTCAGAAACAAAAGTCTGGCAATGGTGCCAGAAATTTTCGGGGAAAAATCTTTATTTTAGAAAAAAAAAACTTCAAAAATGTTTACGTGTAATATGAATATAATTCATGATTGCTAATTATATTAAAGTTTCTATACATATACCTATGGTTATACATATGTATATAAAAATTAATATATAAACATCGAAACCCAACATTCAATTCAAACAGGTTACTTATATTAAAATTATAATATATTAGACTAAATTTATTTGCTGGTGGTTAAGCATTGCCTATATGCATTTCATTGGTGCTTTACCAAATCTTATGTACAGACTTTCAAAATCCATTTGAGAATTTACAATTATGTAAATAATTTTCAAAACTAAGTAGAGTAGGCTTTGAAACTTATACAAAATTCTCAAATGGTTTTTGAGAGTCTGTAACTGTTCAAAAGTGTGTTTGAAGTCTACTGACGATTTGGTCAAGCACCAATGAACAGAAAATAATCGGTAGAAAAATGACAGCTATGCGGGGTGGAACAAAATTTCACATCCCCCTCAACCCTCCCAGTTTTATTTCATTTTTTCGATAATTTTTTGAACGGAGCTAATATGGAAAATAAAAACTTGCGTTGAATTTGTAAACAAAAAACAGCTGATCTGTTGTTTGGCGCTTCCAGAACAGGAATTATCAATTATTTATCATCTGTGCTTGTGTTAGCTTTAAAAAGTAAAAATATAAATTACTATTAAACATAAAGAAGCAATTTTAACTATTTTAGCTGCATAGTTTCTTTTATTTTCATTGTTCCCTAAAAAAAAGATGTGTGCAGTGCCATTGTCAGATGACGCCATTGTCAGATGACGCCATTGTCAGATGCAGAAACTTCGCACATCTGACAATTTAAATATGTCTGACAATAATCTGACAATGGTAACGCGATGTGTTCACACGATTGTGAGATGTCTGACAATTTTTTGTCAGCAGGTAGTACTAAAATCGACTGACAATGTTTTTTCTGCCAACGCTGTCAGACAAAAATTTTCAGTTCACACGATTTTAAGAACTTTTTGGCACATTTTACTTACAATATTGTAAGATCTGACAATCGTCTGTACATAGCTTTATGTACTTTAGGATATCATTTGAAATGTCTTTTGAAGTCGCTTTTAATAGTGTATGTAATAGCATATGGACTTTAACGTTTTTCACCAAGTGTTGTCTATTCGGGAGCTGTTTTATATCACAAATAACAAAAAAAAATCCCCAGCTAAAAAATTTTATTCTATTCGATTTCAAAAGTTTTAAGCGATAATGGAACGAAATCGTATGAAAACTAAAAATGCTAGAAGGAAAAAACGAAAACGCTAGCATTTTAATTTACTAGCAAATCCTTTATTTAATAGTTTTGTTTTTTACTAGTGCATTTTTAGTAAATTTAAATGTTGGCGGTCTGGTTTTTTTACTATATAATTTTTAGTTTTTATCTAATTTCGGTCCATTATGTCTTAATTTTTTTTTTAATGGAATAGACTATTCAATGAAAATTTATAACTATGGATTTGGTCATTATTTGTAATACAAAACAACTTCCGAAGATAGAACACTTGGTGAAAAACGTTAAAAGTTTTGATCACTTATAACTCAGTCATTTTTTATCCGATCAAATCCAATTATCCATTCGACGCGTTATTTTGAAGCCTTTCAAACAATATATAGATCACTTTAATCGAACCAGCTTTTGACTCTGGGAAGTATACATCGAAAAAACACAAATATACCATTATCTGGAAATGGCATAAATAAAAATTTGTCTTTCCTTTTCCATGTTAAGCATATCCTAATCACCCTAAAAATGAATTAGAAACTTTATACATTTTGCTTGTAACACACTGCTTTACATGTAAACCATTTAAAAAGACTGATTTTGCAAAAAAAAAGTACCACTTAGCTCACTGGGTAAGGAAAATTGTCTAAAGCATCTCTTCATTTAGTAAAAAGTATCAAAAAAGTGGCAAGAATTACTAAAAGTATCACATTTGGCTGCATTTTGTAAAAGTAGCAAAATAGTATCCAAGCAGTCGAAAAAGTGGCAAATTGCTACTTTAGTAGCACCAACGGTAACGCTGACTTTATATGCTACACTCGGCTAAGGAGAGACACTTTTGCTCTCAGCCGAACACGAAAGACGTAGGCAACCAAAGAACCAACCGCTGAAGCAAATATTTTTGTCTGGCATTGGTTGAAATTAAAAATTAAAATTTTAGAGTTAAGATTTGATTACTTATTGTTAGTTAAATTTTATTGAAGATACAATAAATAAATATAATCGATAAAAAAATATATGGATAAACTAAAGTTTTAGTGAAAAATAAGTGTAAAAGCGTTCGAGATTTTATACGTGCCGCATTATATCTTGAAGTTTTCGGGAAAAATGAAAAAAATAATAACGGTTTTGAAACATAAGCTGTTCAATGTATCAAGTACAAAATACGGGATAGAACAATGTGCAATATGCCCGCTTTGAATTGCCCAATAGCTAACAATATAAACATTACGTAACAGGATTTCGATTAGTAGTATTATATTGTTCTTCCTTACTTTCTTATTCTTGATGCAAAATTATATTATTTCCTTTACTAATATGTTACACCACTGTAAATGCGCTATACGCACTTGCTGCTCGTTTGGCTCTTTTTGCGCAAAAAAAGCGCAAAGGAAAATGATCCTTTTTGCGATTGCTTCTTAAATGCGCGGAGCAAGTGCAATAATAAATTGTCTCCGCTCTTTGCGTAAAGAGCAAAAAGGAGTAAAACGAGCGGCGATGCGCTGCGGTTTTTCGTAGTCTGCTAGATTTTGCCCAAAATCTCGTTTGAGCTAGATTTCATGCTTATGTAAATGCCCTATAAACGGAAAATTGTGCAGTTTTTACATTTTTATTCTCAATTTTGTTATATTAATTAAAATTTTTAAAAATAATTTTACTCTATTTGCAAGATTATAGTTCATATGTACGTAACATTTTTTTCAGAAGTCTATTGGAAAAATTTTAGTAATTCACACAAACAAAAAACAATACTTTCTTAGCCCAAAAAATAACATGTATTCTTCAAATAAAACAAAAACTTAAATACGAAAGCAAAAATTTTAATTACTTTATTGGATTTTGCTTCTTACCCGACGTCTTCACGAGCCATCGACTTGAACATGACGCCGGCAGAGCAACTGTAAAAAATTCATCAGCTTTTTTGTTGTGGTAAATACGTGCCTTACCTGGCCTTTACACATGCAAGTGCAAGTTCGAAAAACTCAATACACTCAAACTTTTCTACTAACACACTTTTGGTTCAGCTATGAGAAAGACAGAGAAACGAATACCAATTGCTTTTTCGTTGATAATACCTACACAGAACTTGCATTCAAGTACTTACATGTCTAAACGCAGGGTTAGCAAAGTATTTTGTGGTAGTGCAATAGAGATACAATATTTACCAATTTTATTCTGTCTCTTTATATTGAAAATGGTTGTTAACGGCGAATTTCATGGCGAACAGTAATGCTCAGCCATATGTTCGTGCATCGATGTCAGAGCGTGGACGGAACATGGACATGAGCGGTCGACATTAGCCATATGCGATGTCTGATATGATGTTCATACCACGTTCATGGCTAATGTAGACCCCCAGTAACGTCTTTAAGCCTATTCGAAAAAAATTAATAGATCTCCCTGTGTATTTTGTAGAAATTTTATGATAAATGTCCCACAGTGCAAATCATCAGGATTTTTTTGCGAAATTTGTTTTTGCAAGAATAGTTTATTAACTTCACGTTCCCTCTAAAAATACCTAGTTATCATTTTATCTTATGGTGTTTTCTTTTCTAGAAAACAGTTTTAACAGTTTTTTAATTTTTATTAAAAAATTGCAATTTAGCATTCCATTAAAGCACAAATTTACTTACCTTCGTATGGGATGATACAATAATTTCTAATAAATTCACTTCCTCGAAAAAATAATATATTTCAAATCTTCAGTGAAAAGTGCAAACGAGCAACATTTTTTTGTAGAAAAGAAAACGCCATTACTGTAGGCTACACTCACAATACTGCATTTGTATTAGCGCAAAACCGTTTTTTGCAAAAAACAAACGAACAAATTTTTTTTTCGAAAAAAATTAAAAATAAAATTAATTTCGCAAAAAAGTCACGCAATATCTTAATGCTGTTCCTATTTACCCAAATTAGCTAAAGTTGAATCAGAAAATCATGGGAAAAATATAAAAACAGCGTTTTTATGGTAATTTAATATGAATATGTTAAATCGAGAATATCGCGAAAACGACAGCTAACTTTGAAAAACGGCTAACACCATTGAATTCAGCGTACTCGAATTAGCTTTCCAGTAAGGAGCCCAGCTTGTTAAATTTTGAGACTAGCATAGTGTTATTAGATTTACCGGTTAGTATGTAATACATTATCAGAAAAAATAATTTTTTTAATTTGTTGTATTGTGTTTTAATAAAACAAAATTTTAAATAAATTGTATATTTTTTTGATTTTTTAAAAAAAATTTTATGACAACGCTCTCTGGTTGTTCGAATTGGTTTAGTTTGTTGAGCCAAAATTTTCAAATTGTTCTAGCAATGGAAACTATATTATCTAATCACAGTTGTGAATGAAAAAGGTAAATTTGGTATTTTTTTTACAAATGTGTGATGGTTTTATTATTTTTTGAATATGTTTATATAATTTTTTTATATTAAAATTATTTTCATAATAACATTTACAATTGTTCGGATTCTCTTTTTTTAACCATAATTAGACGTAAAGCAAAAATTAAACAGAAAAATAATTTTTTAAATAATAATTAAATAAGAATTAAAGAGAAAACAGTTTTATGTTTTAAAGCGGGATTAAACAATTATAATAACTTCTATTGAAGAAAAAAAATATTAACAAATTACTTATTTATTTAATTATTCATATTGCAATTTTTTGTTTGATAATTTATAATTAATTACATACACATTCAAAACCTTACATTCATACGAAAATATTTACATATAAATATCATTAAAATAATTATTTTATAAAGAAATTTATTTAGCAAATTAAACAAAAAATAATTGCATTTCAAATAAGTGTTTTCTATAGTTGCCTGGCTTATTATTTAATACAAAGCTTTGGCAAGAAACTAGAATATAAACTGTTAACTCAGTCTCCTTCAAAGCTGTTGTTTTATTCCCCAAAACTCTTAAGGTGAAGGTACATAATAGAGGGCTGCAAAGTGTACTCAAATGTATTCGTAGAATGTACTCGTATGACTTTCGTGTGTGCAGAGATGTATGTATACATGCATGTACATATGTGTACATACATACCCGTTTGGACAACTCGTCGTAGAGAACATTTTCATCAACGACTACTTAAGGAAATCTCGACATTTGTCATGCACGATATTTGTCCATTACAGTTTCTTTTAAGACAATCTAACAGAAACTGTACTCAAAGAATATATAAAAGAAAAACTACTCAACTGGTCATGCCAACTAGACAAATGAAGTTCTTGTGTTCTTGTCGCTCAGCCTGTCACCAGTTTGAATTATTTTGATACATTCCTGCTTGCTAAAGTTGAGCGAAATTGAGCTGATGAAAAGTTCTGTTACAATCATAGCTGCCAGAAATGACGATTTTTTACGATATGGCAAAAAACGATATGACATACTGTGTTGTCATATCGTAAGTTTCTTACGATATGACAACACTGAGAAAGCCATACACTGTGAATGGCTTCCTCAGTGTTGTCATATCGTAAAAAACTTACGATATGACAACACAGTATGTCATATCGTTTTTTGCCATATCGTAAAAAATCGTCATTTCTGGCAGCTATGGTTACAATGTCTATAATAAAACTTCTTGTATTAAATACTCTCTGAGCGACAAATTCCTCAAATTGTTATTGTAGAACACGTGTAAAAAAGAAACAACCGAAAAAATTTATTGGGAACATTTCTGAGGATGTTGTCATTTACATGGTCATTAATGAAAAGATGGGTGGCAGTGTCGCTGTTGTTGTTATGTATAAACTTAGCGGCCATTTGTTCGAAAATTTCCTCACTGACCTGTTTGAGCTGTCACCAACAAGTCATCGACGCTTTAACATTGTCATGCATCGGTCTTGCAAGATTTCTGAAAGACATGGCCAAACGGGTAGCCACGACCAAATATACCCTATAAACAAATCTGTAGTCGACTACAAAAAAATCAACTTATAGTTAACTTTTTTAGACTAACTAAAAGCTAACTACAATGTAATCCAGAACTGACCCAAAATCAATTCTTAAGTTGAGTGCATAATGGGATTTGGTGAGAGCTAACAATTTTACTCTCTCAGCTACTTTGAAACTCATTTCGAGTCTATATTAACTTATTGCTGTCATTATTTTAAATGGTACCTTAGCTGGGTGGTCAGCACGTTGACTACAAAACGTGTGATACACAGTTCGAACCCCAGCATAATCTTTTTGCACACTAACTACCAGTTGACTTAAATAAAGTTAACTTTAAGTTAGTTGGAAAGTAATGCAGAGTCGGACAATTGACTACCGCCTAGGACGTCGCAATGTTAAAATAGTCAGTTGACTCCATTAAAAGTAATTCAGTCATCAACCACCATTAGTTGAGAAATATTTAGCTTAAAGTGCGTTAAAAGTTAACTGAGTTGCTTATAGGGTACATACATATATATACACATATATACAAAGAACATAATTGCACACACAACATACATACAAACATACATACGAGTACTTTCGTGAATACGAGTACTTTCGAGCAGGCCTCTAGTACATAACACGCGTTAACGCGGCAACGCATTTGGTGCTTTTCCAACTTTAGACGCTTTAAAAGCGGCAAGTTACACATCACGCGTTAGATGCATTTTTTCTTATACAATTACAATCCTTGGATCGTTGGTTTTTGTTTGTTTTTTTTACATTTTATGTTTCTTTTGAATCTTCTGATTCGATTTGTTGTGATAGTTTAAATAAAATATATTTTTAAAGGTTTAATTTTCATTGCACAAAAATAATCATCTGAATCTGGCAACACTAGATGTCAAAACGCGCTCAACGTGAGAAAAATTTAAAAGTTGCTGAACTTTGTGCGGCGCATGAGTTTCAAACTTATTTGTGTAACTTGCTCTATGCAAACACACTATTTCAACTTTTTTGACAGAAGTCTGTAACGCGTTGACGCGCGCAACGCGTGTTATGTAACTCCACCATTAGGGTCATATTCATAAGAATCGTAGTTTAGATTTAAAGTATAAGTTAATTACCAAATACGTATGTACTTTAAGCTTAAAAGAACATTCTTAAATAGTTTTATTCATGAAGAGTACATATATTAACAAATAAATAATTTAACGATATACATATGTATTAAAGTAGCCGCTTATGTATACAATTTTAAGGAGGTTTGCTTAATAATGGTTTGTAAGCCCGTTTAAAAATTTTCTTTATGAATGTAGCAGTTAAGACTTGAATCATTAAAATATATGTATGTAGCACTTTTTAAATAATTTTCTTAGCATAAAAATTTATTATTTCGGTTATTACTTTTCACTTTTATAAAAAAAAAAATAAATATGTACCTATCTCTTTTAATTGTTTTACTTTAGTAGAAAAAGAAATTAATTCTGCTTTCTTAAACACGACTTTATCGGCCAATATAACAATATTATGGATAATTTGCAATAAGATTTAGCATCTACCACCATAACGATAAATATTGCTGGATCGATTTGTAGCTCAATAATTTTCTGACCCATAACGCAAAGTGAGTACTTGTGTGAAAAAATTTCAAAAAGTGGATTTTGTTTTTCATACAAATTCCATCGTCAAATAAATGCATAGGAATTCAAGTCTTTTATAAACGAACGATTTTGTACGAAAAAAAAATGTTTACTTTTTTCACACAAATTCCTGTGCATTTTCGAATAATAACATTTTTAATTGCAGATAAAATTTTTACTGCTTTGCCCTGAAAAAATTATTTCACTTAAATTCAACTAATGAAATTCATTGACCTAGATTTGTTAACTTTTTGCAACAATACGCTGATTCATATGCATACGTTGTTTCAATGAAAATATTTGTTGAAACTGAATGTACATATATAAACGGTATATTGAAAGCAATCATTCATTGTTGTTATTATTTGACAAAATTAAATGATTTCATTGATTTAACGTATTTGTACGTTAGGTCACACCTAATGAACAAATCATTGAAACAATGAATTTTTTCCATGAATTTATGTACCTTTTTGGTTCCGTGCATAACTCTCAAAATCTGGTGCTGCTGGTCTACCGAATTTCATAAAAAATTTTATTTCTTATTCACAGTTCACAATAGTCATTGAATAATTTAAGGCTAACAAACTTTTATTAAGATACCGCATTCATAAACATTAATTTAGCTATTGCATGTCTTAAAGAATCTTGAATTTTTACAAACCACTTCAAACACAGAAAACATTTAAAATTTTTGTTTTCAAACAAGAATTTCTTAAAATTAACTTTTAAATTCAATAAATATTTTTTCTGAGCTCAGATTTTACATTTAAAAGTAACATCAAAAACTAACTTTATTTTCAGTAAAATGTGGTGTTTAATTTGACAAAAATCATTCATTGAACTTAGTCCTTACTTTGATCTCAGTACTTTTTACGGCCAAAATTTTGGATATGAAGTTGTCCTTATTTTCACATTTATGTTTTTGTGCGGATATTTCTTACAATTAATACTGCAGTACCATGGAATATTTTTCATGTGCTATTTTACATTGAAAATTTGCCGATTTTTATAATTTAGAGCTTATTTCAATTGCTAAAAGTTACGCTTTTTAAATAAATAAGAAAATCAGAAAAAACATCAAAGTAAAAGCTTTTACACAAGCGGCCCATCTAAGGCGAATTGATACCAGGTGGACCTATTAGTAAAAATGAGCATCAGCTGACTTTTCCAAAGTGTCAAACTCTATGTAAAAAAAAACTATACAACAACTTTTTTTGTATGCATTTAACATGACAGATTGGTAAAGTCCAGTTGTTGTTGCACTAATAAGGCCACTTGGTATTAATACGCTTTGGGCCCATCCATTATACAATATTATTGCAGATGTTATTGTACATATTATTGTCATTTTGACCTATACTATGCAATAAATGGTACAATATTTTCAAAGAAAATATTGCCCAATTTTCCTGACACTAAAAAAGTAAACATAATACTGAACAATGTTGCCACCACATTAAAAAATTTTTTTAATTGCACAATAGAAATCAGAAGGCTTTTGATTTTTCACAATATATTGTGCCACCTTTGAATATGACATACACATTGGCGATATTATTGTACAATACGAAAAATTGCACAATTATATTGCAAGTGGGTGGGCCGCTTTATATGTATGCGTAAATTATCAACACCGTTTAAAAATTGGTGCAGAAATAACGTTTAGAAAAAATATTTTTTGTGCGTAAAGTAAAAAAATCGTTTTTTATCGGTAACTTAAAATTTTGAAGGTGTATTTAAATAATTAACTTATGAATTTAGTCGAACTGTATAGTTTTAATCCAAAGTTATTTAATTAGTTTGGCTTAAGTTCATTACAATTTAATCTTTCGATTAAGGACCATTATTACAACTCGGTAGTAAAATAAAATATAGTTACAGGCATCTTTAACAAAAGTGAGTCTTAAACTGACATTTGAAACTTTTTCATTATTACAAACAACTTGCCTGTAAAATAAAAGTTATCTTTTTCAAAGTATGGCTATACCAGAGTATTTACCGACTATTGTGAATGGTTAAAGAACACAGTGGCAACGTTATACATGTGTATTTACTTGATAAAGTAGAAACTATGGCAGCCTATGAAAATGAGGTAACTTCAAATGACTACACATAACGATAAAAGTTATATATAGAATAAACCCGCCTATAAGTTATCGCATACTATTACGATAAAGTTGTAATAATGAAAAACTGTGTATCCGTCCGATAACATCCTAACTATAACTAATGCCAAGTTGTAATAATGTCCTTAAAGCAAGTAATAATGGAACAAACAAAGTAACAATTTGTTATGCGGAAGTTTTCACCTTCCGTACACCAAATTTTTCTTTGTCGGTTCGGTGTACTTAAATTTCTGAAGATAACACCACAAACCTCATTAAATCGTTTTTCTAGTGGGAAAAGTTTGTTATTTTGTAACAGCATTTAATTATTATTTTTATCACAACAATGTTATGCCAATTGATATTATTTTCATTTCGAATGAAAAAGTGAACAGGGTTCAATAAATAGCACTGGTCTGCAAATATAATTTTTTTTCTCACCTTTAACCGTTTTTTCTACATTTCTATCATTTTCCAGAAAGCTAGCTATATTAAAAATAAAATAAGCCATACATATATCATTAAAATCGATTGATAGAAATCACAATTTACATACAACAGAACAATTTTAATGCTTAAACACCAGCAAATAAATTTCATTTAAAGTAAAATTATGACAACATGTCGAATAGATTTCATAAGGGTTTAATTTGGATTTTATTTTTCATTTTGCCTTATACGTAAGTACTTTTATTGTTATCCAATGGATTTCTAATTGTATAAAGGTGTAGAAAAATAAAATAGATTCATATCGAATAAAAAATTATTTGCTCGGTTTTGTATAGTTTTCAAAGCCTACTTTGCTTATTTTTGAAAATCATTTACATATTAGTGATTTCTCAAATGGTTTTTGAAAGTCTGTACATAATATAAAGAGTTTGTAACTGTTCAAAATTGCGTTTGAAGTCTACTGACGATTTGTTAAAGCACCAATGAAATGTATCATATAGACAATGCTTAAACACCAGCAAATAAATTTCATTTAAAATTAATTTTAAATATTTATATTCTCTTACACTGTAATTTGTATAATGTGTATAATGAAAAAATTACACTCTAGTTGAGTTTTATTAAGTTCAATATGCGTACCGGTATCGGCATCGGTATCGCCGATATATCTTTTTGAGTATCGGTATTGGCAAAAAGGCGTATCGTTACATCCCTAGTTAAGATTAAGGAGTGTCGCACGCCCAGCAAAGTTTTAGCAAATACTCTTTTTCGGGTTTTTATGTCTCATAACATAATAAATATGCGGTCTAATTTATAAAAACTTAATAAGAGATGTTATTATAAACCTTTTATAAGCAAAATTTCATATATTTGAATATGTAAATGTTTATTATTGGTAAAAGATATTATGGGTTTATTGTAAGTGTTTACGTATTATAAATCTGTAATAAGTTAATTTGTACAAAATACTATTTTTAACTTCAAATATGTTTGAAAATATATTTATTAGGTTATGAGACATAAAAGCAGAAAAAGAGCATTTGCTCAAACTTTTGTTCAGAAATCGGACTTAGTTGTGAACATTTTTGCACTTTTCAAAAATATGTTATTTCAGGCATTCACAAAAGTTGATAACTCTTAGTCAGCTTAATTTCTTTTATTGTTACTGAAACATTTTAACATTCAGTTAAAACTTAAGTAGAGGCAAACTAAGAGTTAGTAAAGTTTTAACAAAATTAACATAACTAAACTTTGTGTTAATGGAAGTTAAATAAATAAATATAAACGTGTTTTCTTAAACTTTTAATTACAGCTTTTCTTAATATTTCTTGCATTAAACTTTGCCAAGTTTTCTACCTATAGAACTAGTGATATGAAACTTTTTCACATATTCGAACGAATTAGGCAATATTATTTTGCTTTCGCATTGGAAATTATTCTCGAAATGTTTTATTTTTTTAATCGAATTACACAATAAGCTCCCTAATTAGGTTTTACTTTACCATAACCATAAATGCTGAACTATTTTATATGCAGAAATCTGGCAGTGATGTTTGCACAATTATATTGCAAGTGGGTGAGCCGCTTTATATGTATGCGTAAATTATCAACACCGTTTAAAAATTGGTGCAGAAATAACGTTTAGAAAAAATATTTTTTATGAGACAGCTATGTATTATTAAAACAATGCGTTTTGAAGTTGCAGATCGGAAGCATTAGAATTAGCACAGAAAAACAATATAAAGTAATGTGAAGCTCTAGTTTTAACTCTTGACTGACCAGTAAGCACTTCAGTTCTTTTAATTAAGTAAAAAATTGATTCATTACGGATCACTCCAAATAAAGATGCTTTAAGCTATAAACTAAAATTTAAAGAAATTTAATCTGAAATACATATGTCTGTCGGCTTTTCAGTTGGTTATGCAATTTGAATTTTTATTTCCTTTTGAAATCGATCCAACAATTTTTATTCAAATTATAAGCCTTCGAGTCCCGAATTTTAAAGCTGAGTTTTTTCTTGACAGCTCTGCATTAAATTATTTATATTTTATTATTATTTTATTGTATTATTTTTTTTGTAATAATCCTTACATGAATTGATTACTTCTACAACTTAAAAACTATTTTTAAATATTTCTGTATATGTATGTATGTATATATAATTCTAATGATTTTCTTTAAATATATTGTATGTATGTATATATATATTTATATTTTTGTATACATTTAATGTAAAATAGTTTAATTAAGTGTCCTTGTTTCTTTTGTTTTTAAGTTACTGCTTTATCTAAAATACATTTATTACATTTTATTTTTAAATGTACATACATATGTTTTTTATTTGTTCTTTATTGGCGAGATTCCTTAAAATATGTCTTTAAACTTTTGACAAAACATTAGGGAAAATATAGCTTTTTGAAATTATTTTTAAATGGCTTTTTGTTTATTTGGAAAGAAGTCATTGACATATGTACATACATATGTATCTACATTAAAGTGAGTCGAAACACAACAATTTTTAAGTGGCCCCCTAAAACTGAACTTTGACATGTTTTATGAGGATTCCTAAAATATTTCATGTTTTACAACAACAGTTAGAGAGAGAACTGGACCATTTTTAAAAAAATTTCTACTTTTTAGTTTTTTTCAATACACATATTTTTTTTGTCCCAAGTAACTATATACAAAAAGGGTATCAAAGGGTTCTGAAGACTCATCTAAAAACATATACATATGTATGTATGTAAATCAAATATAAAAAACAAAACAATAAATTAAAAAAATATATACTTTTTTCAAAACGATCCACTAACGGTTATTCCAAAAAATGAAATACATATTTTGGGAATCCTCATGAAAAATGTCAAAATTCAATTTTAGGGGGACAGTTAAAAACTGTTGTTTCGACCCATCTTAATGTATATATTACACAGGAAAGCCCTGAAATATACATATCGAGCCTTTGCTGCAATAGAGCCATAACACAAAAAAAATCGTTTTACAAAAAAAAAAAACATGTTAAAGTTTTGAATTTACTAACAACTAAATGGAAAAAGGAAATTTTATTCTTCTCTCAAGAGTTGAGTATACGTGACCAGAAGGTTTTTTTCCAAAAGCGGGACAAGAACGATTGAAAAGCGGGATTTTGAAGAAAATACGACCAAAAAGCGGTATTTTATAAAATATCTTGTGGAAAGCGGGATGATGTAAAAAACACTACATTTCTATGATAATACGAGTATAAACATGATTTCTTTTAAATATATGCAACGCATCGTTACTTGAAATGAAAAACAACGTAACTAATAAATAATTCAAAATCACATTACCATTATGTACATATTTTATTTAATTTTTCCTCTCTCCCATAAAATTTGAAAAAGTATATACGTGATTTTGCATTTCAGCTAACGATATGTACTTAGGAAGTCCATTAAAATTTAAAAAAGTTAATTTTTAGACGTTTTATTTAAATCGTCGTTTTTAATTTTTCCGCTACGACATCAGTTCGACGCCTATACAAGCAAGCATTTATATTTTCAGTTATTAAAAGCTTTGAAAATTCCTTTCTCAATAAAAATAATTTAATTGAAAAATTTAATTAAATGAACTTAATCCTAGATAATTAACGGCCGTATGTTTAACGAAAACTTGTCATGGAGTTAGCATAAATAATGAAATTAAACTGAAGTTTAACGAGTTTTGATATACATAAAATTTTAATTTAAAAATAACTGTAGATTGCAGCCGAGACTCATGGCTATATTCTGTGATGATTTCTAATTTCAAAATATATGGAAAAAGTCAACAAGATCCAGTTCAATTTCGTCACTCATGCTAACTTCATTCCAAGTTTTCGTTATGCGTATGGCCCTAAATATCTATGGATTAGAAATTTTCAAGTAATGCAGCAACGCCTAAAAATGCACTTTTTCATTTTTAAAGGGGTTGAACTCAATGAGTTGTACTGGCTGAAAAGGAGAAAGATATTTTTTCATTTGAAAATTTTTGGCAATAATTAAAAAAGTATAATTATAAATTTTAAAGCTCGAAAAAGCGGGATAAAAATTTTAGGCGGGATCGAATTCTTAAAAGCAGGATAGTCCCGCCTAAAGCGCGATGTCTGGTCAGGTTATTTGTATCAAATTTGTACACTATATGAAGAATGATATGACGATTAATTCTACATTATTAACTCAAAAATTACGTTATTGGATATATGACTTTATTGCAGCAAAGGCTCGATATGTATATATGTATGATAATGTAGTTGAAACCCTTTGAATTACTTTGCGTTAATTGGCTCTAGTTCTAGAAGTAATGATTTCTGTTGGTGAAATACATCGGAATTTATTAAGAGGTCGATTTCGATTTTTTTGCTAGTTAGGGCGTTTTAGGTAACGATATAGAAAATTAAGTGACTTACATGACCTACATACGTTAGAATAACTCGAGAACCGTTCATGCGACTTGGTTAAATAAAAAACATTATTAAAATTCCCTTCAAGTCGTACTAATATACTTTTTTAATCTGATCAATAAATAGTTCGTAGATATTTAATAAGTTGTGGCGAATAAATTTTAAACAAAATTTAAAAATGTTTGTTTTTATGAAAACTCAATCATGATGGTGTTAATCATTGATTACATAGATCATTGATAACCAAGGCGAATCCGTATTAGGTGGCCACGAGAGCCCAGCTGTTTACGAAAATGTTTACACATTTAACCTGCAGCAGTGTTAATGTATCAGCTTTTTTGACAGCCGAAATGTAAATTCTCCACGACGAATTTTCTTGCGACTACCTCTATTTTAAACAAATTTTGTTGTTCTTTTAATTGTATTTTTAAAATATTTATTTAATTTTTTTGACATACATATGTATGTTGAAACTTATCGATGTTTTAAACCATTTCTTTCAGTATTGCATTTTTGTTCCTATTTGGGATAACAAATTTTAGTAACAAATAGAAAAATTGCAAAAAAATGTTTAGCGAATCAATATTTTTTGAGCTCGAATGTATTAAAAAGCATTCTAAATTCATATTTTCATTAATTAATAGAAAAATAATTGTACAAACTTCTGAAAATTCATGTTTAAAAAATAATGAATGATTTAGAATACTTCTTACTACAACCAAGTGCGGTTTTAGTGCTGTGGGGAAATTTTCATTTTAAACCAATACTAATACAAAATGTTCTACTAATACATTCTTAGTGTTAGGTTTTTGAAAGCAGACTTAGGTTTTTGAAGTTCCAGGTTGGCCTCTATATACCCTATGTCTATGTTATGTGTTAAGCGAGTTGTCATTATTTTATTGACAGTACGAGATAAGATTTTATTTTTAATGGGAATCAGCGAATTTGAATGTTTGAATATCATTGGATGAGAAAAAAAATCATGTTTTTCTTGCACGGATAATAGAGATAAAGCACGGTTAATAGATATATAAAAACAAAGCACGGATATTAGAGGTAAAAGGACGGATAATAGAGGCTATAAAACAAAGCGAACAACTGACGGTTAACAGATGTAGCCGGTTAATAGAAGTACGGATAATCGAGGTTCATCTGTATATGTGTTTATTATTATTGTGGGCGCCTTGCAGTAATCATTGAATGTGAGTATTATTTGCGGACAACATAAAATGGTATATCTTTACTTGGTCACACCTTGGTTGCAAAATGAAGTTCTGCATGAGATCGCTCACTAAATTTTACCATTTGTTCGACAAACGTACAAACGTATTTTTTATGAATTTTTATAAGGCAAAAATGTAAACGTTTTGCATATTTCTTTTGCCAAAACTTATTAAATACATATCGACGCAGTTGCGTAAAAAGGGCCAAGCTGCAGTTTAAAATAATGTTTGTAAGATTTACATAGATCATACGGCAAGCAAATAACGTTTACGACTATATAATTGGTCTGGATCTTCGAGCAATTTAGTGGTCTACCTATTTCAGTACCTCCATTATCATCTAAACGTTCTTATTTATAAGAAAAATGTTAAAAAGGCCAAAATAGTGCAGTTTGGCCCTTTTTACCTAGCAATAGTTCTAGTAATTAAAAATTAAAAGGGCCAATCTGGCAGTTTAGCCCTATATGCTTCCATATTTTTACACAAATATGAACATATTTTTAAACAAATATGACGACTTAGTGAAGCTTGTAGGTCTAGTTGAGTGGATCATTTTGCCATTTTAAAAAATTTCAATACATCCTCAAAATCAGAAGTTATCGATAAAAAAAACGGACAAAAAAAATTGACTGAGTTTTTCTGCGCCGATTTTAATTTTTAAACGGTATCGAAAAGAGGAGGACTTAAGCTTTCCTTGTACATTTAAAAGATTTTGTTTTTACTTATATTTCATGGAAATATCGTCAAAAGAAAAATTAAAATTTTTATTTTATTCCAATTTTTTTAAATTTTTCGTATTTTTTGCAACAATTTGCTTGAAAACCTGCCATTTTTTATATTTTCATATAAAGCGATTACAATAAGTCTTAAATTATTAAAATCGGTTACGAATTAGCAAAGTTACAATTTTTTAAACTAAAATTTCAATGTAAAATTATACATGCAACACATTCCCAGTGCGTTTTGGAGCTGCTCACAAAATAAATGGTAAACAACGAATAACTGCTAAACTACTGTTTAGATTTATTTGAAATTTGGTATATCAATAAATGAGGGGCTACACTTGCATAATATAGTTAGCGAAAATTTTAAGAATATGTACCAGTGATGCCATTAGGATAAGAAAGACACATTTTTCGTATCTTTTGATGACTTTACGTACCATGTATAATCCTGACATTTTTCGTATCTTTTGAATCTGTACGCACAATGTACAGAAATAAAATATTAAGCTTTCCGTCTCTGACAAAGTTTTTTAAAGTTATCATTTCGTTATGAATACTAAAAAAAGCTTTTACTCGTATACTAATTTTTACAAAAATTAATTTGTTTTTAACAACATCCGAAGATAGTTACATATCGACCCCTTAGCGCCAAATGATCGTAAGCGACATTTTGTAAGAAACAATTTTTTTAATGAAATCAAAATTTTGTGAGCCTACCCATAGTTTAAAATCATTAAAATGTCAAATTTGTTGTTAACTTTTTGAATACAGGCTATAACATATGATCGTAAGCGACAGTTTATGAATATAAATCATGTTTAAATATAATAAAAAACCCTTCTCCACTTCTCGTAAGCGACAAAAATTAAATTTTTCAGGAGAAGGGTTTTTTATTATATTTAAACATGATTTATATTCATAAGCTGTCGCTTACGATCATATGTTATAGCCTGTATTCAAAAAGTTAACAACAAATTTGACATTTTAATGATTTTAAACTATGGGTAGGCTCACAAAATTTTGATTTCATTAAAAAAATTGTTTCTTACAAAATGTCGCTTACGATCATTTGGCGCTATAATTAATTTTAAAGTTTGCTTACTGTATTTTTAAAAATAACATACCTAATATTTATGACTTAAATAAATATAAAAATCAATTTATATGATATCATTTTCTTTGCAATATTCATTAAATATGAAATAAAAATGTTATGTTAATATATCTACCCCTTTGCGCGAAATGACATTTTGTAAAAAGCGACATTTTGTAAAAAGCAATTTTTTTTTATTGAAATCAAAATTTTATGATTGTTTTAGTTTAAAATCGTAAAAATACCAAAATTTTTGATAACTTTTGAAATACAGGCTATAAAATTTTATCGTAAGCGACAGTTTATGAATATAAATCATGTTTAAATACAATAAAAAACCCTCCTCCTGAAAAATAAAATTTTTGTCGCTTACGATCATTTGGCGCTAAGGGGTCGATATGTTAAACGTTAAAAACTGATTTTAAAATTTTTTTAAAAATGTATCTTTTTGGGAAAAAATGTATCTTTTTGGAAACTAAAATAAATGTATCTTTCTCGAAA
The DNA here is from genome assembly GCA_956483635.1 of Panzeria rudis. NCBI lineage: Eukaryota > Metazoa > Arthropoda > Insecta > Diptera > Tachinidae > Panzeria > Panzeria rudis. Next base: position 83,387,436 of record OY101448.1, read on the forward strand.
TTTCACTGGCAACACTGATATGTACTGATGATTCTACAGTGGGCTAAAACTAAACGCATCGCATGTGGAAAGCTTTAAAAGTGTTGTAACTTTCGCAAATCTCAACCCATCTTGAAAGTTTTTATATACTTTAGCTTTGGAAAAATAAGGATAATATACCAAAAGAATTATATTCTAAAAGCGCGAAAAAATTATGGCTAAATGTGCAAAATAAATTTTTGCATTGAAATATCTCTTAAATAATAAAGGTAGCAGAGTATAATCTCAAAGTTTTTCTTCGCATTTTCGAGCTGAGCATAAATATATAAATGTTCTGACCATGTTTACTAATAATCTAATCACTATTTTAATTTTTAATTTGAGTAAACATGCAAACTACATTGAGAAATAATTTATTTTCAGGTTTGTTATTGTAAAATGTGGTTTCAAAAGCTTAATGTACTTTGGTCCAGTGTATCAAAGCCAAACACCTTTAAAAAATACCACAATATATAATTTTTAAAATAGTTAATTATGCAGATCGGCCCTTGTAAGTCAGCTCGTTGCGGATAGGCCCCAGCAGATTGGCTCTTTTTACTTGTAGTAACAAAGTAAACAAAAACAGATTGGCCCTCATAAAAAAGTCCAGATTGGCTCTTTTTACGCAAGAGCGTTGATATGTATCTCCGAAACTATTGATCAAACTAAAAATTACAGTTTGAATGCAGGTTGTGGAGCTTCCTAAATTGTTTATCTTGAGAACCAGAGTCAATTAAAAAAAGTAATTTCGAGGTCACTATTTTTTTTAATTTTGGATTCTTTTAAGTTGTTTGTAAATTTAACCTTAAATTTAGAAAATTAGATATTGTCGTGTCCGGATGTTTTGACAAAAGTTCAAATACATACATCAATGATCAATGTTGACAATACGTAACTGATTTTTAAAACTTTTTAGTTATGAAATTACATTGTGAATGGGCTATCACAATCTTGTGCAAATGATCTTGGTGAGTATGAATATACTATACAATTTTGCAAATGCTACGAGGCAAGACCATTTGCACAAGATTGCGAATTGGGCTATAATGTTATTTTCATTTCCTAAATAGTAATAATAAAATCAGTTACGTGTGTTCAACATTTGAAAACCGATATCTTCTTTTAGCGTATATTTCGAGTGGATTTCTTTAATATGTTATTAAAAATAAAAACAAAATTTATTAAAAAGTAAAAAAAAATATTCACAATTTTACGCAAACACTAAAATTTTTTGAAAACCTTTGGCAATTACTTTCTTAAAAATTAACTCGCAAGCCATTTAAAATTTTATTTCGAGTTTTCCTAAATTCAAACTGCCAGGATAATATAATTTTATATTCATTTTAGGTTTTGTTCAGTTCTAAATATTCTTTTATTCTAGTGATGACTTTAAAAAATATTTTCTATGATTTTAATATCAGAGTTTGTCAAGTTTTATGTTTATTGTGTAAATACTTTTAAGAAAACAAAGTAATTAATATCGTTCAAAGAGTAAATAATTAATTAAAAGCGTTTTTTCTCTCTTGTATAGAGCGTCCTTAGAACCATAACTTACATGCCTGATTCTGCGATACCTTCATCATCTGAAATAACAATTGAATTTATATTAATTATATGTTTATTTCGATATGTATGCATATTATATTCTTAAAATATGTAATAAACAAAAATAATAACAAATTAGAACGAAGCGAAGAGTCTAGATCAGAGACAACAAAACCATTTTCAAATAATAAAAATAAATCCACCATAAACATTGTGTTAAAAATTGATTGATTTTTGCATTGTTAAAAAGTGCAATTGACATACAAAATTCTAACATAATTTCGAATTTAAGCATGTATACTTTTCAAGTACATAGTAATTATGCAGCAACTATTGCATAAACAGTAAAAGCTGCTCACATTTAAAAGTAAACGAACGTAATACAGTAAAAATCCAGCTATAGTTATTCCACCTCAAATCAACTTCATCATCTTCGATATTGATAAAACTGTGTGTATTTTTTTCAGTTCATTAAAGTAATGGATATCAAATTATGGATTTCTAACTCCTAAGGTTGTGAAGATATGACGTCATCAACTTTAAAAAAATATACATATCTATAAATTTGAGTTTACTTAAACAATTTTCAATATCTCCAAAAGGGCTTAAGTTACAGGTCTCAGCAACATGCTCCTCCATAATGACGTAACCTAAAATGTTCACGGAGTATAAAAATATTTTTAAAAAATTTTTAGATTCCTGAAAATTAAATTCGCCATATCTTAAAAAACGGCAATTTTAAAAATTAAAAAACGGCAATTTTAAAAATTAAAAAAAAATATATGTTTTGTTTCACTTTCATTTCTACCTAGACTAATTAGCCCCGAAGTGGTAAAATTCTTATACATATATAAAAATATTGACAAAATTGTAGAAATAGTTAACAAAAATTGTAGAATCTTCAATTACAATATTTTGCAATACACGCAATTTACACCGTGATTTTCAAAATATGCTTTTTTAATTAATTCTCTTTTAAACTTGCTACCGAAACTGAAACTAATTTATTTTTCCTATGAACTGTTTTCGATATATCCGCGAAAAATATGATTGGTTGAAAAAATTAAGTTTTTCATGGATATCTCGAAAACGGTTCGTAGGAAAAATATATGACTTTCACTTTCGAGTTTAGCGATCCATAATTATCTTAGAAACCACTTTTATTTAAATCTTCATTATTATTGCAAAACATTGTAATTGAATATTCTATTAATTTTGTTTAACTTTTTCACAAATTTGTGTATATCTCTATTTGCATTTTCAGTTTGAATTAAACGTTTTTCACATTAAACGAAACCTTTTTCAAATTAAACGAAACCTTTTTCAAATTAAACAAAACTTTTTTTAAATTAAACGAAACGTTTTTCAAATTAAACAAAACCATTTTCAAATTAAACTAAACGTTTTTCAAATTAAACGAAACCTTATTAATACGATTATTTCGAACGTAATTGCTTTGTGAATTAAAATTGATTATTAGGCTAAGGTTCGTAACGTTATATTCAGAAAGAATTGGGCATGAGTAATCTTCCAAGGAACAAGAGAAAAATTAACACTTCAACTCAATTTTTTCAACGTACACAGCAGAACAGAGTAGCGCCACTTTCGGAAACCTTTTTCGATTGAAATGAAACTTTATTCAAATAAAGTAAAACATTTTTCAAATTATATTAAACCTCTTATTAATTTTGTAGCAATTTTTTGCTTTGCATTATTTTTTGAGTCATTACTGTAAATTCGCTGTTACACCCATTGTTGTTGGTTGCTTATAGCGGTTGTACGAATTATTTATGTACATTGACAAGTCAATGCACTTGAACATGCACGCAGTATTAATTGTACATTCAAGGTCAAAAGTTGAAAATGAGTGATTCGGATGAAACAGAAGTTAGCAGAACCAGGGAAAGTAGAGGAAAATGTGATAGTATTTCAAGAAACGTGAAACTAATGATAATAAAATTGTATCATAAAGGGAACACCATTGCGGAAGCAGCTCGTATAACTTTCGTAAATATAAACGTCGCCAAAACCAAAATTTCACGATATAAAAAGAACGATTGCGAATTAGTGGAACTTCCTCGTGGAAAAAATAAGCCAACTAAATTGGCTCCCCAAATTCTGGAAAAAATTGAGACGATTGTGGAAAGTGAACCAGGAATAGCTCTGAAAAATATTCGCAGAAAACTATTTGAACAATTCAATGTGGCGTTAGCTCTATCTACAATTTTCAATGGCCTGAAGGAATTATAGAAAAGTGCCAAAGTAGGTGAGAGCTCATGTTTTTGTGCCAACCGTAAGGGGAAGGAACGTGACTCTAATTGCTGCGATGAATAATGCTGGTGTTGTTCACCAAAAATGTATTTCTCTTTCCACTGTGAATTCGGCCCGTTTCCAACAATTTCTCCGGGAACTCTTACATAAAATTTAAAGCATCTCAGAGTTATAAAGCTCATTTTTAATTATGGATAATGCCAGAATACATAAATCTGCATATGGTGGACAATAGTTGATGTACATTGAAATTTTTACCACCTTACTCTCTATGCTGAACCCGATAGAGAAGACATTTTCTAAGTTAAAATTCCAGCCCGATCATTATTAAGTGATATAACCACTGAGTGTAACATAGTTAGTATAATTGAGGAAAGTATCGCACAAATTACTCAAAATGATTGTGCGAACTATGTTATGGAGATGATCATCCACTATTCACTATTTCACTAAGTATGACTTAATATGCGAGTGTATGAATATGCATACTATTTTTTATTACGATTTTATTTTTTTACTCTGTATTATGTTTTTTGGTTTTTTGTAGTTTACCTTAATTTGAAAAATGTTTTACTTTATTAGAATAAAGTTTCATTTAATTTGAATATAGTTTCGTTTAATTTCAAAAAGGGTTCGTTTAATTTGCACGAATCATTTGTTTAATTTGAAAAAGGCTTCGTTTAATTTGAAAAAGGTTTCGTTTAATTTGGAAAGGGTTTCGTTTAATTTGAAAAAGGTTCCGTTCAATTTGAAAAAGGTTTAATTTAAACTGAAAATGCTATATAATAACTTTACCACTTTTGGGTTAAGTAACTTCGGTAGATCTAAAGTGAACCAAAATATATATTTTTAAATTACCTTTTTTAAGCTGAACTGATTTTAGTTTTGAAAATTCTGCTAATTTTATTAATATGTATCTATAACTTCGGTAATAACAATTTTACCACTTTGAGCCTCAGTAGTCTATGTAGACATGAAAATAAGCCAACATATATACTTTTTGGAAAATTTTAAAGTTAGCATTTTTTAAGATATTGGGATTTAATATTCTTAATTTTCAGATTTTTATCTATAACTTTGGATATAATAATTTTACCACTTTGGGACTAAGAGGTCTATGTAGATACGAAAGTGAAGAAAAACATATATTTTTGTATATATTTGAACATTTTTAAATTGCCGTTTTTAAGATATAGCGATTTTAGTTTTAGGGTATATAATTTTTTTTAAATTTTTATTGTGAGCCGAGAAAAATTTTGATCACACTATTGTTGAGCTCTGTAGCTCCAAAATTTTTTTAAAATATGTGCAATTATATAAGTAAACTCAACTTTTTTATAAACACATATTTTTTAAATCTTTATGACGTTATAGCTCCTTAAATAAGCGACCCAGGAACTTAACATTTTACATCTGTATTTAAATTATATTAAAAACAGTCAATATCGAGTTTCATCAAAATCAGTTGATTTGAGGTGGAATAACTCTAGTCTTATTTATAATATCTGTATACAAAAGTTGCTAAGCTTAAAAGTTTAAAATATCGAATTTAATTTAGAAAATTTGCAAAAAGTAAATAAAAACAGTAATGTTATGCTTATATTCGAAGATGATAATTAATTTTGAATTTTGATCTTGATTATGAATTACTGGTTATGGATATGTTCACAAATTCGAATGTACTTTTGATCATTGATTTTGTCAGTATCATTATTGGTATGTTTTTTTTTACTTTCTATAGACAAACTTTTTGCCGACAAACAGTCGAGCAGAGAAATACATACATATATAATTTCGAATTTTAAATGCTACGGAATATTTAGCATTGAATTTTAGAAAAGTTTTTCACGAAAATGTTTTAAGATTTGATTCCAAATAAGTAGGCGAGGAAGAGAATTTCATAAAAGTGTATTAACAACCACTAAAACCCAAAATTAATATTACATAATAATAAAATATACATAAGTATGTACATATGGTTAGTTTAATTGCAAAACCATGTAACTAACAAAAAAATTCGAAATCGGTTTTTATTAATTATTGTCTGTTATATCATGATATGATGCATAATAATTAATTAGTTACATAGTTTTGGCATTTGAGATAATAATATTGATATAATTTTTTTTACAAACCCATAAACGGATTGGCATAAATGATGCCACCATTTTCACCAAGACCACCACTACCATTAACCACACCATACGAACCACCACCACTATTGATACTTGATTTCAGAGCATGTTTCGAGAATTTCTTATAATTTTCACCATCCCCCACATCATCGTCATTGCGCGTATTACAACTGGTCCCCAACAACTGATCGTAACAACTGACATCGGTGCTAATAACATCCACATCAATATCATCGTCATCCTTTTCCAAACTATTGCGATTACTACCACCAAGAGAGCTGTGCAGAGCATGAGAATCTTCATAGCTGCCACCGCCACTATCATCATTGGCATTATTCGATTTGGTTTCGATATGTGTACCGTATTCTTCATTGTATAGAGCCTCCTGGGCTTCTTCGTCCACCTCTAAGGAATGACGACGGAAAACATCATCCTCAAGTAGTTCATTATTATGACCACCAACTGATTCACAACCACTGCCGGAGCCCGTACCAGAGCCGGATATTGAACCATTTAGTTGTTGGTGGTGGTTATGGTGCTGTTTTTGTTGCTGTAGCTGACCATTTTGTGGTATAATCATTATGTCTTCCTCAGCAAAACTTAAACGGGTATTGGCATGAACTTGTGTGTTACTTCCAATACTACCCACAATACTTCCTCGACCGTTGTTGCTGGGACCATTCTGACTGCTGCTGCCATTTGTGTTAGCATTTGAATCGTTATTAACCATAATTATTTCGTGGGTAAGACTATTTTTAATATCACAGGATGATGAACTAAATGTTATTAATTGTGATTTACGTCTATGTTGTAAAGTATTGTGACCATTTGTTATGGTTGTTGCACCACCATGATGCATTTGTTGCAAATTGGCACTATTATGACTTGTGTTTCCACCACTACTTTTGCCGATGCTTACCACATCGATGGAACCTTCCTTGCAGATCATCGAGCTGGGCTTGTTATCAACCAGAACGATAACCACGGAATTGTTGTTATCGTTCTGATTGACCGTATGTCATCTATCCATTGAATCGCTGTTGTAGACTTGTGCAACATTGCCAAATGAACTCATCGACGTGCTGTGCACAGCCGCTCCACCAAAACCCGTCAAAGGTTGCTGATCGTCATGTATAATGGCAGCATTTTCATGATCTATAGCCTCTGCATCTTCTGGGTGCAGGGTATCATGCATTCCATTGTGATCTTCTATGGTGGCTATAAGTTCGCCATTTTCATCGTATTGAGGTTGTTGGCCTAATTGTTAAGTGGGGGCGTGGAATATATATGTACATTGTTTAAGTTAAAGTGCATATGATTATTTCGTTTGTGTGAATTTTCATTTTTTATATATGGAAGATTGTTTTTTGAATGATGGAAGAGAAAGAAAAAAATAGTTTTTTGTGTCTTGTTAGTTACAAATTTAAGCCCATCACCAAAAAATGGCTTGAAAGCCAGAAGCTATATATTAATAGCCCAATTCACAATCTTGTGCAAATGGTCTTGCATCGTTGCATTTGCAAAATGGTATAGTATATTGATACTCACCACTAGCAATTGTTAAGTGGTGAGTATCAACATACTATACGAACTTGCAAATGCTACGATACAAGACCATTTACACAAGATTGTGAATTGGGCTAATGTATTTATTAAAAGAAATGTGTAAAACTAAATGTTGCAAATTTGGCTTGGATGATAAAAATTAACTCTTACAGACATAATTTTGTAACATTTTCTTCAAATCTTGGCCGAAAATACACCAAAAATTTTAACCCTTTATGGCGCCATGTTGCAGATATGCAACAAACAATTCCATCCTTATAAAAACTATTAACTAAAGGCAATTGTTAATTTTATTTTAATGCAATAATTTTGGCATAATACCTAGTTTCAAACTACAAAATTCGTTCATAATAAAAATTGCATCTGTTACATCACAACAGATGTAAAGTTATCCTACGGCTTTATTAAATCAATGTTGCCTTAGTGCATCTTTTTAAGAATTTATTTTTCCCGCGTTTTAATTCATTCAATTTTCTGAACATCGAAATCAATTACATATTGTTTTTTTATTGTTAAAGTATTATGAGTAAAACTATTTTAAATTTGAAGCTTTCATCGCTAAGATATTTTACCTTATTCCCACTTCCTTCTTTTCCCATTTTCATAATAATAAATAAAATTAAAAAAAAATCGGGGAACAAAATTTTCTACTTGTGCTACGATCTTTTAGATTCTGTAGAAAAAAAATAATTTTCTCGATGTTGCACCGCAAAGAGTTAAAACTTTGATCGCACGTATGTGCATTTTAGACTGGGTAGTCACCAAATTGTTTTTCCTGATTTAATAGAGCCGAATAACTTGTAAACGACAGGAGCAAAGCATATCGAAAAGGTGTTCTTATCGACGAATTGATAAAAAAAATTATGTAAAAAAATGGAGGTGGCCACCCTTTTAAAATTAATACCGATACCGTTTGTTTTAGATTGTAAAATATCGGTACTCAAATACCGTTTTCTTCATTGCTTCGGTATGAACAATATTATAAGGGAGTGTTTACATATTGCGTTGCGCCAATTTTGTCGTTTTTATCTATAGGTGCCAAAAGTATCTTATATGTGCCAGTAACAGAAAAATATTTTACCAAAAAATTTCGACTCATGTACTACCAAAAAAATTTTAAAAACAAACGTTTGTTTTAAATAAAATTAATTTTCGATTAATGTTTTTACTGCCTCAGTTGACAAATTTTCTACAAATTTCAAACTTTGTATTTACATAATAGCATGTACATACATTTACATTGCCTCGAAATCTAGTACTGACGACCTTTCGAGCTAAACCTATTTGTTTTCTGCTAGATTTATCGTATCAATCAAATCAAATCTAAGAGAATTCGAGACAATGTAAATGCAATATAAATTTTTTATATTTATTCATTTTCAGACCAATTTAAAAGCGTTGTATTGAAATTATATTTCATAGTAAGCAACATCTGTTCATTAAGGTGTCCCAAAAAAATAAAAGCTTTTTTAACGCATAGCCTTTAATTTTGTTTGAATGATGTCAAAAAAAAATTGTAAACTAAGTTTCACGTACATAGAGGCACAGTGCCCGTGCCGAGTTGCATCGCAACATGTCAGTGCTTGCATGCTTAACGCGCCGAAGCGAATGTTTACGTTGCCTGCTTTTGCTTGTTATTTTTATTACTAAAAGCATTTCTTTCGTTCAGTCAACATTTCAGTGGAGTTTCGCAGTTCTAAAAAAGGAATATTTTTAATAGAGGACGTTACATCAAATTACCGGTTCAAAATTTCCCTCTAATGAACAAGTACTTTCAGTTTTGTTCTATAATATTCGTAAAGTGAATTTAATGGCGTTTTCTTTTCTACAAAAAAATGTTGCATTGTTTGCACTTTTCAATAAAAATTTGCCATATAATAATTTTTCGAGGAAGTGAATTTATTATAAATTATTGTATCATCCCTTACGAAGGTATATTTTTGCTTTAAGGGAATGCTAAATTGCGATTATTTTAATAAAAAGTAAAAATATGTTACATTTTTTCCAGAAAAGAAAACGCCATAAGTGTACATGAAAGTGCAAGTCTTACTATTCGTGAGTGTATTATTTTTTTAGAAAAGCACGAGTACCGATTAGATCTTTACCAGTATTGCCATAATGTGAAGGAGTAAAAGTGCTAGATTGCAGAATAAAAAGTGCAAAAATTTTCTACAGCACATATCAAATTTAAGGAATGATGTCCCCAAAAATCCCGATTTCAAAAGTGAAAATCCCCAACTTTGTTCCCAAAAAATATTTTTATAATAAGCACTATCATTCAATAAAAATAAATATTTTTAAGTCTTCTGTGTATTTAATTACATACACCTAAATAGTAGTACTCCCCCTTATCGTGTTTGGCGATTTTCGCCTTCGACTACGACATTTTTGTAATAGATTAAAGACAGCACGCTACATTTTTCTTTAATCTATTACAAAAATGTCGTAGTCGAAGGCGAAAATCGCCAAACACAATAAGGGCCATTATTTTCATTTAGCCATTAGGGTGACCCTTATTTTGAAAAAATTCGATTTCTCCCAGTCTCATCTCGCATCTTTGTGGGAATTGATAAAAAAAATTATCCTGCCAAATTTTCAGGTCAAGCGGTTGGGGGCAAGACGCACAGTACTTTGTTCCCATATAATGATGGGACAAAAATAGAAGGAGTTATCCTAGGCCAATGAAATTCGGTACACTGTTGTAAATTAAAGTAGTTAAGAAAAATACGAAGTTTTAAGCAAATCGATGCAAGGACTCTTATAGCTCCTATATAACCTAAACCCTCAAAATTTAATGAATGAAATTCGGTACACTGTTGTAAATTAAAGTAGTAAAGAAAAATACGAAGTTTTAAACAAATCGGTGCAAAATTTAATTTAAAATGCATTCCTCAATGGAACCAGTTGAAAAATGCTGTATCTATCAGATATAGCGTTATTATTAATTGTACCAATTTTTAGCTTCATCACTGCAAGTACTCGATATGCTGGCATAAATCTTAAAAGCCTTTAATAACTATTACAAGCGCCGGATCGGAAAACAATTTCAGGAGCGGTAATATATATGTGATGCTAACACCTGGTTTAAGTTTGCTTCCAAATTGGTTAAGTAATAAAGAATGAATCGGTCTCCTTCTTTTCGGTTAAAAATGCAATTTTCGGTTAAAAATGCAATTTTCTAAACAAAATGTTGTATATGGGTATTTTCAGGGAAAAGTCAACTTTTCGTAACGTAACGCCAACAAGCAATTAAGCTGTATTTCGAAGAAAACCCAACTTTTTTTTACTTCTTTGTACAATTTGTGTAGGTCTTAAGTATCTCTACATTTAGTAAAATTTTAGGGAAACACTTTTAGAGCCACATGGTTCTGAAATACAAGCTTAACTCAAATATGGCGTTGCGTTACTTTTCACTGGAAATTTCCATATAAAAATTATAATTTAAATTGCAGTTTTATATTGTGTTTATTTTCCGTTAGAATCTGAAAAATTAATATATTTGGCAGCTAAAAACTAAAACCGAATAATTCGGAGTCTAGAGCTATGAATTTTTAAGTACTTTCTTTTTGCATATTAAGTTCAAGTACGCACTAGAATTTCGAAGGCAATACACTCAGCTGAAAGTAATTGACTAGCTCGTATATACTATTCTTTTCGCATATCACCCTTTGGCTCGCACAGGAAGGGTTCCGTATGAATACACATATAGTATATCTCTTTTCGTTTTTGTCCTTGTCTTCATTGTGGCAATTTTTTCGTTTAATTTTTTTTTTTATATTTCAAGTTTTTTTTTGCTGATTTAGCGACTTTTTTTGGTTTTTGGGTTTTGGTTTTTTTTTGCTTTTGCCGTTTTTTTAGTTTTGGCGTATTCTTTTTGGTTTAAAGTTCTTTTTGGCTTTTTGACGATATTTTCAATTTTAGCCATTTATTTCAGTTTTGGCGCTTATTCAGTTTTTACGCTTTTTTCGGTTTTAGGGATTTTTGGTTTTTGGTGATTTTTTCAGTTTTAGCAATTTTTTTGTTTTAAAACTTTTTTTGTTTTTGCGATTTTTTCGGTTTTGACTTTTTTTATTTCGGCGTTTTTTTGTTTTGGCGTTTTTTTGTTGTGGCGTTTTTTTCCATTTTGACGATATTTTTAGTTTTAGCGATTTTTTGAGTGTTAGTTTTTTTCGTTTTGACGACTTTTTTGGTTTTGACGTTTCTTTAGTTTTCATGATTTTTTGCGTTTTATAGATTTTTTTAATTTTGGTGCTTTTTGTCTTTAAGCGCTTTTTCTTTTATCGACATTTGATAGTTTTGATAGATTTGTTCCGAATTTTGGGGATTTATTTTTTTGTTTTAACGATTCTTTGATTTTAGCGTTTTTTTTGTTTTAACGTTTGTTCGCTTTTTGACGATATTTTGATTTTAGCGATTTATTTTAGTTTTGGGGTTTTTTCAGTTTTGGGTTTTTTTTCGGTTTTTCGTGATTTTTTAGTAAGCGATTATTTTTTTTGGTTTTGACACTTTTTTTCGTTTTGACGACTTTTTTTGGTTTTGACGTTTTTTTAGTTTTAGTGATTTTTGCGTTTTATCGATTTGTTTAATTTTGGGGTTTTTTTTCTTTAAGCGCTTTTTCTATTTTGGCGATATTTGACATTTTAGTTTTGGCGATTTTGTCGAATTTTGACGATTTTTTCCGGGTTTGGGGATTTATTTTTTGTTTTAGCGGTTTTTTTATTTTAGAGTTTTTTTTTGGTTTAACGTTTGTTCGCTTTTTGACGATATTTTTGGTTTTAGCGATTTATTTTCGTTTTGGCGTTTTTTCAGTTGTGGCATTTTTCCGGTTTTGGGAATTTTTTCGGTTTTTCGTGATTTTTTAGTCAGCGATTTTTTTTTTGGTTTTGACACTTTTTTTCGTTTGGACGATTTTTTTTCGATTTTTTAGTTTTTGCGATTTTGTTTTTGCCCTTTTTTCATTTTTGTAATTTTTTTCAAGTTTTTCCATTTTTAGCAATTTTTTCATTTTTCGGCGATATTTTTACCTTTAACGATTTTTTAAGTTTTATTGCTTTTTATGTTTTGACGAGTTTTTTCGGGTTTTGCTGTTTTTTCTTAGTTTTTTAGCGATGTTTTTAGTTTTGGTGATTTTTTTCGTTTTAGTGATTTTTTTTTAAATCGGTGTTTTTTTGGTTTAAGCGCTTTTTTCATTTTGGCGATTTTTCGTTTTGAAATTTTTTTAATTTTGGAATTTTTAGATTTATGTGTTGTTTCCACAATGCAAACAAGCAATCATTGTTTGCCTAAAATTTATATGAAAAGCAATCAGTTTTTTAGCGTTTTTTTAAATTTCAAGAGTTTGACTCTTACGGTCTACAAGATACAGCAAATTGTATAACGCTGCATTTACACATGTTCGTAAGTAGTGTGTACGTATTATCGACGAAAATGTCGAAGAAATAGGCGAAAGTCTTGCATGTTGGTTGAATGTGTTTACACACTCAAGTGCAAGTTCCTTTGCAAGTTGAATAAATCTGAGTTGGCAATAGCTTAACGTGCGGAGAATTCGAGGGGAAAAATTGGAATTAATTATTATTATAAATATTTTAAATAAGTTTGCTGGTATAAAATGCTATTAACGGTTCCTTTATGTATATTTAAAGAAATAAACTACAATTCTTTTTATATATACATAAAATAAGTCAATTATATATGCTCATCAAAGTTATTGCTACATGTTTTTCATAGAAATTATCGGGTTATCATAAATAATTATGATAACCCGATAATTAAAGGCTTTGTGCAATAAAGACCTTTCAGTTGTACTCTGTAAAAATAAAGAAAATTACAAATACCTTTTCCAGGATATTTTGGCATTTTGGAGGATCTTGTAGCGGGAAGCGATGCCCTTTTTAATCATTCGTATTAAGAGGAGACTGAAACCTTTCGAATGACACCAAATTTATTAATATCCGATGACGCGCTCTAAAGTTATTCAATCTTGAATATGACGAACATTTCTCAAAAATTGGCAGAGACGCCCAAGTTTAGACAGCTATAAAAAGAAACCATAAAAAGTATAGGAATAGTTCTTACGCCCAGGGCTGCCAGTTTAGGGGTTCTGACCCCAAATTAGGGGAATTATCATCACAAAAAAGGATGAAAATTTTCATTTGGGTTTTGGGGTTTCATTGGGGCTATTTAAAAAATACATTGGGGTTTTTAGGGGAAATTCCTTAAAAGTTTATTTCCTTTGATCTATGGTTTCAAATTTGTTTTATATTTTTGTTCTTGATCAGTCTTTGCTTTTTGGATAAATCTATGTTTTAGGAGAAGATTTTGTATTTGTTCGTATTATCTTTTAAATACTTTAATATTAAAAACAAATAAAAAGATAGAAGCATTTTATATTAATAACACTGAGCATGAATTCACAACTTTTTTTCTTTAACAAGCTGAGCACCTACTGGTAAAGATAATTCGAGTACGCTGATTTCAATTTATCGAAGTTAGCGCTCGTATTCGCCATATTCGAGATTTACAATTTATATGTTGAAGTACAAGAACAGCTGTTTTAGTAAATTTGAGAATGTGTGTGTCACACAGACAATAGATTTTGACACATGCATGGGATTTTTCTATCAACAACGGGCATGTGTTAGTAAATTTGAGAGAGCTTATGAATGTGTGCGACTCACAGATAATGGACTTGACATTTTTCTGGGGTACTTCTGCCAACAAAATACATGTGTTTTTTGGTGTTGTATTTGTTTTTGTTATGGTGGTACCTGTAATGAATATGCCTTGAGTATTGTGAATCCATGCTTTTGTAATTTCGCGAAAATTTTCGAATTTAAATCGGTTAAACAAACACATCAGAAAACGATACTGATTTCTTCGAAAAATTTTATTTTTTTTGCAAAAATGTTTGTATAATGCAATCTTTACAGTTTTCGAGTTTTAGTCATCGAAATTCTCTTAAAATTACATAAAACAAAATAGCAGTGTAATGTTCATTCGCAAAAAATTGTTTTTAGAAAAAAAAATATAATAATAAAATAAAAAAATATATATAAAATTTTTTTCCAAAGAAAACTTTTAATTTTTTGCGAAAAAAAACACAGAATCTCTTAATGTTGTATATACATTAGCTAACATTAAATTAGCTAACATTATATTTGAAAAATCCTTCTAAAAGTATAAACAAATTGTTTTTATTGTAATTTACTACGAAAAATTTAAGTCTCTAATACAGCGAATACGAACATTAACTTCGAAAAACGGGTAACGCCATTGAATTCATTGTACTTGAGTTAACTTTTCCCGTAGGGAGCGCAACTTGTTAAATTTTACGACTTGCATAGTGTAATTTATTAAAAAACTTTAAAATTTTCAGCCGTATGTAAACTTTCGTAAAACTTTATATGTGATAAAAGTTATCTCTTATGAAAGTCCGTGAATAATATAGACTAAATTTAAACGTTGAAATATTTCATGAAACATTTTTATTTGCTTCTTGCAACTGTGGAGATGCAAATGGGGTAAAGAAAATTTACAAGAATCATCTAAACATGGATTTCATATCACTTTTTCTACCCAAATTTCTTTTCCGACCATAAAAAAGTTTCATGCAACAAATTTCATTATATATTTTTCATCGTGTAAACTTGGAAATTTTTAAAAATATACTTTTTTTTCATGAGGATTTTTGGGGGGTTTTCCTTTTAACAGGGAATTTTTCGGGGAAATAATTTTTCAAATTTGGGGAGCGCGATAAAAAGCACCTGGCAGCCAGCCAGCGGGACCGTTTTGCGACTAAAGTGGCAATTTGCCACTTTTTCAACTGCCTTGCCACTTTTAGTGCCCCTTTTTTAAAATTACCTAAATCTGCCACCTTTTATAACATTATGCCCCTTTCTGCGCCTTTTTTATGAAGTGATACTTTTTCCTTTAATATTAGTTTTTTTACGGTACGAAAGTGTTTTTTAAAAAAGTCTTAAGACAAAAATATGCTTTTGAGTCCATTATTTATTTATAAAGTCATGAAAAAAAACTATTTTGAAATAGTTTGAGTTGAGATCTATAAATATTCATTATTGCACTAAAATTATTAGAAACTAAGACTCTGATTCACTTACATGAACAAGAAATAGCAGCACGTTCTTGTATGAAAATCATGCAGTTTTAAATATTTTTAAAGTGATTTTCATGCAAATTTTTGAGTGAACGTTAGATTTATTTTTACTAAATCAATCCCAAAGATAAAAAGTAATAATAACGTTTTGAAATTCTACGCCATTCGAAAAATTGGATTGACGAATTTTTATAATGAAACTAATAAGCCGTTTTCCCATATATCTTTGGTTTTCGCAAATAATCATGCATGTTACAAAATACATTCTTTGTAGGATAGTCAAGAACGATTTTATTTAAAACCTTAGTTTTTTTATATTCACACGAATATTAGTGCAAAAACTTAAAAAAAAACACTAAAAAGTGCGTGACAGAGCATCATTTCTTATATGTACATTAGAGGGCTGCACGAATATATTCTAAAGTACTCATAAGTATGTTTGTGTGTGTATGAATGTATGTTTTTTGTATATATGTGTGTATATATGTATGTTTATATGTATATTTGGTCGTGGCTATGTATGTACACACGTATACACACATTTATACGTAAGTATATACATAAGAACATACATCTATGCACACACGAAATTCTTACGAGTACATTCCACGAATACATTTGAGTACACTTTGCAGCCCTCTAATGTACATAAAAGCAACAATAATTTTTAACCGATACCAACAAACGGAGAATATGAACTATGAATTTGTTTATATTTTTTATGTATGCTCCGTCAGAACTCCGCCATATATAGACCATTTTGATCCACTATTTAAAGTTTTTATATTGAACTTGTTAGCTGGCTGCCTATCTCTTTGCTTTGCAGTCAGGTATAACTACGTATGTATGCATGTGTTGTTTAAATAATTCGTTAGAAAGCGACGTACTTCGTTAGTGCTGAAAACTATTTCCTTTTAGATAGAAAAAACATCAGAATTTATTCATTTCATTTCAAAAGCATTATATGTCATAGAAATTCATTAAATACTAGAATTTGGTTCAATTATTCCCTTTTTAAAAAAGTTGCCCCCTTTTTTCGAAAAATCCCCTTTTTGGTGCCACTTTTTTCCTCAAAATCCCCTTTTTGTGCCACTTTTAAAAAATTTTCAACGGTCACCCTGCTGGCAGCCCTGCTTACGCCACGTGATGCGCAGGTAAGAGTAGATATCATAGCTGCCAGAAATGACGATTTTTTACGATATGGCAAAAAACGATATGACATACTGTGTTGTCATATCGTAAGTTTTTTTACGATATGACAACACTGAGGAAGCCATTCACAGTGTATGTCATATCGTTTTTTGCCATATCGTAAAAAATCGTCATTTCTGGCAGCTATGGTAGATATACATATGTATATTATACCCTATAATATACATATGTATATCTACCTATAATATCTACCTATGTATATCTACCTATATATAGCCTATAATATACATATGTATAGCTGCCAGAAATGACGATTTTTTACGATATGGCAAAAAACGATATATATAATTTATAGGGCATGACTATTTTTTAGCGACATCCACCGGTTCCAAAATCATGTTGGGGATGGAAAATAAGTAAAAACAGCGATCTCACTTTTTCGCGATTGTGCAAAAAGTTCACGCACCAAATGCATTGAAGTTTTGTATACACAATTTTTTTCGTTTTTTAAGCGATATTTTAATCGAAATAACTAAATTTTTTGGTTTGTTTTATATAATCGTACTTACAAAATCGTTACCGCCATTTTGAGTAATAAATAACTTTAAAATATTTAATAAAAAAGCGTATATACAAAATTTCAATGCGTGAACTTTTTTCATGATCACGATAAAGTGAGATCGCAGTTCTTATTATTTTTCCCGTGCCCTACACGATTTTGGAACTGGAGCTTGCATATTTCCGAAAAATCCAAAATGTCAAATATCGTCGAAAACTAATAGTTTTTGAAATCTGAAGAGCCAAACAGACGTTGCCAAAGTAAAATTACTTATTTATGAATCAGTACCAACTAAATAAGAATTACTCGAAAACAGATATAATAATTTTTATATAAAAAAACCATGTGCGCCTTTATAATATGGATGATAACAAAAAAGTTTAAAAATAACAAACACACATGAGATATAAGGGAAGCAGGGTTCTGGGTTCATACCTCATCCACATTTTCAGGTTTCTCATCCCCAAAAATCCCCAACTAATATACTGATTTATCAGATTATGTAATGTTGTGTAACTACGAATCTTCATCACTTCAGAAAATTTACTGTTTGATTTCTGGATAGATATATATGTGTATTAAAATAAAATTAAAACGTTTTTTTGACATGTATTGAAAGTCTTTATTTAGATTTACAATATACATACATGCATATGTATAGTTTCATTAACAACATTTTATTGTGGAACAGTGTTAGCCCAAAATAAATAGCCTTTCGACGGAGATGCCATCTTAGATATAGCTTCAACGGTACAACATCACCTTCGAACAATCCGAGACGGATTGTTCGAAGGTGATTTTTAAAGTGCTTATTTTGGTAAGGCTCGGCACCCAATCGCTAAGACAGGGAAGCAGAAACTGCTTACACCCGCCGACTGTCTGGAACTACTTATCTGAGCAAGCCACTTACTCGTTACTAACAGCGTTACCGTTGAAATTTTTCAAACAGGGGCACAAAAAGGGGATTTTGAAAATAAAAGTGGCACAAAAAGGGGATTTTAGAGAAAAAAGGGGCAACTTTAATAACAAGAAATATATGAAAAAAAGTTATTTAATTTTTGAAAATAAAGGTTAGCAAACATAAACTGCCGCTCATCTGATTAGATTTAACATTTTAACAATTCTTTTTTTCAGTTCTATCAAAAACTATTACTCAAACTACTAATAAAATTGGACTTATTAATAAATAATATGCACTTCGAGAAATCTGTGCAAAAAATTTAACGGAAATATTGTACCATTATCATATAATTGCTGCAAAACAAAATTTGTCCAAGAGTAGTGCCTAATCAGAATAGTTTACTTCACCGCGAATTGTTAGTTTTTAATACATTTTTTCGGCGAAAATATCTATCTGAAGCTGAAAGAGCTAAAATTATATGTTATGCTAAGGAAGGTGAGCAATTTTTGGAAAATAAAACAAAATTTTTTTGAGAGAAATTATATTGCCAACAAAAACCAACTATCGCATATTATTGTTGTTTTCAACATGAATTCTCACACGAAATTTTCGTGATGAGACTAACTATGGAAAGAACATGAAAGGAGACAACTCAGCAGTTGAAGGAAAGCAGCGAAAATAGAGAAAAAGTTGGTACTAAAGCTATGTAGTTTGGCGACTGTAGAACGCGTAATACATAACACTGCTTTACAAATCTTTATTTTAAGGTAACTATGATATGCTAAACACGAGAAAAATAAAATAAATTTTTTTTTCATTTCGGCCATTGTCTATATAATGGTACGTTTGCGTTTTCGATGTATACTTCCCGTTAAAGCGCTATCCAAATTCCAAGGCTGGTTTAATTAAACTGCTATTGTTTGAAAGGATACAAAATTACGCGTCGAATAGTGGATAATTGACTTTTATCGGATACAAAATTTTTTAGTTGTAGGGGATCAAATTTCATTTTTTTTAATATTCATCGTTTTTCACCAAGTGTTGTCTATTCGGAAGCTGTACCAGAAATAAAAAACTCCTAGCTAAATACCTTCACTGAATAGTCTATTCGATTTCAAAAATTTTAAGCAATAATGGACCGAAATCGAATAAAAATTAAAAATGCTAGAAGAAAAAAAACGGAAACAATAGCATTTCAATTTACTAGCAAATATTTTATTTAATAGTTTTGTTTTATTTTGATTTTTACTCCATAGTGCATTTTTTAGTAAATTTAAATGTTTGTGTTTT
This sequence comes from Panzeria rudis, assembly GCA_956483635.1. NCBI lineage: Eukaryota > Metazoa > Arthropoda > Insecta > Diptera > Tachinidae > Panzeria > Panzeria rudis. The sequence continues at coordinate 83,406,986 of OY101448.1, forward strand.
GTTTTTTTATTATACCATTTTCAGCTTATATCCAATTTCGGTCCATTATGGCTTGATTTTTGTTTTAAATCGAATATACTATTCAATAGAAATTTAGAACTATGGATTTTGCTATTATTTGTGGTACAGCTTCCGAAGAGACAACAAGAAATTTTGTTAAATTTGACCACCAATAAATCAGTAAATTTTTTATCCGGTCAAAGCCAATTATCCAACATTCGACGCGTAATTTTGAAGCTTTTCAAATAATATATGGATCACTTTAATCGAACCAGCTTTTGACTCTGGGAAGTATAACATCGAAAAAACATAAATGTACCTTTATCTGGAAATTGCCGAAATTAACAATTTTTCTTTACTTTTCTCGTGCTAAGCATATCTTAATCACACTAAAAAAATCCATTAGAAACTTTATACATTTTGCTTGTAAAGGCCGAGACACATAGAATCCGTCATACGTTATACGTCGCCTTTTTCAACTGACAGCTAAGTTAAAATACATGTTTTCTTATGAACTTGATCACATACAGTACTTCTCCGTCAACGCAAAGTACAAAGTTGGCCAACTTTTAACTTTTAACGTACGTTGAGTACTTTGACAACAATTGTTTGATTTGTTCTTTGTTGTGGGTTTGTTTTTCGCTCAAAAATAAAATAATTTAAATTAAAATTTATTCGATTGTATAAAGTTTTGGTGCTTTGTTATAAAAAAATAAAAAAATAAAGAAATTAAGAATTAAGAAATAAGAATTAAAACAAAGAATTAAAGAAATTAAAATTAATAAATAAATAACAGCTGATTTTCTCTCCGTTAACAAAGTACTCATTGTGCCAACATTATCCGTCATTCCGTTAACGTCAGTTGAAAAAGGCAACGGATGACGTATGACGGATTCTATGTGCCCCGGCCTTAAAGCAGTGTAATGTAGACTGACTTTGCAAAAAAAAACACTACTTAGTTCACTGCGTAAGGATAATTGTTTAAAGTATCTCTTCATTTAATAAAAAGTATCAATAGAGTGGCAAGAGTTACAAAAAGTATCACATTTCGGTGCATTTTGTAAAAGTAGCAAAATAGTACCCAAGTAGTCGAAAAAGTGGCAAATTGCTACTTTAGTAGCACCAACGGTAACGCTGGTTACTAACCTTTATATCTAAAGGTCGTCCACTATCCGTAACCTTATAACATTTCAAGATACATAAATAAAGTATAACACAATTGGGGATACAAATAATATAGATTAAAGAAACATATGGTGTAGAAATCAGTGTTCGAAAATAAACCGAACGTTATTTTGTGTACTGTATACACTAGCAGAAACGATATCAATTTTTTTTAGTGTTTGTCATGATGAAATAATACAGGTGGCATTACTAGGGCAACAAATACAACATTACAACAAAAAAAGCAATTTTTGTTTGTGTAATGTCGTCGTGTAAGTCAAAAATTATTGTAAACAAAAATCAAAAGGATGCGCTGCAAGTGATGAATTACATAAATTACATAAAAAAACACACACACACATACGTGGTCTTTTTTATAAACATAAACAAGACTTTGACAGCGATTTCGACATACAATGCTCGAGCAAAAAATTGTCATCTGGAGTAGTAATGCCACGTATATTATTTCATCATGGTGTTTGTAGTATAAACATGGCAACTCTCTTTTTATTGTGTACAACTCTGTACTAGGCACTTCTTCTCGTACACGTTTTTTTTTAATTATGTATAGTTTTATTCAGTTCAATATTATAATGTACATAGGAAAACGGAACAAAAAAAAAACGTGTACGAGAGGAAGTGTCTAGTACAGAGTTGTACACAATAAAAAGAGAGTTGCCATGTTTATACTACAGTGTTTGTGTATATTGACACAACCCGAAGACAACACGTAGCGATTTTTGAATGCAAGTAACAAACATTATGTATTGTTTTGTTTTTTGTCAAAAAACAACACAATTGTACGCATTCAAGTATACACAAAATATACATTAAGAATAATGTATATAATGAACACTATTAAATGTTCTTATTAAGGTGAATTAATTTTATCAGGTGGTGTTGATTCTAAAACAACTACAACATTACAATAAGATTTGACATCTCAGCCCCTATGTCAACGTATATAAAATTTTGACATCCGAGCATCTAATTTGCGGAAAAAAGTGAACAGCTGTGCTTATGATATCACTTGTATAAATCCACCTTGGTTCTTATCTTTATATTGAGTTTGTTAAAAAGAGTATTTTCGTTGGGTACAAGATCACTAACATAAATACCGTTCTTCCTTTTTTATGTATTACCTACACAACCACTATTTCCGTTTGTGTATTACAATATTCTACCGTACAGAACATTAAAGTACATTATACGTAAAATTCGTTTATAGTCCACTGCCTCATTTGCACGCTATTTGTGGACTATAACGCGAATTGGACTATATCTTGAATTTTATATAAGCCAATTTTTGGCTTATATGCGAATCTACATATAATTATTTCTCTTAACGATAGAAAAATAAAACTAACGCTTAGAAATTACTTCCGTATCTACTCAATTCATAAATATTGCAATTAAGATTGCTAAAATAAAAATAATTTCTACTTCAATGTAAATAATATTTTTATAAAATTATCATTAAAAAATCTATTATGTTTGACTTTTGCATTTTGGTTTATATCTGCAATATTTAAGATATTTCAAACCGCATCTTGGTGGCGTATAAGCGAAAATGGACTATATAGCTAATGGACTATATAAAAATATTTTGCAGGTATTTTACTTACAGATGACAGAAAAATTAACATTTTAGAATATATCGCAAATTCTACTATAAGCGGTGTGGCTTATAAACGAATTATACTGTATAAGGTAAATTTTCGAGTACTGGTAGAAATGTATAATCGCCAACACGGAACTTTCATTCTCATTAATTTGGTGATTTTGCAATGGATTTAAACTCAAAACCGTGAACGGCAAATAGAGATGTGGACCAGGGTTGTCAAATCTTTTCTGACCTATTTCGCCAAATTGATTTAAAAAATCGCCAAAAGTCGCCAAAATCCGTTTTATGTAGTTTTTCTTAACATATATTTTGTAGTAAATTTGTTTTTATATAATATATTTTTATATAAGTTCTTAAAAATAATCGCATTAAAATTTTGCAAAAATATCGCCAAAAGTAGGAATAAAATCGCCAAAAACTATTTCTTACCAATTTTTCTCAACCAAATTCAAAATAATATAAGAAAAAGCACCAAAATCACTTTGTTTTAATATATTCCAGACAAGTTTTGGTTGGCTTTATTTTCGAAAAACAAAGTAATTTTCCTGAATTATAAAAATTTTCAAGATAAATTTTTCTGAAAAATAGCCATAAAAATCGCCAACAAATTTATTTATCGCCAGCAAAATCGCCATGTCGCCAAATCAAATATTTTGACGCCAAAAAAGTTAAAAAATCGCCACGTTTGGCGAGAAATCGCCATATCTGACAGCCCTGATGTGGACGTGAAAAGAGTATTTTTTATCACGCACGCTCAAGCACAGCAAATTTTCTGATTCACATCATCACGCACGCTCACGAAAATTATTTTTTTTATTAATGCATGCACAGTAATGAGTAAAATTTGCATGATCACGTACGTTCACAGCAAAATTTTTACAAAACATTTATTTATTGTATATTGGAAGGGGCTGTTCACACATTATGGAACACTAATTTCGCTTTTTTGTAACCGCCTTCGTAGCGCTTTTTAAACAATTGTCATTAGCGGTATTCATTCTTTGGTCCACATGGTTTTGCGAAAGAGGATATGCAAAATATCGTAGCTTTTTTATGAAATCTAACGGCAACTCTGTGTATTTTGCTGTTGGATGTTACAAAAAAAAACGATATTTTGCATTTGCTGTTTCGCAAGACTGTTTGCGTCAAACACTGAATGCCGCCAGTATAAATTGTTCAGTTGGAAACAATTTCACACGTACTCACGTGGGACACGAACAAATCACGACATTTGCACATCTCTAATGGAAACCACTTAAAACACATACATGTGTGTTATTGTTTTTTTCTTAAGTACATGAGTATGTGTTGACATGTGCGTATCAATACCCAGCAAACACGTGGATTTGATTTAAAATTTCGGTGATTTGAAATAACCCGTTTTAGCTCACATGTTTGAGAAAATTTGAGAAGCAAACGATGTTCTCAAAAATGAATCGTAACACTTTTATCTAATTTAATAACGATGCTCTCAATAGAACATCAGAAGATTGTTAAATATCTAAATTTTTAATCTTTTTTTATCGTAATTGTGAAAATACATACATATGTACAGTTTTCCAAAGTATTTTTTATCATAAGAGCAAAATTTTTTAGATAAATTTAGTATGTATTTACGTAAATGTTTCACGATACATATTTAAATTGAAAATTCGCCATTCACCAAACATTCTTTCTCAAATGCATATCAGTTGTTAGTTAACATTTACATAGTCAAAATTACATTACCTGATAGAACACCCTTTAATTTTTATATAGTAAATATCAGTGCTAATTGGTGTAGTCTATTCTACAGACTACACCAATTAACACTTTGAATATTTAAAATGTCAATATATATGTAAGTGTCTGTATACAATACTTTTCTCTTATAGTCACAACCTTTAGTTGCACGCAAGTTGTGGACTATATCGCTAATGTGACTATAAGCCTAATTTACATATACGCCATTTTGAGGCATACAACCAAATTCGCATATAAAAGTTAATAACAAGGAATTTCATCCCTGGTACAACAAATTAAAAGTAATATTTTCTTCTAGTGGAGAGTTGTTGACTGGAATAGTAAACAATTCAATGCTTTCACAATAATTTTATAACTGGTTTGTGGCTTCAATAATTAAAAAATTTAGTAAATTTTTCAATTGTGACTATAACGCAAATTGTATGTATGAATTTTTCTCTTTGCGAACCGAAGATAGATAGCATATATGCCAAATGTGCTTATATCGCTAATTGGACTATAACGTGAATATTTTCTCAGAAATTTGGTAATGGAAGCAATAAATACAGATAAAATAGACTATATCATTAATGTGACTATAAACGGTAGTGACTATAAACGAAAAGTACTGTATTACCAGCGTTGTCATATCGTACGCGTTTTTACGATACGACAAAACGGAAATAGTCATACAGCGTCGTCATATCGTAAGTTTCTTACGATGTAACAACACTGCGATATCCATACACCGTGTACGGATATCTCAGTGTTGTCATATAGTAAAAAACTTACGATATGACGACACTGTACGGATATTTCCGTTTTGTCATATCGTTAAAACACGTACGATATGACAACGCTGTGTATTACATTAGTATTTCGACATGTTTCATCGCTCGCTTTAGAACACCCCTTAAATTTTTAATTGTCATATTTGTTATTTAAGCGCCCAACGTTTTATATATTCTGTGAAAGTTTCGGGTCCGTAGCTCTTACGGTTCTCGAGAAAACAGCCTGTGACCAGCGTGACCGTTTTGCGACTTAAGTGGCGATTCGCCACTTTTTCAACTGCCTTGCCACTTTTAGTGCCCCTTTTTTAAAATGACCTAAATCTGCCACCTTTTGTAATATTATGCCCCTTTTTATGAAATGATGCTTCTTGTTTTAATATAAGCTTTTTATGGCACGAAACTGTTTTTATAAAAAAAAAAATCTCAAGACAAAAATTTGTTTTTGAGTCTATCATGTAAAGTCTTATGACAAACACTATTTTGAAATAGTTTAAGAAATTAGATCTATATATATTCATTATTGTATTAAAATGATTAAAAATAACACCCTGATTCACTAACACGAACAAGAACGTCTTGTTAAAAATTTTTATGAAAATCACGCAGCTTTAAATATTTTTAAAATTATTTTCATGCAGATTTTGGTGCCATGTCACAATATCCAGTGATATAATGTCCAAAGACATTATGTCACTGCTAAAAATGGCATTGTGACACTTTTAATAAGTCCATGGACTTTATGACATTATTATTATGACCATTATGACACTGAAATGTGTCATAATGTCCACACTTTCAAAAATGAAAACAAATTCAAATATATATACATGTTTTTGACTATTCACCTTTTACTTCTGCAATCGGTGACAAGTAATAAAAGATCAATTGACGTTATTGCATTTTAAAAAGTGAAATAACATCAAGAACAATTTGCAAAATATGTCTAATCGACATCGTCGATTCAAAGAAATATTTGGAAATTAATTAAAATTGTTAAGAAATTTTATTTTACTACAAAATATTCTTTGCGTAGCTGGCCTTCGGCCGGGCTTAAGTATTTTTTCTTCTTGGTATATTGAAAAGCGGCCTGCGGCCGGTCTTAACGATTTTCTACTCTCAGTATACTCAGCGGCTTCGCCGACCGAAGGCCGGCTATGCAAAAATCTTTACTCAGCGAAACTGCTTTTCGATATACTTTACTAATGTGCTGTTTCCATATGCAAACAAGCGACTTGAGTAAAAAATTTTTATGGAAATTGCTAAAAAAAAATGTGATGCCTTTCACATAAATTTTATACAAACAACGTTTGTTTGCATTGTTTGTCTAAAATTTATATAAAAAGCAGTCAGTTTTTTGAATGAAAAAACATCAAAATTGATTCATTTTATTTCAAAAGCATTATATGCCCTAGAAATTCATTAAATATTAGAATTTGGTTCAATTACTCCCTTTTAAAAAAAGTTGCCCCTTTTTGGTGACACTTTTTTCCTCAAAATCCCCTTTTTGTGCCACTTTATAAAAATTTTCAACGGTTATTTATGAATCAGTACCAACTAAATAAGAATTCCATGAAAACATATATAATAATTCTTATATAGCATAACCATGTGCGCCTTTATAATATGGATGATAACAAAACAGTTTAAAAATAACAAACACACATGAGATAAAAGGGAAGCAGGGTTCTGGGTTCATACCTCATCCACATTTTCAGGTTTCTCATCCCCAAAAATCCCCAACTAATATACTGATTTATAGCTTCAACGGTACAACATTGTAAGGCCGACCAATCCGAGACGGATTGTTCGAAGGTGATTTTTAAAGTGCTTATTTTGGTAAGGGTCGGCACCCAATCGCTAAGACAGGGAAGCAGAAACTGCTTACACCCGCCGACTGTCTGGAGCTACTTATCTGAGCAAGCCACTTTATCGTTACTAACCTTTATATCTAATGGTCGTCCACTATCCGTAACCTGTGACACGTCCGGTTGCTTTAAGCTCCCATATCGCAATATACATGTAATTATAACATTTCAAGATACATGTAGACTTATTTTTTAAACATAAATAAAGTACAATTGGGGATAAAAATAATATATGTAGATTAAAGAAACATATGGTGCAGAAATGTATAATCCTCAACAAGGAACTTTCATTCCCATTAATTTGGTGATTTTGCAATGGATTTAAACTCAAAACCCTGAACGGCAAATAGAGATGTGCACGTGAAAAAAACATTTTTTATCATGCACGCTCAAGCACAGGAAATTTTCTGATTCACATCATCACGCACGCTCACGAAAATTATTTTTTTATTCATGAATGCACAGTAAGGAGTAAAATTTGCACGATCACACACGCTCACAGCTAAATTGTTACAAAACAAGTATTTATTATTGTATATTGGAACACACACATTATGGAACAGTAATTTCGCTTTTTTGTAACCACCTACACCCCCTTCGTAACGCCTTTTAAACAATTGTCAGTGGCGGTATTCATAGTTTGGTGCAAATGCTTTGCGAAAGAGGAAATGCAAAATATCGTAGCTTTTATATGAAATCTAACGGCAACTTTGTGTACTTTGCTGTTGGATTTTACAAAAAAGCTACGATATTTTGCATTGGCTCTTTCGCAAGACTATTAGCATCAAATACTGAATACCGCCAGAATAAATTTTTTAGTTGGTAGCAGTTTCACACGTGACTCACGTGTGACACGAACAAATCACGACATTTGCACATCTCTAATGAAAACCACTTAAAATACATATGTGTGTCTTATTGTTGTATTCTTAAGTAGACGAGTATTTCTTGACATGTGCGTATGAAACCCAGCAAACACGTGCGTTTGATTTAAGATTTCAGTATTTGAAATAACACGTTCTAGCTCACATGTTTGAGAAAATTTGAGAAACAACCGATGTTCTCAAAGGTGGATTGTAGCACTTTTATCTAATTTAAATATGATACTCTCAATAGAACATCAGAAGATTGTTAAATGTCTCAATTTTTAATATTTTTTTTATCATAATTGTGAAAATACATACATATGTACAATTTTCCAAAGTATTTCTTATCACAAAAAGAGCAAAAATTTTTACATAAGTTTAGTATGTATTTACGTAAAGGTTTCACGATACATATTTCAATTGAAAATTCGAACATTCACCAAACAATCTTTCTCAAATGCATATCAGTTGATAGTTAACATTTACATAGTCAAAATTACATTAACTGATAGAACACCCTTTAATTTTTATTATAGTAAATATCAGTGCTAATTGGTGTAGTCTATTCTACAGAACACACCAAGTAACACTTTGAATATTTAAAATGTCAATATATATGTAAGTGTCTGTATAGTACATTAGTATTTCAACATGTTTCGTCGCTCGCTTAGAGCACCCTTGAATTTTTAATTGTCATATTTGTTATTAAAGCGCCCAACGTTTTACATGTTCTGTGAAAGTTTCCGGTCCGTAGCTCTTAAGTTGAAAGTCCATAACACGCGTTACACACGGTAACGCGTTATAAGCGGCTGTCAAAAAAGTCGAATCAGTGTAAATGTATGTGACGAGTTACATAGCACAAAGCGTAAAACGCTTGACGCGAAAAGTAGGTTTACTTTCTACTTTTGTATGCGTCGCATGCGCCAAGAAAAAAATAACAGCTGTTTTTGATAGCCAGGGACGAAAAATTATATTATATTTTCAATGTTATCGATAAATATGGTTGTATGCTGGACTATTTTTTTAAATTTTTTTACAAAAAAGAAGTCTTTGATAAAAAAAAACCCTATCGCAATAGAGTTTACAAATGTTTTCAAGAATAAAATATATTAAAATAAATTTTTTAACACAATTCTTTCATCAACAAAATTTTAATTTTATTTATCGATTAATTTTATTTAATAAGTTTCATTCATCTCTGTTATCTTTATTAATTTTATCAATTTATCTTTATACTTTATTCAATATTGTACTGGCACAATTAAATTTACATTAAAGTCAAGAAGAGCCGACAATCTGTTGGAATAGCTTTCGCTGAGTTCAAAAAACCACTCACTTCCCGTTCCAAATACAAGGGACGCACCCAAAACCGTCTCGTTTTATTTTGGAGCCCTTGTTGCACAAAATATTATATTTATAAATTTAATAAATTCCACAAATTCTTTTAACGTTTGAATTTCAATTAAAATTTTAGCAAAAATTATTTTTATTTGATAAAAATATTTACACTACAGCTGATCAAAACATAAACATTGGCGCACAAAAAGCGTTGCATGTAACTTGAAGTTAGAAAGGCGTCTAAAGTATGAAACACACAAAACGCGCATCTCACGAAACGCGTGTTATGGACTTTCAGCTTAACGGTTCTCGAGAAAACAGCCTGTGACAGACATCTAGACGGACAGCGTAGCGAACACGATAGGGTTCCTTTGCCGGAACCCTAAAAAGCGCTATGTAAAAAAAATGCGACTTTCGCTAAATTGGCAACTCCGTGCGCTTTTTGCTTTGAAAATGTTCGGGCATCGCTGGTTGTAAATGTTCCCTAACCAGGGTTGTCAAATTTTTTCTGACCTATTTCGCCAAATTGATTTTAAAAATCGCAAAAAGTCGCCAAAATCTGTTTTATGTAGTTTTTCTTAATATACGTTTTGTAGTATAATTGGTTTTATATAATAGTTTTTTTTAATATAATCTTTTCTAAAATAATCGCATAAAAAATGTAGCAGAAAATCGCCAAAAGCAGAAATAAAATCGCCAAAAACTATTTCATGTCGATTTTCTCATTAAAATTCTAAATCCATTAATGACCCATAATTAATATAAGAAAAATCATCAAAATCACACTGTTTCAATTTCTTCCAGACAATTTTGGTGGAATTTACTTTCGAAAATCGCCAATGTCAAAATTTGTTACGTCAAACAAGGTGAAAAATCGTCACGTTTGTCGAGGAATCGCCATATATGACAACCCTGGCCCTAACGCCTTTTATACAGAACAAATGCTAAAATGCCATATCGAAAATTACAGAAAAATCTTTAGTGAAATTGATTATTTTAAATACCACTCAGAAGTCGCTTTATCCATCCAATCGAGCGATCATCGAAGAAATGTTACCTCAGATCCATCGCGAAGATGGAAGTTAAAGGCAAAATTCATACCTCACGCTATAGATAAAACGATGTTACTCTTCATCGCGGTTACAGTATTTTTCATTTTGCAATGAAAATAAACGAAGACTGACTACAGAAATGATCCTGTGAAGTATAGTCTTAACTTTTCGTTGCCAAAGTAAAATTAGTTATTTATGAATCAGTACCAACTAAATAAGAATTCCACGAAAACATATATAATAATTCTTATATAGCATAACCATGTGCGCCTTTATAATATGGATGATAACAAAACAGTTTAAAAATAACAAGCACACATGAGATAAAAGGGAAGCAGGGTTCTGGGTTCATACCTCATCCACATGTTCAGGTTTCTCATCCCCAAAAATCCCCAACTAATATACTGATTTACCATATTATTTAATTTTGTTACGTAATACTCTTACTAAGAAGCTTCATCACTTCAGAAGATTTACTGTTTGATTTTTGGATAGAAATATTGTATATTAAAATAATATTAAAACTTTTTATGCCATATATTGAAAGTCTTTATTTAGATTTACAATATACATACATGCATATGTATAGTTTCGTTAACAACATTTTATTCTGGAACAGTGTAAGCCCAAAGTCAATAGCCTTCCGACGGAGATGCCATCTTAGATATAGCTTCAACGGTACAACATTGTAAGGCCGATCAATCCGAGACGGATTGTTCGAAGGTGTTTTTTTAAGTGCTTATTTTGGTAAGGGTCCGCACCCAATCGCTACGACAGTGAAGCATAAACTGCTTACACCCGCCGACTGTCTGGAGCTACTTATCTGAGCAAGGCACTTTATCGTTACTAACCTTTATATCTAATGGTCGTCCACTATCCGTAACCTGTGACACGTCCGGTTGCTTTAAGCTCCCATATCGCAATATACATGTAATTATAACATTTCAAGATACATGTAGACTTATTTTTTAAACATAAATAAAGTACAATTGGGGATAAAAATAATATATGTAGATTAAAGAAACATATGGTGCAGAAATGTATAATCCTCAACAAGGAACTTTCATTCCCATTAATTTGGTGATTTTGCAATGGATTTAAACTCAAAACCCTGAACGGCAAATAGAGATGTGCACGCGAAAAAAACATTTTTTATCATGCACGCTCAAGCACAGGAAATTTTCTGATTCACATCATCACGCACGCTCACGAAAATTATTTTTTTATTCATGAATGCACAGTAAGGAGTAAAATTTGCACGATCACACACGCTCACAGCTAAATTGTTACAAAACAAGTATTTATTGTATATTGGAACACACACATTATGGAACAGTAATTTCGCTTTTTTGTAACCACCTACACCCCCTTCGTAACGCCTTTTAAACAATTGTCAGTGGCGGTATTCATAGTTTGGTGCAAATGCTTTGCGAAAGAGGAAATGCAAAATATCGTAGCTTTTATATGAAATCTAACGGCAACTTTGTGTACTTTGCTGTTGGATTTTACAAAAAAGCTACGATATTTTGCATTGGCTCTTTCGCAAGACTATTAGCATCAAATACTGAATACCGCCAGAATAAATTTTTTAGTTGGTAGCAGTTTCACACGTGACTCACGTGTGACACGAACAAATCACGACATTTGCACATCTCTAATGAAAACCACTTAAAATACATATGTGTGTCTTATTGTTGTATTCTTAAGTAGACGAGTATTTCTTGACATGTGCGTATGAAACCCAGCAAACACGTGCGTTTGATTTAAGATTTCAGTATTTGAAATAACACGTTCTAGCTCACATGTTTGAGAAAATTTGAGAAACAACCGATGTTCTCAAAGGTGGATTGTAGCACTTTTATCTAATTTAAATATGATACTCTCAATAGAACATCAGAAGATTGTTAAATGTCTCAATTTTTAATATTTTTTTTATCATAATTGTGAAAATACATACATATGTACAATTTTCCAAAGTATTTCTTATCACAAAAAGAGCAAAAATTTTTACATAAGTTTAGTATGTATTTACGTAAAGGTTTCACGATACATATTTCAATTGAAAATTCGAACATTCACCAAACAATCTTTCTCAAATGCATATCAGTTGATAGTTAACATTTACATAGTCAAAATTACATTAACTGATAGAACACCCTTTAATTTTTATTATAGTAAATATCAGTGCTAATTGGTGTAGTCTATTCTACAGAACACACCAAGTAACACTTTGAATATTTAAAATGTCAATATATATGTAAGTGTCTGTATAGTACATTAGTATTTCAACATGTTTCGTCGCTCGCTTAGAGCACCCTTGAATTTTTAATTGTCATATTTGTTATTAAAGCGCCCAACGTTTTACATGTTCTGTGAAAGTTTCCGGTCCGTAGCTCTTAAGTTGAAAGTCCATAACACGCGTTACACACGGTAACGCGTTATAAGCGGCTGTCAAAAAAGTCGAATCAGTGTAAATGTATGTGACGAGTTACATAGCACAAAGCGTAAAACGCTTGACGCGAAAAGTAGGTTTACTTTCTACTTTTGTATGCGTCGCATGCGCCAAGAAAAAAATAACAGCTGTTTTTGATAGCCAGGGACGAAAAATTATATTATATTTTCAATGTTATCGATAAATATGGTTGTATGCTGGACTATTTTTTTAAATTTTTTTACAAAAAAGAAGTCTTTGATAAAAAAAAACCCTATCGCAATAGAGTTTACAAATGTTTTCAAGAATAAAATATATTAAAATAAATTTTTTAACACAATTCTTTCATCAACAAAATTTTAATTTTATTTATCGATTAATTTTATTTAATAAGTTTCATTCATCTCTGTTATCTTTATTAATTTTATCAATTTATCTTTATACTTTATTCAATATTGTACTGGCACAATTAAATTTACATTAAAGTCAAGAAGAGCCGACAATCTGTTGGAATAGCTTTCGCTGAGTTCAAAAAACCACTCACTTCCCGTTCCAAATACAAGGGACGCACCCAAAACCGTCTCGTTTTATTTTGGAGCCCTTGTTGCACAAAATATTATATTTATAAATTTAATAAATTCCACAAATTCTTTTAACGTTTGAATTTCAATTAAAATTTTAGCAAAAATTATTTTTATTTGATAAAAATATTTACACTACAGCTGATCAAAACATAAACATTGGCGCACAAAAAGCGTTGCATGTAACTTGAAGTTAGAAAGGCGTCTAAAGTATGAAACACACAAAACGCGCATCTCACGAAACGCGTGTTATGGACTTTCAGCTTAACGGTTCTCGAGAAAACAGCCTGTGACAGACATCTAGACGGACAGCGTAGCGAACACGATAGGGTTCCTTTGCCGGAACCCTAAAAAGCGCTATGTAAAAAAAATGCGACTTTCGCTAAATTGGCAACTCCGTGCGCTTTTTGCTTTGAAAATGTTCGGGCATCGCTGGTTGTAAATGTTCCCTAACCAGGGTTGTCAAATTTTTTCTGACCTATTTCGCCAAATTGATTTTAAAAATCGCAAAAAGTCGCCAAAATCTGTTTTATGTAGTTTTTCTTAATATACGTTTTGTAGTATAATTGGTTTTATATAATAGTTTTTTTTAATATAATCTTTTCTAAAATAATCGCATAAAAAATGTAGCAGAAAATCGCCAAAAGCAGAAATAAAATCGCCAAAAACTATTTCATGTCGATTTTCTCATTAAAATTCTAAATCCATTAATGACCCATAATTAATATAAGAAAAATCATCAAAATCACACTGTTTCAATTTCTTCCAGACAATTTTGGTGGAATTTACTTTCGAAAATCGCCAATGTCAAAATTTGTTACGTCAAACAAGGTGAAAAATCGTCACGTTTGTCGAGGAATCGCCATATATGACAACCCTGGCCCTAACGCCTTTTATACAGAACAAATGCTAAAATGCCATATCGAAAATTACAGAAAAATCTTTAGTGAAATTGATTATTTTAAATACCACTCAGAAGTCGCTTTATCCATCCAATCGAGCGATCATCGAAGAAATGTTACCTCAGATCCATCGCGAAGATGGAAGTTAAAGGCAAAATTCATACCTCACGCTATAGATAAAACGATGTTACTCTTCATCGCGGTTACAGTATTTTTCATTTTGCAATGAAAATAAACGAAGACTGACTACAGAAATGATCCTGTGAAGTATAGTCTTAACTTTTCGTTGCCAAAGTAAAATTAGTTATTTATGAATCAGTACCAACTAAATAAGAATTCCACGAAAACATATATAATAATTCTTATATAGCATAACCATGTGCGCCTTTATAATATGGATGATAACAAAACAGTTTAAAAATAACAAGCACACATGAGATAAAAGGGAAGCAGGGTTCTGGGTTCATACCTCATCCACATGTTCAGGTTTCTCATCCCCAAAAATCCCCAACTAATATACTGATTTACCATATTATTTAATTTTGTTACGTAATACTCTTACTAAGAAGCTTCATCACTTCAGAAGATTTACTGTTTGATTTTTGGATAGAAATATTGTATATTAAAATAATATTAAAACTTTTTATGCCATATATTGAAAGTCTTTATTTAGATTTACAATATACATACATGCATATGTATAGTTTCGTTAACAACATTTTATTCTGGAACAGTGTAAGCCCAAAGTCAATAGCCTTCCGACGGAGATGCCATCTTAGATATAGCTTCAACGGTACAACATTGTAAGGCCGATCAATCCGAGACGGATTGTTCGAAGGTGTTTTTTTAAGTGCTTATTTTGGTAAGGGTCCGCACCCAATCGCTACGACAGTGAAGCATAAACTGCTTACACCCGCCGACTGTCTGGAGCTACTTATCTGAGCAAGCCACTTTATCGTTACTAACCTTTATATCTAATGGTCGTCCACTATCCGTAACCTGTGACACGTCCGGTTGCTTTAAGCTCCCATATCGCAATATACATGTAATTATAACATTTCAAGATACATGTAGACTTATTTTTTAAACATAAATAAAGTACAATTGGGGATAAAAATAATATATGTAGATTAAAGAAACATATGGTGCAGAAATGTATAATCCTCAACAAGGAACTTTCATTCCCATTAATTTGGTGATTTTGCAATGGATTTAAACTCAAAACCCTGAACGGCAAATAGAGATGTGCACGCGAAAAAAACATTTTTTATCATGCACGCTCAAGCACAGGAAATTTTCTGATTCACATCATCACGCACGCTCACGAAAATTATTTTTTTATTCATGAATGCACAGTAAGGAGTAAAATTTGCACGATCACACACGCTCACAGCTAAATTGTTACAAAACAAGTATTTATTGTATATTGGAACACACACATTATGGAACAGTAATTTCGCTTTTTTGTAACCACCTACACCCCCTTCGTAACGCCTTTTAAACAATTGTCAGTGGCGGTATTCATAGTTTGGTGCAAATGCTTTGCGAAAGAGGAAATGCAAAATATCGTAGCTTTTATATGAAATCTAACGGCAACTTTGTGTACTTTGCTGTTGGATTTTACAAAAAAGCTACGATATTTTGCATTGGCTCTTTCGCAAGACTATTAGCATCAAATACTGAATACCGCCAGAATAAATTTTTTAGTTGGTAGCAGTTTCACACGTGACTCACGTGTGACACGAACAAATCACGACATTTGCACATCTCTAATGAAAACCACTTAAAATACATATGTGTGTCTTATTGTTGTATTCTTAAGTAGACGAGTATTTCTTGACATGTGCGTATGAAACCCAGCAAACACGTGCGTTTGATTTAAGATTTCAGTATTTGAAATAACACGTTCTAGCTCACATGTTTGAGAAAATTTGAGAAACAACCGATGTTCTCAAAGGTGGATTGTAGCACTTTTATCTAATTTAAATATGATACTCTCAATAGAACATCAGAAGATTGTTAAATGTCTCAATTTTTAATATTTTTTTTATCATAATTGTGAAAATACATACATATGTACAATTTTCCAAAGTATTTCTTATCACAAAAAGAGCAAAAATTTTTACATAAGTTTAGTATGTATTTACGTAAAGGTTTCACGATACATATTTCAATTGAAAATTCGAACATTCACCAAACAATCTTTCTCAAATGCATATCAGTTGATAGTTAACATTTACATAGTCAAAATTACATTAACTGATAGAACACCCTTTAATTTTTATTATAGTAAATATCAGTGCTAATTGGTGTAGTCTATTCTACAGAACACACCAAGTAACACTTTGAATATTTAAAATGTCAATATATATGTAAGTGTCTGTATAGTACATTAGTATTTCAACATGTTTCGTCGCTCGCTTAGAGCACCCTTGAATTTTTAATTGTCATATTTGTTATTAAAGCGCCCAACGTTTTACATGTTCTGTGAAAGTTTCCGGTCCGTAGCTCTTAAGTTGAAAGTCCATAACACGCGTTACACACGGTAACGCGTTATAAGCGGCTGTCAAAAAAGTCGAATCAGTGTAAATGTATGTGACGAGTTACATAGCACAAAGCGTAAAACGCTTGACGCGAAAAGTAGGTTTACTTTCTACTTTTGTATGCGTCGCATGCGCCAAGAAAAAAATAACAGCTGTTTTTGATAGCCAGGGACGAAAAATTATATTATATTTTCAATGTTATCGATAAATATGGTTGTATGCTGGACTATTTTTTTAAATTTTTTTACAAAAAAGAAGTCTTTGATAAAAAAAAACCCTATCGCAATAGAGTTTACAAATGTTTTCAAGAATAAAATATATTAAAATAAATTTTTTAACACAATTCTTTCATCAACAAAATTTTAATTTTATTTATCGATTAATTTTATTTAATAAGTTTCATTCATCTCTGTTATCTTTATTAATTTTATCAATTTATCTTTATACTTTATTCAATATTGTACTGGCACAATTAAATTTACATTAAAGTCAAGAAGAGCCGACAATCTGTTGGAATAGCTTTCGCTGAGTTCAAAAAACCACTCACTTCCCGTTCCAAATACAAGGGACGCACCCAAAACCGTCTCGTTTTATTTTGGAGCCCTTGTTGCACAAAATATTATATTTATAAATTTAATAAATTCCACAAATTCTTTTAACGTTTGAATTTCAATTAAAATTTTAGCAAAAATTATTTTTATTTGATAAAAATATTTACACTACAGCTGATCAAAACATAAACATTGGCGCACAAAAAGCGTTGCATGTAACTTGAAGTTAGAAAGGCGTCTAAAGTATGAAACACACAAAACGCGCATCTCACGAAACGCGTGTTATGGACTTTCAGCTTAACGGTTCTCGAGAAAACAGCCTGTGACAGACATCTAGACGGACAGCGTAGCGAACACGATAGGGTTCCTTTGCCGGAACCCTAAAAAGCGCTATGTAAAAAAAATGCGACTTTCGCTAAATTGGCAACTCCGTGCGCTTTTTGCTTTGAAAATGTTCGGGCATCGCTGGTTGTAAATGTTCCCTAACCAGGGTTGTCAAATTTTTTCTGACCTATTTCGCCAAATTGATTTTAAAAATCGCAAAAAGTCGCCAAAATCTGTTTTATGTAGTTTTTCTTAATATACGTTTTGTAGTATAATTGGTTTTATATAATAGTTTTTTTTAATATAATCTTTTCTAAAATAATCGCATAAAAAATGTAGCAGAAAATCGCCAAAAACTATTTCATGTCGATTTTCTCATTAAAATTCTAAATCCATTAATGACCCATAATTAATATAAGAAAAATCATCAAAATCACACTGTTTCAATTTCTTCCAGACAATTTTGGTGGAATTTACTTTCGAAAATCGCCAATGTCAAAATTTGTTACGTCAAACAAGGTGAAAAATCGTCACGTTTGTCGAGGAATCGCCATATATGACAACCCTGGCCCTAACGCCTTTTATACAGAACAAATGCTAAAATGCCGTATCGAAAATTACAGAAAAATCTTTAGTGAAATTGATTATTTTAAATACCACTCAGAAGTCGCTTTATCCATCCAATCGAGCGATCATCGAAGAAATGTTACCTCAGATCCATCGCGAAGATGGAAGTTAAAGGCAAAATTCATACCTCACGCTATAGATAAAACGATGTTACTCTTCATCGCGGTTACAGTATTTTTCATTTTGCAATGAAAATAAACGAAGACTGACTACAGAAATGATCCTGTGAAGTATAGTCTTAACTTATCGTTGCCAAAGTAAAATTAGTTATTTATGAATCAGTACCAACTAAATAAGAATTCCATGAAAACATATATAATAATTCTTATATAGCATAACCATGTGCGCCTTTATAATATGGATGATAACAAAACAGTTTAAAAATAACAAGCACACATGAGATAAAAGGGAAGCAGGGTTCTGGGTTCATACCTCATCCACATGTTCAGGTTTCTCATCCCCAAAAATCCCCAACTAATATACTGATTTACCATATTATTTAATTTTGTGTTACGTAATGCTCTTACTAAGAAGCTTCATCACTTCAGAAGATTTACTGTTTGATTTTTGGATAGAAATATTGTATATTAAAATAATATTAAAACTTTTTATGCCATATATTGAAAGTCTTTATTTAGATTTACAATATACATACATGCATATGTATAGTTTCGTTAACAACATTTTATTCTGGAACAGTGTAAGCCCAAAGTCAATAGCCTTCCGACGGAGATGCCATCTTAGATATAGCTTCAACGGTACAACATTGTAAGGCCGATCAATCCGAGACGGATTGTTCGAAGGTGATTTTTTAAGTGCTTATTTTGGTAAGGGTCCGCACCCAATCGCTACGACAGTGAAGCATAAACTGCTTACACCCGCCGACTGTCTGGAGCTACTTATCTGAGCAAGCCACTTACTCGTTACTAACCTTTATATCTAAAGGTGAAGGTACATAGCATGCGTTAAATACGCTAATGCATTACAGACTTCTGTCAAAAAAGTTGAAATAGTGTGTTTCCATAAGGCAAGATACAAAGCGAAGTTTGTGACGCGCGTAACTCGCAAAAAGTTGAACATTCTTCAACTTTCACGCGTCGTATACAAAATGACAGGTAGTGCTACCAGATTCATATGCTAAAATGTTTGTTTAATGGAAATAAATTATTAGAAATTAATTTTTTATTAACAAATTAATGAAAATGCAGTAAAGAAAAATAAAACTTAAAGGCAAGACAAAATATAACCGGCAAAGGCTTGAAATTGTATAAGCAGAAGAGCATCAAAAGCGTGGTGTGTAACTTGCCATTCTTAAAGCGTTAAAAATTCGAAAAGTAAGAAAAGCGTTGCCGCGTAACGCGTGGTATGAACCTCCACCTTAAAGGTCGTCCACTATCCGTAACCTGTGACACGTCCGGTTGCTTTAAGTTCCGATATCGCAATATACTCGTACATGTAATTATAACATTTCAAGATACATGTAGACTTCTTTTTTAAACATAAATAAAGTACTATAACACAATTGGGGATACAAATAATATATGTAGATTTAAGAAACATATGGTGCAGAAATGTATAATCCTCAACACGGAGCTTTCATTCCCATTAATTTGGTGATTTTGCAATGGATTTAAACTCAAAACCCTGAACGGCAAATAGAGATGTGCACGTGAAAAAGCATTTTTATCATGCACGCTCAAGCACAGCAAATTTTCTGATTCACATCATCACGCACGCTCACGAAAATTATTTTTTTATTCATGCATGCACAGTAAGGAGTAAAAGTTGCACGATCACGCACGCTCACAGCTAAATTGTTACAAAACAAGTATTTATTGTATATTGGAACACACACATTATGGAACAGTAATTTCGCTTTTTTGTAACCACCTACACCCCCTTCGTAACGCCTTTTAAACAATTGTCAGTGGCGGTATTCATAGTTTGGTGCAAATGCTTTGCGAAAGAGGAAATGCAAAATATCGTAGCTTTTGTATGAAATCTAACGGCAACTTTGTGTACTTTGCTGTTGGATTTTACAAAAAAGCTACAATACTTCGCATTTGCTCTTTCGCAAGACTATTTGCATCAAATACTGAATACCGCCAGTATAAATTTTTTAGTTGGTGGCAGTTTCACATGTGACTCACGTGTGACACGAACAAATCACGACATTTGCACATCTCTAATGGAAACCACTTAAAATACATATGTGTGTCTTATTGTTGTATTCTTAAGTAGACGAGTATTTCTTGACATGTGCGTATGAATACCCAGAAAACACGTGCGTTTGATTTAAAATTTCAGTATTTGAATAACACGTTTTAGCTCACATGTTTGAGAAAATTTGAGAAACAAACGATGTTCTTTCTCAAAGGTGGATATTAGCACTTTTATCTGATTTAATAATGATACTCTCAATAGAACATCAGAAGATTGTTAAATATCTCAATTTTTAATATTTTTTATCGTAATTGTGAAAACACATACATATGTACAATTTTTCAAAGTATTGTTTATCATAAGAAAAGATAAATTTAGTATGTATTTACTTAAAGGTTTCACGGTACATATTTAAATTGAAAATTCGCCATTCACCAAACTTTCTTTCTCAAATGCATATCAGTTGTTAATTCAATTTTGTTGAAGATAAAGTAAATAAAAATAAACGCAAAAAAATCATATCAATTTGAGTTCATATATTGAAAAAGATTGTGAATATGCTTTGATATTATGTATATCAAAAAAACAAATCATACATATTATGTTTGGTGGGTAGACATTCTTGTGTTATTTTAACACACTGCAACACACATACAAACTTATGTATATGAATCAGTGTTGCCAGGTAATTTTATAGTTTTATTTAACAATATATGAAGGGCTTAAAGAACAAATGGTTCAAGTACCTTTTGCAAAATTGAGTTTACACATGGAATTATCATATGAAGTTTAAAAAAATTCAGAGCATAAGAGGTCAAAGTGGGATTTCGATCCGTTGCACAGACGGTTATTTGGATTATCTACGCGGCCAAAATTAGTTTTGTTATTTATATGTAACTATTCTCAAGGACAACATTTAAAGACAACATACATTTATTAAATTTATAAACGCGATTTGTTGCAAATATACTTTTAAAAACTAATGTTCATCTTTGTGACCCTCTGAAGAATCGCTGGTCTTCGCTGGCATAAGCAGATCAATCGTTTGGTCATAATTAATTCCTGTTATGTTTGAAGCCAATTTTCGGTCGTCAAAGAAACTCCTACTGGTAGTATCGTTATTGATATTACCAAAATTTGCTTATCGTCGTTGCTCCGAAAAAATCAGCTATGTGTTTTTCACTAGGTTTTCAGGAGTACCAAAAAACTGTCTAATGGCGTAAACATGCGATATTTTTTGAAAGTTAAACAATTTATTGAAACAATATTCACATCACTATAAGTATGTCGCAAAATACAAGATACATAATTGGATATTGGCGGGCTATAATCAAATTGCTCAAAGAACTACACATAAATCATTTTGTTGGAGCATTTCTAAGAATTAAATTTTTTTTATTTTGAATATTTTTGAGCATATAACCATTTTGTGTCGCAGGATTTATTAAAAATATCCTTAAACCCTTTGCTGGGTAGATGTATGATTAATAATTGTTTATATTGGTGCAATAAACAATTTTTCGAAAATCTTCACATAACTGATTACGTCAGAGCAACGGCGTTATGGTATACATATGTACTAATAAACCAGACATCTGCGCATTTCTGTGGCAAAATTTTTGCTTTTTCGCTACTCATGGGTTCAAACTTTCAATTATGGTAGAAATTATGACGCGATCTGACAGAATAGTATAACAAACACTAGATTTAAATTTTTTTTAATTTCACTCTAATACTATTTCCACCTCTGTGGAACTAAATGTTTTATTCAAAATCAAACCATTGGAAATATAATACATACATTATATGTGATGATACCTAAAGCGCTATAACTTTTCCTGGAGTAGGTCTCTTTATAATTTCCAGCATAGGGAATAGTATGTAAGACATTTTGACTGACTTTAAATAAAATTAGTATTACTTGAAGCTCCATAGGTTTCTTGTAGAATTTTTGGAAAATAAATGTGTGTATATGTATGCATGTACATATGTTACAGCCCAACCTAAATCAGAGCGTTGAGCGTCGCGTAAGCAACAGGGTACGTATTTACAGTACATTAACAGTATATATTTTGTGGTAAAATGTACTGTGAATATGTACCCTGTTGCTTACGTGACGCTCAACGCTTTGATTTAGGTTGGGCTGTAATATGTATTGAAGCTTTTTCGACATTAAACTTGGCTGATCTTAGATTTGTCGGATTTCATTGACTTTTCTAAAAATTTCGCAAAAACTTTTAATCAAACTTCTATTTAAAAGAAAGGTAATTTTGCGTATGTTACGACAACAGAAAATATTTTTATATTTAAGTTCAAAATCCGAGATACATACGTGCAGAGAAATGCAAATATGGCGTAAGTACAGCAAAATTGAAAAGTTCATCTTATTGCTAACTATAACGCGAAATTTCCAAATTTTTAAACATATTTTATTTTACACATTTTCTTTTATTTGTTTTAATAAAAACCCAATAACCAATTTTAGCAAAAAAAAATTAAGATAAGAAATAAAAATTTTTTGGCCTACCTTCATAGCCTTCATTGTCATGAATTTCTCTTGCAGGTCCAACAATATTTTCTTTACCCTCTAACACAGCCAACAGGCATTGATGAATGCAAATATACTGCTGTTCAGTTTGAACCATCCAAACACGTTCTATAAAATAAATACATTATATTAGTAAATGGGTTTAAAAGGCAGCGTTGTCATATTGTACGCGTTTTTACGATATGACAAAACGGAAATACGATGTAACAACACTGATATATCCATACACCGTGTACTGATATCTCAGTGTTGTCATATCGTAAAAAACTTACGATATGACGACACTGTATGGATATTTCCGTTTTGTCATATCGTAAAAACGCGTACGATAAGACAAAAGCAAATAAACAAATTTTTAACATACCTTTTCTCATGGCATAAACAATGCCAAATATATCCACATAATCGGACGTATTGATCTGTTGCAGTATACGATCCAATGTTATAAAAGTACCGGAACGTCCAACACCAGCACTACAGTGCACTACAATTGGACGCTGTTCGGTGCCAATGCGATCGCGGAACGCTCTAACAAAGCGCACCAAAGTTTGGGGAGGATTAGGCACACCAAAATCTGGCCAAGTGGTGAAATGGAAATGCCGCACTATTCTCTGTTCACTACCCTATAAAAAGGGAAATATTTTTTGAAACGAACGTTCGACTTTTTAAATTTCCAACTTACCCTACACACCATAAACTCTGTCATAATCCAATCTGGGTAATGACTATCATTTAATATTTGAACTTTAATATCCCCATAAAATACTGGTACGGTATCATTTGGCCAATATTGATCACATTTCTCACGACCCTTTTCAAAACATCTCGTTAACATAACAATGGCTCTTGAATTACTTTCCCAACACATACGCCAAAAATCATCGCGTGTAGAATGCAAGGGTCCTTGAGTCACTATAAATTCTCTAGGACTATTATGGCCTGGTACATAATTGGCATTGACGTAGTCAGATCCTTCATCATCATCTACTGGCTGCAGTTTGAAACGTGAATGATCGTATGGCAAAATATTGGTGAAACGATTTTTTGGTCTATTACATGGCAAATCGGCAAATGTACAGGGTTGATCACGTCCCACGTGTTTTAGTTCATCAAACTCTTCGGAAAATCGAAAATCTGAGTCCGCCGACATCATACGATAATGTTCGGCAAAGTTTTTAATTAATATCGGACGATTCTGTTCGATTACACTATCTGGTAGAGACATATTGTCATTGGCACGAGAATCTTTAGTGGCTTTTCGACAATTATTTCGACGTCTCTTATAGAAGACTAATGTGACCAGAAGTATAAGAATAATTGTTAATGGTACCGTAACAGCCACTATCAGAGAAGTATTGTCTTGATCTGGTTAGAATGGTGAAATAGATGATTTTTTTTTAAATAATATTGTTTTATAAAAAATTGCTATTAGCTAGACTATATTTCTGCATTTTGTTGATGCTACTGCGAACTCATCATTAGATCTTTAACCATCATGTATGGTAAGGTCTACTAATGAGTTGGCATTATCACAAACGAAATGCAGACATATAGACTAGCTTATAACCCGCAACAAATAGTAATTTTTTAAATATTTAATTTCTGAGAATATCTCAAATAAATTATATATACATATTTATGTATGTACATATGTACATACATACATATGTAAGTATATAATTTTTAGTTACAGCAATTGTTTAGATAACTCAACTTACCGGGAGATGTGAGCAGATCTTTTATTTTTTAGCAAGACATAAAAAAATTTATGAGATAATAATTTAGAAAATATTTTTCTACGCAAGTTTCTTGTGTTAAATCATTATATCGCACAATACGATTATAATGAAATGAATAACTTTTTAACCATGCTGGAGAAGTTTCAATTCATTAATAAATTTTTCATATAATGATTTTAAAATATGCATAAAGCGGCCCATCCAATATTATTGCATGTTATTGTACATATTATTGTCGTTTTGGCTTATATTATGCGAAAAATTTTATACATACTTTCAAAAAAAATAGCGCAAAATTTTCCTGGCAGTGAAAAAGTAAACAACACTGTATAATGTTGCCAACACAATTTTACAATACATAATTTTCTTGATTGTACAATAAAAATCAAGTCTTGTGATTTTTGCCAATATATTGTGCCACTTTCGAATATCACACACACATTGACAATATTATTGTACAATACGACAAATTGCACAATTACATTGCAAGTGGATGGGCTGCGTAAGAGTTAATTTATTATACACTGGTCATCTTTTTAAGCATTTTCTGCATCACGTATAACACATAATTACAGTACATCCCATTCCGGAAAAATTTTAGCCGTTACCGACTACATATATTATGCATATTTTAAATATATAATTAGAATTTTTTTTATCAGCTCTACTTTTCGCGATATAGCGTTATATAAAAAATTAAGGCACTTGCAGGACAGATATTAGCATAAGTTGAGAAGGCCATGCTCTATTCAGTTAAATAAAAACTTCAAAATTCGAAAACAAAATAGTTTTCAAGTCGTGCAAACATTATTTCTAAATATGCACAGAAGTTTCGGAGTCATCGTAACCAAAAATTAGCTCGTTGTTGTGTTTTTATTTTTTATGCTTTCTTAAAAACAAAAAATTATACATTTTTTATACATACAGTTTTTATATTTTTGGGTCAAACTTTTATGATATTTCTGAAAGTACTGAGCAAATTTAGAAACAATATTTGCACGGGCTGAACATTATTTTGTTGGCATAAATACTAAAGAAACATATTTCATTTCTATCGAACGAAAAAGTTTTTTGAAATTTTTCTGACTTAACAGATTACACGTTAAGTCAGAAAAATGTGGCACGAGAGTTTCTTTCCAATTATTTTTCCCTTACCTTTTCTTGGGCTACAAAAAATTTCTTTCTTAATAAATACTCGAAAAACGTAACCACACATGATTAAAAATTATTCATTAAGGGCAATATGCATAAGGAAACTTGGTATTAATTTAGAATAAGTGACAACATTTAACTGGATCTGACTGAGTTTTTCTACATCTTTTGACATTAGAAACGACCGTGGAATATAGTCATGAGTCGCAACTACAATCTACATTGATTTTTAATGTCAAATTTTAAAGAAAAACTCGTTAAACTATAGTTCAAATTCGGCACTTAAATATGTAAAGTTCTTTTTATACATATACATAAGTTTTTGTTAGTTTAATTTACAAAAGGCGTATCTAACATAAAAAATTTTTAAGTTTGAAACAAAAAACTTAATAAAAAAATATAAAATGTAGGCTACATATTACATAGCAGGCATGGGGGTAATGATTACATTTTGTAAATAATTACATGTTCAAATACACATTACATGTAATTTGTAATTGGTACACTACAATTACAATTACTTGTAATGTGTAATTGTCTGAAGAGCAATTACAATTACATGTAATTGTAATTGAGTCATGAACAATTACAATTACATGTAATGGGTAGTTGATATATAGCAATTACAAATTATTTTAATTGTAATTGAAGATTATCAACTACAGAGCTCGAAAAGAGGATAAAAAGTAGAAAAATTACTTAAAAATTTTAAACAGCCCCCAAAATTTATTAAACATCGTTCAATACACATTTGTCGCGAAAATCGCGAAAATTCGCGAAAAATTTAAAAATGGCAAATGGCAAATTGCTTCGAAATAGCTAATATTATACGGAATGCAAAAAACTCGGCAAAAATCACGCAAATGACGAAAATTACCAAGAACTTGCTAACATCGAAGAAACAATAAAGTTTTAATTTGGAACGATTTTCCGTCATCCCACGTCAAATTTGGTTTGTAAACAGACCAGTTTCGGCTATGTGCCATCTTCAGTGTTCTATTGAATACTAAATCTAACTAAAAATTTAGTATTCAATAGAACACTGAAGATGGCACATAGCCGAAACCAAATTTGACGTGGGATGACGGAAAATCGTTCCAAATTCAAAAAAACCCCGTCGGAAGAAAAACACAACACTCAATAAAGTTTTATATCAACTAAAAATTGGTAAAACTGTGAAAAATCCAAGAACTGGTAAAAAAAATCACTATTATCGCGAAAATAGCGAAAATTTGCGAAAAATTAAAAGCTCTAAATTGATTAAAAATAGCTAAAATTGTATAGAATGCAAAAAACTATGAAAATTCGCGAAAATTACGATAATTCTCAAAAACTTGGTAACATTAAAAACATAGAAAAGTCTTATAGTGATTAAAAATCGATAAAACTGTAATAAAGCCAAGAACCGGCTAAAAAATCACTTATCGCAAAAATAGGGGAAATGTGCGAAAAATTGCAAAACTGCAAACAAGCCTTAAAATTGCTTAAAAATAGCTAAAATTGTAAGGAATGCAAAAATCTCAGAAAAAATCGCGAAAATGACGCAAATTCGCAATACTTGCGATAAAAGTATTTTTTTCAGTTTTTGGTTTTTTAACAGTTTTACCAATTTTTAATCAATATCAGACATTGATATCTTTTTAATCTTACCACGTTTTTGCGAATTTTCTTCATTTCCGCGATTTTTTCCGAGCTTTTTGCATTCCTTACAATTTTAGCTATTTTAAAGCAATTTTAAAGCTTGTTTGCAATTTTCCTGTTTTTCGCGAATTTTCGCTGTTTTCGCGAAAAAAAGTGTTTTTTTTAGCCAGTTCTTGTATTTATAACATTTTTACCGATTTTTAATCACTTTCAGACTTTTCTATGTATTTAATGTTAAGTTTTTGCGAATTTTCATAATTTTCACGAATTTTTCTGAGATTTTTGCATTCCTTACAATTTTAGCGATGTTTAATAAATTTTGCGGCTTGTTTGCAATTCGGCAATTCGCGTATTTTGAGAGTAAAAGTGATGTTTTGCCATTTTTTTGCTGCTCGTCAAGCTTGTGAGTATAAAAAAATTTAAGGGATTGTTTCTTATTCTAACAATCTGCAGAAAATTTTTCGTCATTTTAAAATATAATTGAGTATATTGTAATTAAATTAAATTTTCCTTGTAATTGCAATCATGCCAACACAAATTACTTGTAATTTCAATTGGTATGATTGCATTAACAATTACAAGTAATTTGTAATAGGCTTCCTACAATTACAATTATTTATAGTTGTAATTGGTGCTACAGCAAATACAATCAAAAGTAATTGTATTTGGTAGTAGTCCAATTACAATTACAAGTAGTTTGTAATTGTACCAAGGCAATTACAAATTACTTGTATGTAATTGAATTAAAAATGTAATCATTACTCCCCTAGCCTGTTTCATAGTTCTTAAAATATATATAATGCTGTTTTGTAATTCTTTTATTAAGTTTTATGTTTCAAACTTAAAACTTTTTATATGTTAGATACGCATTTTGTAAATTAAAGCAACAATATGTATGTATGTGGAGTATTTGATCTTTTGAATTATTGCAAATAAAATTTAAGTTCACAAAGAGGTATTTGACATCTTTTCACAAAAAGATCTATCGCAGGTACAATTCTCTTACCTGTTTGTATTGGGAAACTGTAAGCAGTATCGGTAAACTTATCGGGAGCAGTAAAGGCACGCACTTTGACACGATATGTAGTACCAGACTTCAAAGGACCATTACAATAGCCGCTCTTGCGATTGTCACAATTCTCAGTGCCAATAGTAAAATCTTCAACGGAACGATTTTCAAAGGGATAGTAAGGTTCAACAGCTTGATATGGCAACCAAACACTATACGTCTGAACATCATGCCAACTAGGCATTTCTAAGCCAGAAGCATTTTTGGTATCATCTTCAGCCACAACAATGGTATACATGCGTACCTAAAAAGTTTGCAGTGGAAAATTAAAGAAGAAATAAATAAGTATTTAATATAAAGTAAACTAAAAAAATAAACCTCACCGGTCCATTTTGATCTGAGAAATAATTCTTTCTAAATCGAATTTGTATTGTGGATGAACTGCGATAAACCTCGGTGGGTACAACCTGAGTGGCAGGTCTTGGTGGCGCCAATATAGGCATAGTTTGTTTATATTCTCGTTCTGGACCATAACCAATTGATGTTTTAGCTTGTATTTTGAAGACATAAGTCTCACCAGGTTTTAAATTTTTAATAGATCCAGTCGATTCCGACGAATCAAAGTCCAAGGTTTTTCTTTCGGTTACATTATTAACATTCATATAAGTTATAGAAAATTGTCTAATAATACCATTTGCCTCACTTTGTGGCAACAACCATTCAAATAGAATTTCACTAGGTTCTACATTAATGGGATGGAATCTTTCAACTTTGCCCGGTATAGCTTCATTTGTACTAAAACTAGCCGATAGAGGAGAACTACTACGTAGTACTGACGATTCAGTACCTGATCTCACTACCACAGTAAATGTATAATTACGGTGCGGTTTAAGATCGTTTATGGTGATATCATTTCTGGTGGTTATATTCTGTGCCAATATATTATCGGCCGTTAGGTACTGTACATCAAAATCATTAAATTCTCCCTTTGGTATGTCCCATCTTAAAGAAATCTCAGTATCTGTGATATTTGTAGCATGTAATTGTGTTATTGGCTCGGGAAATAATCTATCCTGCCGTTGTATGGGTAAACTAGAGACTCCACCACTTACCGTCCATACAGTAATATTGTAAAGCCTACCGGGCACCAAACCGGTAAATGTTACCTTACGATCAGTATCATTGGCTAATTTCTCTTTGTCCTTAATTTCTTGATCGCCCAATGAAAAACGATAGATATCGAATTTGGAAGATGATTGCGGCGTTGGTGTATACGATAGTGTTATAGTATCTCGTTCGTCCTCTTGTTTATCATTGACAACAACAACCTCTGATTGTATAAGAGGCATTGTGCGTGTGGAGAGGTGTGTAGTACCAGAATAAATGCCATAAGAAGTAGTTTGTATGTCAAATTTATATTGAACACCCGGCATTAGGTCTCCAATAAGAACACGCACGGTGGAAATGTCATCGGCTGTTGAGTAGAAAAATTTAATTGTAAAATAAATTAGGTTTTTAATATTTATTTCACATCCAAAGTTATTTGTTTTCACCTCACTTTTATAATTAATAATTCAAAAAAAGCTATTATTTCGGATTTACTTATTCTTGAGTTGATGAGTTTATTATTGAGAATTTCTTCATAAATATGAATTTTATGTAAGACCTTTTTTTCATTTCCTACAAATTTACTCTCAAGAGTTTTTCTCAAATTAGTATACAGTATTTATCGCTTATATGCACGTCGGTTATTTGCATTTAACGTTTATATGCACCCCAACATGAGCAATTTTCTATTTGTATTTAAAAAAGCGTAATTATTTTTCGTATTTGCATTTCTCTTATATGCATTTCTCGCTTTTATACACCGTAAAGAAATATAAATCTTTTTAAAGTGTATTAAAAAAATACTCATATATGCCCCGTACATATTATGTACATTTTTAAAAAATTTGTGGAGCAATTTTTCAACCGCAAACAAAAAGTCCAATCTCAATTTTACATGTCTATGTAAAACCAGCTGCTTCATTCAATCAAGAAAGCTAATATCAGGCTGTTGTGGCAAAACTTGTGAAAATATTAATGAATTATTTTGAAAGTAATATTCGGGGTTTTTTATATACTCATTGTAATTTAGTTTTATACAAGCACCGCTGAAGCATATAATCGATTTTTTTTTATAAGCACTGCCGATGCATATAAGGGAGTTTCTATAAATGCATTTCTCGCTTATAAGCAAAAGTCGTGCAAAATTTGGAATGCATATAAGCGATAAATACTGTATTTTGAAAAAACTACAATCTTATCAAAAAGTAAACTTAGATCGGCTGGCGGCGCGCGTTCTTTTTGTTTAAAGAATAAAAAATTAACTTATATTATTTTTTCATCAAAAGGAAGGTTTTTTTTGGGGCGTTCGAAAGTATTAAATTTTTAACGACCTGTAATTCCCATAAGAAACATATGCCATGTGGATATGGTTGGCTGTTCTAACTTTCCAAAGTCCAGTTTGTACGGTGCTATGAGGTTCTCTGACAGCTGCAATTTTGTAACTGATAGTAGCAATAATTAGGTGGTGGTCACTTGTGCCATCTGATCCTCTTCTATTTCTCCCGTTAAATAGTGATCCTCGCCATTTTCTGCTAATGACAAT
The DNA here is from genome assembly GCA_956483635.1 of Panzeria rudis. NCBI lineage: Eukaryota > Metazoa > Arthropoda > Insecta > Diptera > Tachinidae > Panzeria > Panzeria rudis. Next base: position 83,438,269 of record OY101448.1, read on the forward strand.
GTGTTCGATATTATTTTTAGTCCGCTGATCAGAGGATACCCAAGTGTCTTATAGTTTTGAACATATTTGACTTAGAAGAAACAATTTTTTTATCTTCTCTGTCCACTGTATTATTAATAGCCAAAACAAAAACAGAAATAAGAAAGCGTAGCTCTTTCAAAATTATACGTATGTATGTAGCTAAAGTTAAAACTTACTAAACCGATTTTTTGCTTAACAAATTATGGAAACCATTAGCTGAGTGGTAATAAACAATGTACAAGTGGATAATTAATACAACTAAAAACATTTTTAATGTCCTTATAAGATATTTTAGAAATGGCTCAAGCAAACATTTAATTATGAAACGTAATGTAATGTCATTATACGACAAAGTTAAAATTTTGGGGCGCTTGAAAAATGGAGAAAAGTCTACAACTCCAGCAAAATGTCAAACCTCTCGCGAGGTTTTTTAGATTTCAACGTGTAGTAATTTTTTTGTAAGTCGAGTCAAAGATAAAAATTCCTTCCGTTTAACATTTTTGATACACACAGAGTCCCCAAATTTGGGATCTTCTGGCCCAAAAGTCCAAATTTCAAAGTTAAGCTTAGCTAAACTTCCTTTAGATCCGTGTTCTTATAACTTTAGATTTACATACACATGTACATATATATGTTAAAGTTTTTTCATGTATATTTCGTATAAAGGCATGCATAAATATTTATTGGTTTTAAAACTTTTTGAGAATTTTGATCTCGGTTTCTTATGCATATTTTTCCATAACAAATTTTCCCTTTATATAGCGTGACCAGAAGGATTTTTCAAAAAGTGGGACAAGAACGATTGAAAAGCGGCAATCTGAAGCCAATACGACCAAAAAGCGGGATATTATAAAATATCTTGTGGAAAGCGGGATATTGTAAAAACACTCCATTTCTATGATAATACGAGTATACACATGATTTCTTTTAAAGATATGCAACTATACAGTTCCATATCGTTATTTGAAATGCAATACCACGTAACTAATATGTAATTCAAAATCGCATTGTTATTTAATTATTGCGTATTACATCGAAGCGCATGTCTGTACAAATTTTCAAAACTTTATCATACAAATCAACAAAATTAAAAACGAAAACAGAAACTTAACTTCAGGAACTTGACATTGCGACCTCATTGCTGGCTTAGCTCATATGTCAAGAAGTCGAAATGGAGAAAAACGACAAAGAAGATTTACATGAAGTTTTCTCAAAATGTAGCCAATAATTTTTTTTTGTATTTTCACCACTGCTTTCGGCATATGTTTGGAAGAAAAATTAAAATTTTTGTGACCTTTCATGAATGCAGTTAGAAGTGAATATGATTTTACTGAAAGTAAACAATTTTGTTTTGATCTGCATTAGCCATTTTTATTTATTTTTTTAAGTAGCTTCTTGTGCTGCATGTGAATACTAGCTGCTGTGTATTGAGTAACATGTTATTGAGATGAAATTTCCTACTGTTTGTTGAAAATAAGCGTATAAATGTTATTAGGAAAGATATTTACATGGAATAAAAAGTAAATATTGATGAAACTTGGTATTTTACTTGATTTATTTTTTTATTTTGTTATTTAAAAAAACATTTTTTTTACAAAAAAATTTATCAAAATTTATGATTTCGAGCACAATTTCGTGAAACAGATTTCGTATTCTAAAAGAGGATATTCAAAATATTTAGTACCCCATACCTAACTCAATTTTTGAAAAAATGGTCGGTGGGCCAAAACACCAATGATGTTGCGACATGCATACATATTTTATTTAATTTTTCCTCTCTCCTACAAAATAAAAAAAGTATATAGGTGATTTTGCATTTCAGCTAACGATATGTAGGTTATGTTCATTAAAATCTAAAAACGTGCATTTTTGGACGTTTTCTTTAAATCGTAATTTTTAATTTCTACGTTACGATGAAACAAAAATGTACTGATGAGTTGGCATTAGCACCCAAAGAAATGCAGGCATATATATGAGCTAACCCGCAACTAACAAATTTATGTATTTTTGAAATATGAAAAAAATTTTATAAATAGTTTTACAATAGTTTACAGGTTAAAAAATTTTTGTCGAACACGTGAAACATAAAGTCGTTTAGACCCAACAAAAATAAGAAAATTGTAAACCAGTAAGTAAAAAAAATCCGAAGTTAGGGGCTATTCATATATTTTCATTGGCGTATAGAGGCCTTTCGTGATGGGGAGTGCAATGCCCCCAAGACTTCATTTTGCCCCCCCCCCCCCCCCCCGAATTACTGAAATATTTAATAAAAATTATTAAAAACCTCTCTATGTTTGGAGATACATACATATTAAATGTAAATGTATCCCGTTTACTTACAGAAATCATTACAATTTTTATAAAAATTTAGTTTCCAATAATTGCAAATTTTTATTTATTACGTAAAAACTCTAAACAAAAAGGTACGAATATGTTTATTTTATTCTGATGATATTTTTTGTATTTTCTCTAACAAAATATAAAAAGTAGTACATACAATATTTTAAAACACTTTTGATATTGGGTCCAGTTGTGCATAAAATTAGTCCAATAGCCCATCAGCAACATGATTTTTAAAAGTTTTAGACCTTCAAAAAACTTTCATATCGATAGTCATAAGTTGACAACACGTAACTGGTTTTTACAACTTTTCAGTAGAAGAAATTACGTTATAAATATGCTGAAACCGTTACTAGCATAGAAATAAAATAGCTGAAAATTATTTAGTAGATACCTCTCAACTAATTTTTGTTATTTTATTTTGAGAATGGGAACGTTTTCTGCTTTTTGTGAAAAATAATAAAAATTCAGTTACAAGTTGTCAATGTTTGACCATCGATATGATATTCAAAAGTTTATAACGACCCTTAACCGCAAGAAAATCGGAATCCAAAATTGCTAACTTTTATACTAAATGCATACTTCTTTTATTTTAAAACGTAATATTTTTTTAGTATTGCGTAAATAATATTATTTGCTTTGATGTATGTATATGAAATGCTTTAGGTTTTATTGAATTACTTTTAAGATAACGTATGGCTTGTTTGGATACGATTTTTAGCTTCATGACACATATTTTTCATAATGAGTCAAAGCAAATTTCGCGACAAGTAAAAATTTTCGCGACGAGTGTTCATCAATTTCAATTTTGCAGTTCTCTACTTCAAACAGAGAATTTTATATTTTGATGTGATTATTTCGAACTAATTTGGCTTTGAGTCCAAACGATTTTATTGCGCAAAAGTCCGTAACGTGATATTCAGAAAGAATTAGACAGGATATTTATTCTAAGGAACCAGGGAAAATTTTCCAAAAACAATGTTGTTCCTTTCTGCCCTGTATGTAGAGAATTTTCTTTTGAAGAATACCTACATAAAAAAAATATGTAACAAAATAATTGAAATATAATTCTATGTAAAATACACAAAATCATTCAAACAGGTTGTCAATTTACAACGAAAAAGTTTAAATTTGCTAATGCATTTTTTAGAGCAATTAGGAATGATATGCTATACACTGAAAAAAATTAAAAATTAGAAAAAAATTTTTTTTTAAACACCCCCACCCCAAAAAAATGTCTAGCTACGCCAATCCATATTTCATAACGCTCCAGGGAGGGGGCTAAAGATATGTTATGAAATAGGTAACTAAAATTTGTTCGAAAAATCAACAATTTACGTTGTTAATATAACAATAATCTTAATTGAAATAATTAAAATATCTACAAAAAATTTTAATATACAAAATTTTTTTTTCTGATTTCTTTTTAACTTGCAATTTCGTAATTGTATTTACAAAAATCGTTGTTGGTTCAAAATCAATTAATTATTTAATTGCTTTTTTTTTCTGTGTAAGAACGTATATATAGTATATATACTGTTAAAAATGATTATTATAGAGGTTATAAGCAAAATGGGGTTTTAAGAACATATTGTAGGAGCGTATCAATAGGTTATTATTATTCTTCTAATTTGTCCGATCGGTATTTCCAACGATAATTATCGATTATTTTAATTGCCGTAGAAAACCTATCATAAGACAGGTAACGTGACTGGTTCACAAGGACTTGCACCCGATTCGAGTTCCAGAACTTTATATTGAAAAGAACGGTAAGCTTTAAATGTCGTTGTCATTGGACAGCATCAATTGGCATAATAAAGATACTCAATGAAAGGTTGTGGAACCAAACTTAAGGTACTTATCCAGTGGTGTTTTTTAAATACTAGTCAAATTACTCTACTTTAAACAAATAATTTTGATTTGGAAATAATCTGCTGTTTCGGTGAGGATATTTAGCTAACATTTTTGTCCTAGTTTTAAGATACCTTCTCTTTTCAGCGATCACGACTCAGGAACATTTTGTACCATTCCCATTTTCACCAATCATAGGACAAGTACGTTCAAGACAATTGGAGCAACATTTCTCATAGGGTAGTTAAAAAAATATTGAAAATTTCCCACAGAAAGTTTGTAATATTATTAGTATTAGGGAAACCGCTAAAATGCAATTGCATGTTTTTTCCTGTGCGATGTATGCAGGCATAAATAAGATATTTATACGTTTCAGAACTTTTTAAGAATTTTGGCATCGATTTGTTAGTGCATATTTTACCCTTTACAGCATGATTTAGCATATTTTACACTTAGTCGCATATTTAAGGTATTTTTCCTATTTTTTGTGGCATATTTAGCTGTTTTCTTGCATATTTTGGCTTTTAAATTTTAATGTGCACATTTACAAGAAAAAAAGTAAAGCCTGTTTTCCCATCGAAAATGTTGAATTTTTCACATTTAAAAATATTTCTTTTACGATTTTAAATTTATTCTAATGAATTTTTCCTCATCTTCTTAAAAATTTTCTCATTCCACTGATTTATTCCCACTTTATTCGCAGCTTTAAAAATGTTCAATTATGTAGTTTTGGGGATTTTTGAGCAATTTCAATGCTGTCGAGATTGTTGTCTTATTTGCATTTCATAGAAAAAAGAAATAGCAGGACGATAATAGTCGCGTTTGCAAATATTTAAGCTGCTTATGCGGTTTTGCTGTTTTGTTCTTAATAGGAACTATAAATTATGTATTGGTGTCTCGATGCCTACCATTTTATATTCGGACGAATTAAAGGTCAGGCTGGCATTATTAAATCGACTCCCGTACCCTTAAGGAACCAGAATATATAGGTGGCATGCAATATCTTCCAATGAAATAGTGTCCATGGACGTTATTTCCACGTTGAAATGGAAATAATGACCATAAAAATGCGAATAAAATTGCATGCAAATATGTAGTACTGCAGAGTGAAGATTTACCTATGTAGCTTATACGCAGAGCTTATTTGCAAATAAAAACGTATAATGCTACCAAATACTTTTTGATTGTAACTTATTAAATCACTGATTATTCATCTACTTGTGAATATATTTTTCTATTCATTATTTTTATTAACACACGTATGTGTGTTAATAGCGCGTTAAGCAGTAATTATTTTCGTGAGTTAGTAATTTACAATAAAAATACATACTTGGCAGCACTAAGTTTTTATTTGCAAATAACACGTTCATATAAATGTAGTAATTGACTGCATAGCCGCGATTTGGACGATATTAATTGTTTTCTTCTCTGGGTATGTCGAATAGTGGATTCGCAGTTTAGATTTTTGAGCAGGCTGAAAACCTCTACTATGTGCCGCCATTATTCGACATTCCCATGGACATTATTTAGTTTTTTAAGTGGAAATGTCCTGGACGTTATCTTCTTGGACATTATTGCATGCCAGCAATATACTTATGTACATAATTCGTGGTATCAGAAATGAATATCATATAAATTTTAAATAAAATAATAAACTTTTAAGAGCATATTTTTGCATATTTTAAAGATTTTAGTGCATATTTAATGCGCATAAAACACATTCTTAGGACATATTTTCGGTTTCCCTGGTAATAACCAATATAAAAAAAGTTTTAATCTCGTTAAATATTTTTTTTAACCACTTACTTGATTTATTTTCAGAGACGTTTTTCGTTTGAGTCTTTGATGGATTATCGGTGGGCCACCACTTAAGTATATATGATTCAACTCTTCCCTCCGGTTTAGGCCACTCTAATGTTATATTTCGCGAGTCCACCAGGGGTATAATATTCGATACAGGATTAGGAGGAACGGTGGTATTGACTTCTTGTGGCGAAGGACTTTCCACATTAAAACTAACACTATTAACTTGTATTGTATACTTTTCACCCTTGGTCATATCGGTAATTTCTGCTTCGGTTGAGCGCACACCGGGCAATCGTACCCACTGTTGTTCCGATTCGGTCCGATATCGTATAGTGTATTCGGAAAAATCACTCTTTTCTGGTGAAGCCCAATGAGCCAGAACGGAGTTACTGCGCACAGTTTCGATAGTTAAGTTACGAGGTGGATTAGGATCTGAAAAATATTTTAAATTTGCATAGGTTAAATGGAATTTTCAATTTAGTCACGCAAATACTTACACACAGCCTGGAAATATGCATGAGGTTCACTTCTTAAATTATGACTAACTGCAAACACTTTTACCTCATAGCCAGCTCCAGGATGTAGATTTTTAATAACCAAACGTGATTCCTTAGTAAATACGGTACGCACTTCAGAGGTGCCATTGCGTGAGTATAAGACCTCATATTGTTCTTGTTTTGAATTAACATCACTCTTCCAACTGATATTCAAGCCCATCTTAATTGATTTTAAGTCTTCTATAATGGGTGAGGAGGGCTTAGTCACTACATATATGGTGGTTTCATTGGATTCCATTTTCTTTGACAAGGCCTGAACCGAAACAGAATAGTTACGGCCCGGTAATAAAGATTCTAAACTAAATCTAGTTCTTTCGGTGGATAGAGTACTGGTATCACCATTAAATGTCTCCAATTCATGGTAAACAATACGATACTCATCTTGGGTTGAAGCCGGATCGGGCTCCCAGGTTATTATCATATTATTGCTTTTATCATCCAAAAAAGAGCGTAAATTTCTCACAGGTAGAGGACGTAAGGTAACATCTCCAGTAGCGGGCCAAGAGGTTACTTTACCAGATACTGTTTTGACTATGACATTAAATGTCTTGCCCGGTTCTGGTATATCACGAAAATCAAAATACGCTACAGGATCATCTGATCTGGTAACAGTTGGCTGTCGTCTTGATGCCGCGTAGGATACCTGATATTTGTCAAACTCTGAAACGCCCTTAGGGGCCTCCCACAATACCCGAAATGAATTCGATGTTATATAATCCTTGTCAAATGTTACATTTAACGGTCGTAATGGCACTGTACGATATTGGGCGGTGGTGGGTAATGAAATCTCATCCTCAGACATTGTTTGCACTGATATGTTATAGGCTCTACCGGGTACCAAACCCTTAAAAGCTGCTTGAGCTGGCCCTGGCGGTTCACCCTCTTTTTCCACATACAAAACACTTTCCAAGGCATCTGGTGGTTCTATAGACACTTTATAATGCGTATAAATGCCAGCAGGATATGGTGGCTGCCAAAGGACGAGCAATGTGGTTTCATTACGAAACCAAACAATAAATTTTCCCGGTGTATTGGGTTCTTTTGGGAGTCAAGTGTTTACATTACATGTGTATGACGATGATGTTGTTGATGTTAAAATAAAAATGGTTGGCGTTGCATGGTGGTACATGGTATCAATAGCACAAATGATAGATGCGGCAACATATAAAGAGCGGGCAAACGAGCAAAATGAGTTTGTTGGTTTTATGTGTTGAATGAAAGGAAAGCGTACACAAATAACGAAAAAATACGATAAATTTGTTGCGGACATTTTTCAATGAATTAACATGGAAGTAGAAAAGGGAATAAAAAAAAAACAAATTCAAATGAATTTTTATTTCTGGCAATAATTCTTCATATGTTTATAAAAAAATATAGTTGCAGGAAAATATTATATATCCTTTATTGTATTAAATATGTACAACAAGCAAATGTTTTTTTTTTCAATTAACCAAGCCAAATTATAATATGCAAATTTATAATTTATATACTATAAATAATACTGTGCCCAAAATAGGTGCTGCAGCAATGGACTTTCAGGAAGCGACTCAGCTATTAAATTGAGCAAAAACATATTGTAAAGGTACAAGAAATATTTATTTGTTGAGGGTTAAGAATGTCTATACGCATTTCATTGGTGCTTTACCAAATCATCAGTAGACTTTAACCATACTTTTGAAAAGTTTCAAACCTCTTACCTTATGCACAGCCTTTTAAAAAAAATTTGAGAATTTACAAATAATGAAATGCATATGAACATGCTTAACCCTCAACAAATAAATCTTTTTTGAAATAAAATTGGAAGAATATCTCAAGTAATAAATTTAGTAAATACATTGTAAAGGTACTTCAAATACTTTAAATTCTTTTAAGAATGTGTTAATTTGCTTACTGTGGCGTACACATTCATCCACATACATAATTATTGTGGTACTAAATTTGACTCGGCAAAGAGCTTACCTGGCTCGATTGAAAAATTACACCGGTAAGATGTTGACAGTTCTAAAACCATTACGAAAACAAAAAACGTTTATTGACGCGTGTCATATACATACATACATACATACACACATGTCTGACGTCTAACGGCTGTATGCAAAAATACTTGAAGTAGCTTTGCCATGCAATTTTGAGTAAAGTTGTATTCTAAAAAAATTATTATATCAAAATTTTAAAGTAGGCACTCACGTTTGTTAAGACTACTTTAAGTTGATATTTCCAAAATGTGTATTTTTTACCACAAATATTTTTCTTAATATAGCACATCTTGATTCCTGTTACATCTGAAAATGATGCTTGGAGTCTTAGCTCTTAGCTTAAATTTATTATTTGTTTCATGTAATGGAAAACAACATCAAATTATCTAGTTGATTCGAAATACATAGAAAAATTCATAAAAAATATAAAAAATAAAATAAAAATATAAAAACATGTCTTAGTGATGTATATAAAATCAAAACAAATCGAAAAAAGCTGGATATTCAAATACTCATTCATTTGAATAAAAGAAATTGTGTTAATTCTTCTATGTTCATCATATATTTTTACTTTTACTTCATAGAAATGTTTATATGCTTTACTATAATGTCAGAAGCTCATATTTTTTGAATTAAGTTGTTTTACTTCAAAGTAAAAAAAGTTATTTAATAAAATAAAAAGTTATTTGACTACTCGAATGAAATTTGTATTCGTTTTTGTACATCATAAACTATGAAGTGGTTCTTGAACACGGTGGTGTTACCAGTATTTATTATTAAATCACAAAATAATTAAAGTTGTCTTTTGCATATAATTTCTCAACAAAGTTATGTTAGCCTTAAAGTGCTTGGTAACTACTATGAACTTTAAAGCTAAAGTAAAATATTTTTTAGCATACAGCCGTAAGACTTTACTAATTAATCAACTGAATTGTCCAAAATTCCTTCAGACATTTGACAGAATAGCCGGAAGTTTTCTGGTAAGACAACCCTGCACATTTGCTGAAATATTATCCGATTGATATCAGTTTAGTCTGCACATTATCTGAAGGCAATTTAATTTTCTTTAAGACATTTAACGGTACGATTTGAAAATTTTAGTTTTCGTAATAGTTCTTATTTATCTCTTCAGAGTTTTCCGAAATTGTGCAGACATGTCGAAAATTACTTTAGAATTTCCCTGGAAAATTTTTCGGAATTCGGCAAAGTTCTTAGAATTTCCTCAGACAAAGAGGTCCGCGTTCTTGTCAACCATTCATATGATTTTCGGTACGTTTTCGTTCGACTTCGGCATCTTGTGAAAACTCGTTGACCGACTTCGGAACAAAATCGGCAAAAAATGGTTGCTGGGCTATTATTTTTGTAGTGGTTGATGAGCCGCCAATACTTTTCTGACAGAATCTTTCAATCGAGCTACATTGATTAATCTTTTCTGCAAGTACGTTCTAAAGGATATTTATAGTGCAGATTGCAATTAAATATTATTAAGCGTGCATAAATATATATTTTTCATTAAGTAAAACCATTTGTTAGTATTGCATAAATCCATAAAAATTAAATTAAGTTTTGAGAAGATTAAAGGAAGTATTTTGCGATAAGAAAAAAAATTAATGTGGTTAGCAACTTAAAATAAAAACAAATTTAAACACTTACTACCTGATTCTTTAAATGCGAACAACAGTTTCTTTCTTATAAAGATATTGAAAACAAAATTAAAAATTAAAATTTTTTTCAATATATTTTTAATACGACATTTATATTGTCTCGAAATCTAGTACTTACAAGATTTCGAGCTAAATCTAGTTGTTTTTTAGTAGATTTCCCATACAAAACGAAATCTACTTTGTCAGTAGATTTGGACGAAATCTACTCAAAAAATAACTTTGTTTAAATATTTAGGATTTAAACGTTTCTTTCCTTTAGTTTTGATAAAACTTGACTTGAAAAATTCTTCGACTTATCGTAGATGTTGAAGAAATCAAAAGCAATCCATAATACAGAATATCTGGTTTCTCAGTCCTTTTCCTGGATTTCTCTAAACATATAAAACCTTCCATTATGCCATTAAGGGCCTGTTTTAATTTTTTGCAAATTCTTAACCTCCTAATTGTTTCGGTTAATTCTGTTAAAAAATTTCTTGTACTAGGTACTATGGATAGTTTTTTCTGTTGTTAGTTCATTATCTGAGTCATAATGGCATAGCTCAGCCCTGAACATTCTGCAAAAAGTTTATTTCCGAATTCCTTAGTTTCCGTTTTTGTTCTGTATTTTAGATAGATAGAAATATTCCTGAGTGGAGGTACAAAATAATTGAGTTCGTCTCTCATTAAATCTAATACTTTGATTTTTAATTAAATCGTTGGCAACAGTATTATTGGCTTTTATTAAATTATTAAACAAACCCTCAACAATTCCCTCAAGTTCAATTAGAGTAGCAGAGTCTTTTGCTACGTCGTTTAATCGACTGAAATTAACCGGCTTAACCGTTAATATAAAATAGCCAATTTTAAATTAACCGATCAGTTAACCGGGTAGTAATTAACCGGTTAACCTAATGAACTTAGTATATATAAAAAATTACGTAAAAACGTGAGTTTCGAATCCCGCGCTTATTCAAGAAAACCATAGAATTGTAAATTACAAATTAAAAGCTCTTGAAATCAGTGATGTCCGTCGTAGGGATTTTATTGCAAAATATCAAGAGTAGGGGAAAAGTACAGCTTTTTATATGAAGCGAAACGGTTGGAATTTTTAAAACTTTTGTTTGCTCCTAAAATGTTTTGTATTGATAAGACATACGGGTATGCTCTGTATTCCATGCCGAATTAAAATGTGCGAAATTACCTAAGCATTGTTTTTATAAATAATAATTTGCAACAAAATTGATTTGCTAGTTCCGCACAATTTAATTCCGCATGGAATATAGAACACACCCGATAGAGTGATCCGTGTTGGACTCATTTGAAAAACTAATAAAAGAAACGAAAAATAATAATATACATACATACTGTTAGACAAATATATTCATTATACTAGATCAATTATATGAATTATAAGAAGAAGAAATCATAAATATCTTGGAATAAATATAATAATTTACATTCAATAGATCTTTAATAAAAAAGTAAAGAAAGATTTTTTTAAAATAGCAACTTAAATATTTTTATAATTAGCTCAATGTGCTCACAAACTATAAATTAAAAAAGCAAAGTGTCTGTATATTTCCTATCAATATATATATTATATGTAGTTCCTAGTGTATAATTATAATTTACAAGTAAAGGAAAAAATAAAGTCCTTTTTACCTCTCAGAATTTTTATATCCAGTAAATCTTTATGTCTGGTTCTCCGAACTATTGTTTTAGATTTGCGAAATGTGTGGTTTAAAATGTAAGTATTATTTTGAGTAGTAATGTTATATTTTGTTGAAAAAATAATTAGATATTTTTATTAGTTACATTTTATATAATATAGCTTAAACAATAAATTAATTTAAAAGCCATTTAACATCCCCAGACAACCAATAAAACCATAAAAAAAAATTCAATAGACTAAAAAAACATAAAAAATTTATCCAAACAAGTGAATTGATAAATTAAAACACAAATATAAGCCATCAAAATTATAACAGGAAAAACATACGATGTACGTTATTAATAAAAATAAATCAATAAACCAAAATATAAAATCAGTAAAAACACTTATTTGGTCGTTTTGTGGCATTATGTTGGCTTGACTTACTTGTTGTAAAATTTCGACTTGTATATGCAACCGATTCTTTACCATCATAAATGGTATAGGCTTGCACCTGATATGTGGCACCGGGCGTTAACTCTTTAGCACTGACTTGGAATGTGGAGTCATTAACTGGGAATACTCTATTGTAAGAGCTAGATGCTTCAGATAAACCAAGAACTTTTATTTTAAATGCTGTATAATTTCCCTGAGTTGGTGGGGACCATTGGATTATAGCATTTTTACTGCTACGCACCTGCACAGAAAGATTTGAGGGAGGATCGGGAGCTGAAAGAAAAAAAATCATTATATTAAATTACGGATTTACAATTTGATATAGACTATAAGCATGGGTGGTTCGGTGGCAGAATGATCGCCTGTAACGTGGGTGGCCAGGGTTCGATTCCCAGACGATGCAATGCAATTTTTTAAAAAGTTTTATTTTACAATTACATAATGATAACTTAAACATAATATAATTTTTTTAAACTTAACACCCCCTAAAATTAGTCCCAGATGAAGACTTTCAAAACGCCGATACACGTATATATGTTTTTAGCGCTCTACGAAAATTCAGTTGTTACAAATATTCGAAATTTTTGCAAAAATCAGTTAATTTCCCTTAATTATAAATAAAATCGTCATTTATCAATTGATTTTTAGTTCGCAACTTACTCTCGAAGTAGAAACAAGCATTAATTTGCTGTCGGTGAACAAAATAAACAATATAAAAATATACATATAATATTAAAAAAAAGACAAATATTCGCAGCAACAAAGTATTAACAAACACCGTTTTGTTTAATATTTTACGTACCTATACATTTTTCATTTCTTTTTGTAAAGTAAATTATAATTATAAGCAAGTAGGCACACAAACAACAAATATATTTGGTCTTTGTACCAAATGAGTACGAATACAATAACAAACAACAGAAATGCCTACGTTACTGTTGTTGCTGCAGAATGTGATAACCCAGTAAACAAAAATTTACAGTTGCGTACACGGGTACGCTCAAATTCAATGTCTATGACGGACCATAATATAAAAGTAAATTTTTTGATACGAGCTTTTTTGATCGCTATTTTAAAGTGATAAATAATAAAAAAAGACAAAGAAGTCCAAGATCGAAAAACCTCGCTCCATTGGCGAAAATGGCCAAAGATAGTAAATCTGATGCGGCGCTCTCTGAAAACCGGTTTTCACTTCTACAAAACGACGAAGACGAAATCACCATTGTCAGGTCAAGCAAGCCGCCCCCAATATACTTAAGAGAGAAAAACTCAAATGAGCTAATTAAAAGGCTAGTACAATTAATCGGTGAACAGGCGTTTTACGTGATCCCGATAAAACGCGGTGCGATTAATGAAACAAAAATTCAAGCAAATGAAGAAAATCATTACCGCTCAGTAGTTTCGGAGTTTGAAACACAAAATAAAAATTTTTACACCTACCAATTGCAAAGTGCAAAAGGCCTCCAGGTAGTGATAAAAGGCATCGATTCATACGTGGATCCAGAAGAGGTAAAAGCGGGACTACTAAATAATAATTTTAAAGTAAAAAATGTTACTAACATTAAAAATAGAGAGCGAGTTCCCCAACCACTATTTCGTGTGGAAATGGAACCAGGTGATATGAAATTAAAAAAGAATGAAGTACACCCCATTTACAGCTTAAAATATTTGCTGCACCGACGAGTTACCGTAGAGGAACCACACAAGCGAGCAGGGCCCATTAATGTCTAAATTGCCAAGAATATGGCCACACCAAAACATATTGCAAGTTGCGCACCGTTTGTGTCGTCTGTGGTGAACTACACAGCACTGCCAATTGTGATAAGCAAAAAGATGATTCCAAAATGAAAAAGTGTAGCAATTGCCATCAAAATCACACTGCAAACTACAGGGGCTGCCCTGTCTATGTACATGTTAAGCAGTCTTTGTCTAACAGACGTAATCACACCTATGCTCAACCTAATACTTTCGACAATACAAATTATCCCCAGTTGCGCCAACCAGCTACCAGCCGGCCTTCATACGCCAAAATTGTTAAGGCTAACCAGCCCATAGCGCAAAACGTACCAAACAGCCAGTTCTCGTACGCTAATGCTTTGAAGTCTAACCAGCCCACAGCTCAAAAACGGCCTGTTGCCAACGAAAACAGTGGTTTCAATTTTGATCGACTTGATGCTTCAATAGAAAATTTAATACAAACCGTAAATTTTTTTACAACCAACATGACCTGCATGATGCAGGAAGTGTTGAAAATGCAGTCTACATTATTACAGGCCGCATTAAACAAACCATGAACTTAAAAATCTGTTTCTGGAACGCAAACGGCATCCGGCAACATAAAAACGAACTAGAATACTTCATGATGGATAAACAAATTGATGTTATGCTTATCTCTGAGACGCACTTGACTGCTAGAAGTTTTTTTAAAATCAACGGATATACTCTCTACGACACAAAGGACCCCCAAGGTAGAGCTTGTGGTGGCTCGGGTATACTAATAAAATCGCGATTAAAACACTACTTAATGAGTGATCATTGTAAAGACTATCTTCAAGCAACTAACATCTGCATTGAAGCTTTTCATCAAAACCTGGTGATTTCATCAATTTACTCTCCTCCCAGGTACTCTATTACAGAAAATCAATATTTTAGATTTTTAAATTCACTAGGCCCACGCTTTTTGACCGCCGGTGATTACAACGCTAAGCACACGTTCTGGGGATCTCGCCTCATCACGCCAAAGGGTCGAGTTTTGTTTGACACAATTTCAAAAATGCGGTTAAATGTTATATGAAGTGGGCAACCAACTTACTGGCCAACAGATCGCCGAAAAATACCTGATGTTATTGATTTTGGAGTGGTAAAGAGTGTGCCCAGCGAAATGATCCAAGTTGAAGCATCTTTAGATTTGTCTTCAGATCACTCACCAACTATTGTGACTATATATTCACATACAACATATTCACCCACTTGTGATTTAACGATGACAACCACACGTATAAATTGGTTGAAATACAAAAAATATTTGAGTGCTCATTGCCCAGAAAATATTCCATTAAAAACGCCTGCTGACATAGATGACTCTATTAGAATGTTTGAGGCAAACCTTAAGCAAGCTGCTCTAAATGCTACTACTACAAATCTTCAGGTGAGATATAATAAAATTTTTTCAGCAGATGTAGAACAGCTTTTATCTGAAAAAAGAAGAGTTCGTAGAGAATGGAAACGCTACAGATCCCCTCAGCTAAAATCTAGGGTGAATGAATGTACTAAACAGCTGAAAACTCTACTAGAATATCAAAAAACCGCTTCTCTTCAAAACTTTCTAAATGGGCTCGACGCAACACCTCAAACAGACTATTCGCTATGGAGAGCAGCCCGAGGCCTCAAAAGACCAGTGATATACAAGCCTCCACTGCGAGCTTCGAATGGAGACTGGGCAAGAACTGACGCTGAAAAAGGTACTCTGTTTGTAAACCACTTGCTGATACTATAGTTGAGCTGCCACCAGTCCTCGCTATACCAGATGTTACTTTGAGGTTCAGCATTCGTGAGATTGATCACTATACTGCGGGCTTTAACTCGAAAAAAAGCCCCAGGCGCTGATAAAATAAGCAATAAAATGCTCTTAGAGCTAGCCTATACTGCAAAACGGATAATTCTATTTATTTTTAACAGTATTTTGCGCCTCAAATGCTATCCCGCAGAATGGAAGGTGTCGCTGATTACCATGATACCTAAACCAGGCAAAGATCATACGAAGGTGGAGTCCTATAGGCCTATAAGCCTGTTGTCTAACATGTCAAAACTATTTGAAAAGCTACTTATGAGTAAACTAACACCCATACTGAATCGTACTGGATGCATTCCAGACCATCAATTCGGTTTTAGGAGACAACATAATACGATTGAACAAACACATAGACTCGTGAACGTGGTTAGAAAAACCTTCGAAGAAAAGAAATATTGTTCTGCGCTCTTCATCGATGTTTCTCAGGCATTTGATAAAGTATGGCACGCAGGTTTAATACATAAACTAAAGCAAAACCTACCCGAAAACGTACTTAAACTTTTAGAAAGCTACTTAACTGAGTGAAAATTTGTTGTTAAAGAAGGTAATTTTCTAAGCCCTCCGCAACCCATTGAAGCCGGAGTTCCTCTAGGCAGCATCCTCGGTCCTGTATTATATCTGATATATGCCTCTGACTTGCCGGTAAGCAGTAACATACACATATCAACATTCGCTGATGATACAGCTTTTCTAAGTGTTCACAAAAGCCATCAAGAAGCCACCCGCAATTTGCTAGATTATATACCCCAGTTGGAACAATGGCTAAAACAATGGGGGATATAAATTAACGAACAAAAATGTCTACACATTACTTTTACATTGTGCAAAGAAGCCTGCCCACCTATACAAATAAATAACCAAACTATACCTCAACACACTGAAGTAAAATATCTCGGTGTTCATCTTGATCGTCGTCTAACATGGAAGTCACACATAAATGCAAAGGTGACCCAAATGAAATTAAAAGCAGCTCAAATGAATTGGCTCATTGGAAGGAACTCTACTCTAAGCCTAGATTGTAAACTTCTTCTATAGAACTCCATTCTAAAACCAATATGGTCCTACGGAATCCAGTTATGGGGCACTGCCTCGGCATCAAATGTAGAAAAACTTCAAAGACAACAAAATAAAATACTCCGTACGATTACAGAAGCCCCATGGTATGTCAGAAACAAGCGAATTTATAAAGACCTAGATGTGCCACCGGTTAAGACAGTGTTTTCTAAACACGTGACAAGCTACATAAAAAGACTTGAGTTGCACCCAAATCGCCTACCCCGAAACATCATTAACTTTAGAGGCCACACTCGGCTGAGAAGGAGGGACACTCTTGCTCTCAGCCGAACACGAGAGACGTAAACAACCAAACAACCAACCGCTGAAAGAAATATTTTTGTCTGGCACTGGCTGGACTTAAAAATTAAAATTTTAGAGTTAAGATTTGATTACTTATTGTTAGTTAAATTTTATTGAAGATACAATAAATAAATACATATAACCGAAAAAAAATTAATTGATTTTCGTGGAATACACAATAATTCATTTGAGATATATGTATGTATGTAGCTATTTGATCCAAAAATCAAAATTAAATTTCTTGCAAAAATCAGGTAGATTCACTTTAATTTTAATAAAATTAATATATGTATATAGTAGTAAGAGTCTTCAAATATTGTATGAGTTAATTTGAGGACCAGATTCGAAGTCAGCCAAAAACTGATGGAGTATGTGGAAGGGAAAGGGATACTCCCCGTATAAAGTAATTAATGTATCTGCTATTTCGATGTTTCTCTAAAAATATTAAAGGTGCTTTTGGAAATAATACTTATAAAACCTCGCACTTGAACGTCTTCCACTTGAGACTTGATTATTTTTCTGATATCAAATGCCTTTTAGAAGTAAATCTAGGCGCACGGTAGTGCGCCGGGCCAAGTTCAGTCCACACAGTGTGTATATTGCACGAAACAGCTCGAGCTGGGGTATAATCACGGCATTCGATATCGAGTACACTATCGTATCGAATAATATTACGATACGTCTCGAGTAAGTGAATCACCGCATACGATATGAATCGAATCGTAATTTTCTAGCAAATGTAAACAAATGAAAAAAAAACAAACAACTTAAACAAAAATTGTTTGAGAGTTTGCCAAGTTCAGGCCACACAGTGTGTATATTACACGAAACAATTCGAGCTGGGGTATAATCACGGCATTCGATATCGAGTACGATATCGTATCGAATAATATTACGATACGTGTCGAGCTGGGGTATAATCACGGCATTCGATATCGAGTACACTATCGTATCGAATAATATTACGATACGTGTCGAGTAAGTGAATCACCGCATACGATGTGAATCGAATCGTAATTTTCTAGCAAATGTAAACAAATGAAAAAAAAAACAAGCAACTTAAACAAAAAATGTTTGCGAAAGAAATAGTTTTTAATTAAATTACAATTAAAGTGTTTTAAAACGGAATCGTTCATTTTTGTTTATTTATCTTCATCGAACAAGGAATGTGATACGTATTAGGAATGAAATATTTGCTTGTGAATCCAAATTGATTATTAGGCTCAGGTTAGTAAAGTTTAATTCAGAAAGAATTGGGCATGATTAATATTCCAAGGAACAAGGGAGAAATTAACATCAACTTAATTTTTCAACGTACACAGTAGAACAGAGTAGCGCCACTTTCGGCAGCCGCTACACTTCCACTCTCAGTGCTCACGTGTATGTTGCTTATCATCACTTGTCAGGTGGCTCACCATAGCTAAAGAGCTGAAATTTGGTACACAGGTTGGTCTTGGTGGTAAAATCTAAAAAGTTCCTATCCAAAAACATCGGCGTAAAAATTTTCGAGATGAAAATGTGGAGCAAAATCTTCATAGTTAGAATACCATCTCATTTCTAGGCAGCCTATTAGCTTGGCAATATTTTTTACCTTTCTAGTATGGAAAATAATTATGGGAAAAATGTTGAAAAGCTAACAGTAAGTGCAAGCGAAATTGTAGGTTTTGGTAAGTTGCTGAGAAATATTTTGGTACATAGAAGAAAAATATTCTTTGTGGGACTCTATATGATACACAAGGACTTGTAATGGAATGAAAGCGTGCAGTAACCGGCAATAAGGTCGTCGATCTTATTTTTCATAAATTGCTAGAGGATAATTTTTTCTGTTAATAAAAGACAAACTAATATTTTGTTTAGCATTGCCTCTAGACTTATAATTAACAATTTTTAGTAAGTTGAATTTATAACTAAAGTTGCAGTATATGATAAAGGTTGAAAAATTAATGGCAACTTTTAATTTAAAAAAAATCTTTCTAGAAAAGAAAAAACCTTAAGAGTTGCAAATATTGTGAAAAAGCGAAAAATGTATGTTACATGTAATAACATCCATGGACACTGCGACACGATAATTGAGCACATAATTAACGATCACCCAAATTTCTACTCTGGGCAGATTCGCTGAGCAACATTTTTCTGCATAACCGGCCTTGGACCAGCCTTAAGAATTTTTTTCTCTGGTGCTTCATTGAGTAAAGATTTTCTGCATAGCTGTCCTTCGGTTTGGCTAAAAGATTTTATTTCTTGGGTTTGTCTAATAAAATATTTGCTGCAAACAAGCCTTGGAATTTATGACAATCTGTTAGTGGACATGGACATAATGTCATTTTTTTGTTAGTCATAATGTCCATGGATATTACGACGTGTATGCTTAAATTCTCTAGGTTGTTGAATATCTACAATGTACATACATAATCCCCCTATTGTGAAAGGCGACGTCGACGTCATATCAACACGACATCAAAAAATTATCAAATTATCTTGACTGTCAATAGCAGTCAATTGTTGTCGGCAATGAGTAGACAAGTGACAATTGTTTACTGACGTGTTGATGTGATGTAGACGTCGCCTTTCATAATAGGGGAGAATTATTTATGTATTTTAATTGCGATTGTAAAGATGAAGGCACATGGCGTGCATTCAATGCGCTTATGCGTTACAGACTTCTGTCAAAAAAGTTGAAATAGTGTGTTTCCATAAGGCAAGTTATAAAGAGAACTTTGCGACGCGCATACTTCGCAAAAAGTTTAAAATTCTTCAACTTTCATGCGTTGTATACAAAATGACAGGTAGTGTTGCCAGATTCATATGCTAAAATGTTTGTTCAATGGAAATAAATTATTAGAAGTTAATTTTTTTATTAAACAATGGATGAAAAATGCATTAAATATATAAAGAAAAATAAAATGTAAAGGCATGACAAAAAATAGCCGGGAAATGCTTGAAATTTTTAAGCAAAAGATCATCAAAAGCGTGGTGTGTAACTTGCCATTTTTAAAGCGTTAAAAGTTCAAAAAGCAAGAAAAGTGTTGCCGCGTAACGCGTGATATGTACCTCTAGCTTAAGACTTAAAGTTATAATTAGCGTGTTGCTTTAACTCACATTTGCTACTAAATTTCTGTAAAATCCAATTTAATTTTATCATTATTTATTTTAATCTTGCAAAAGTATGTGCATTTGTATGAGCAGGGGAAACGGATGCGGCAGTTGCAAGTAATTCACATTTTAAGCTTAAACGGAAGCTGTAAGTTTATATTTTTCTGTGTTTTGGGGTTTCTTTTAGTAATTTGAATTTAACAACATTAAAAATGAGTTTTGTCTTTTAACTTTGGCAATTGTACTAAACTCACGCTAGCCGGTATTTGAATTAAATGTTTTTTTTTATTGCTAAAAGTTCACAAAACATCTAACTTTCAAAGTTTGTTTTTTAAACTTTTATTTTATTTTTCTTAAATTTAACTACTTTGATTGACTTGAAAGCAATCGCATGTCTTGTGGTTGCTTGGCTAAATATGTGTTTAATTTGATATTTCCTAATTCTATTAACGAAAATCTAAGTAAAATGATTTCATAAATTGCAACTTTATTTCATTTTACAACGTTTGCATTGTGGCCGTTTATGTCCATCTACACGCAAACAAAAAACATGGTTGAAGCAATCATAGTCCAAGAGCAAAATACCATGATTGATTGATGGATACATATATGATTGCAGTGCAATCATATGATTGTATAGTTTAACAATAATAGTATCGTGAATTTTAGTTGGATGTAAATATAATTAAGTGAAGCAAAGTTATGAAGGGGTAAAAACGCTAATGGTTTCGGGTAATATACACACTGTGTGCATAGGTCTGACCTTGCCCTGGCGCAATATCGTGCGCCTTAACATGATTAAAACTTATGGCCGATTTTTGACTTAATAATTAAGTGGTTTTTAAACTTAAATCGTTATTAAATATAAAATTCGTTTTTATAGATCATAATTAAATATAACTTATATCACCAATCTTGTACACTTAAATTCGATTTAAGTTTTATAAATTACCATATGATTTTGACAGTTTGTTTTCGTTCTGCAAATTATGAAAATGCACATGAGCTTTTTCTATATTATAAAATATATATAAACGTATAAAAACTTGTTTTATAATAACTATAAATAAATTCGTCGCGAAAAAAACCATTGTGCAATTGTGTTACAGTTCATATAAAACAAAGCAATGAATTCAGATGAAGAGGATATGTGTGATGCAGACTTCTGTGCAAAACTAAAAAGGAAAATATTGCGGCGTCCACGTACAATGCGAACACGACCAAACCATTTTCACATATTTGGGAACGCTGACTTCTACCAGAGATTTCGAATGTCGAAGAAATCTGCATACAGCATTCTAGAGCTTATTGGCTATCACATAAAAAATCCAACTACCTGGTAAGTAATAGATTAATACAAAAAGTTAACCAGTAAAATATCAAAAGCAATATATTTTAGGAATCATTCCCTTAGTGAGGAGCATATGCTTCTAATAACTTTAAGAGTTTATGCAACTGGTGGAATGTTGAGAACAATTGGTGATGTCTACGGTGTCTCAACGACAACAGTTTCTAATGTTGTAGCTAATGTTACGCATTATATAGCTTTATTGAGAAGTCGTTTTATCGTTTTCCCAAAAACAGATGCAAAACTTTCAAAAACAAAGAAGATTTTTATGATATCGCAAAATTTCCTCATGTTGTTGCGGCACTTGATTGCACTCATGTAAAAATAATATCTCCAGGTAAATTTATACCAAGGCTTCCTCCAAAATATTTACAATTTACATACAAACACATGTATCTTATTTTTTAGGTGGGTCTGATGCTGAGCTATACAGAAACAGGAAAGAATTTTTTTCTATTAATGTTCAAACTATGTGTGAGGCGCACTTAAAAATCTTAGACATAGTTGCAAGGTGGCCTGGATCTGCACACGATTCCAATATTTTGCTGAACTCTAAAAATTATTCCAGATTCTGCGAAAACGAGTTTGGGGAAAGCCTCATTGTTGCTGACAGTGGGTACCCAAATAAAAGTTTTATAGTAACACCCTTATTAGATGTCAAAAATGCGGAAGAAAATCTCTATAATGAGTCCCAAATACGTACACGTAACTGTATTGAAAGGAGTTATGGTGTTTGGAAAAGTAGGTTTCCTATTTTGTCTTTGGGCATTCGCCTAAATATAAAAAAGTAGAAGGTGTTATTGTAGCAACTGCTGTCCTACACAATATATGTTGCTTGAACAAAGAGAGTTAGCTCTTACCTCTACCAGATAACCTTCAATCGGCTGTAGATTTCGTAAATAGTGTTCCAAGTAACGTTTACTCTACAAATTCCAACACAAACAATACTACACGCCGCAATTTAATAAATAACTACTTCAAAAATTTATTATGAAAATTTATTATTTCAAAACAATAACAAAAATAACAAAAATAACAAAAATTCATTTTAAAAAAAGTATAAAAAACAGTAAAATAAAATAACATTTAAAATAAATTAAAAATTCAATTAAAAACTAAAATATAAATATAGGAGTTTTCTTAAAAATACTTGAATAGTAAAAAAACACAGCATTGTATTAGAGTGCAAAAAGGCTGACCGAGTTGGCGCAGAGGAGAAACTAAATGTCTGCAAGGATGTGGAGCGAGAATTTAACAGCAAATTCTCGCAAACATTTAGAACTACAAGGTATAAAAAACTAAATACTTTAATATTAAGGCGACTGCAAAGCAAAACTTTGCTTCTGACAAACGCCAAACATACAAAACTGGTGGTGGGACTGTGCAGGAAACAGCAACAGACTACACTATTCATTTTGAAGTTTATCCAATTTCATTTGGATGAATGCTATTTCTAGCTTCAGTTTTTCTACTTCCAATTCATGTTTTTCTTTCAAAAACCTAACCTCCAACTGCTGCTTTTCTAATTTGGCATCGGCTAATTTTGCCCAGCAGTCTTGGCTTGCTTCCTTCTCCTTAACCTTTTCCTTTTTCAGATTTTTATTTGGCGGCTTTTTTAGCATATGCGGTGTATACTTCGCCCAGGAAGGCTTTCCTAAAATTTGTGTCTCCTGACATATTTCCAAGACCTTCTCGTCAGTTTTTGTTATTGCTGTTTTCTCCACAGGCCCACCACCAGTTTTGTATGTTTGGCGTTTGTCAGAAGCAAAGTTTTGCTTTGCAGTCGCCTTAATATTAAAGTATTTAGTTTTTAATACCTTGTAGTTTCTAAATGTTTGCGAGAATTTGCTGTTAAATTCTCGCTCCACATCCTTCCAGACATTTAGTTTCTCCTCTGCGCCAACTCGGTCAGTCTTTTTGCACTCTATTACACTGCTGTGTTTTTTTACTATTTCTAGTAAATAGTCCACTTCGGAAGCTGTAAAATTTGGGCTTCTTTTGTCCATTTTGTCCATTAATCTTGGAAAATATAAAATTTTTTTGCACAATCACGACTGTTTTTAAGTTTGCAAATATTTTACAGCAGCTGTTCATTCAAGAAATTATCGATATTTTTTTGACATTTAATTGTGCTACCATACTTTTAATACAATTAAATACCAAAAATAGTATTAGACTGAAAAACTGAAAACGTATTTAATTACAACTTAAGTTTATTGAAAAAATAACTAATTTTGCACCTAAATAATAAGTCAAAAATTGGCCATTAGTATGATTCTAAATAAACATTTATATTAGTCTGAATTTTCCTGCATTAAGAATCGAGAATGTATAGCCAGAACACACTGGAAAAACATTTTGATCCGATCCACGGAAAGGCATTGAAGCCTTAGTTATAAGTTTGGGACTGTTCACATATTACGTAACGTAATTATGCGGTTCAAATTTCTTACGGAGATGAGAGTTTATACTAAAATATATTTTTTAAGAAGTGTTACGAAGGGATAGTTGAGGTTAAATATGTCGAAAATGGAGTTATGTATATCAAGAATAAGGAATAAAAATAATTTTTTCCGAAGCAAAAACAATTTTAAATAGTGCATTTCTGACAGACTTTCACTTCTCGTGCGCCATATCTAAATAAAGTTGCAGATCTTAGATATTCAGCGTGAATTGGGCTTTTTTATGGGCTCATCGATTTACAATACAGGAGATTTAATAAATTTATTATTTGAGATATTCTCCTAATTTTAGCTTTTAAAAGTTAAAAACTTGCCGAAATCAAGCTTAGTTGTTATTCTTTGTGGCCACAAATTTCTTAATTTTGATTTGTTGTTTTGCTATTTATTTTTTTACATCAAAAACACAAAAACGAACCCATCAGCATGCATGTAAATTACGGAACGAACAGAAAAGCTTTCAAATAAAGCTGAGAACAAAAACTTTTTTAAGAACAGACGTCCATGTTTCTTTTATATTCATAATTTGATTGCAAATATATAATTTGATTTGATTAGAATCCGTTATCTGAAAAATACTGAACCAAAGTTTTCAAAAATTGAGAAATTTCAATTTTCAAATGAGTATAATTCAATAACTATAAGATATAAGTGCACAACCAAACGTATGGCAAAGTTAAAAAATTTTACATGTCCAAAGAATTTGGTGAGTTTGTATTCCAAATAATAACAGGAATACTCCTCTGCTATGCCCATACGAAATTTTATTCCGACTATCCGTTTAGAAATGCCTGATTTATTTCCCAAATATTTTGGTTCTGTCCACTGTGCGTTGAAATTATTCATTATAAAATAAGTGGTCTGTAGGGCTTTTATAAAAGCTACCATTCGGGGAAGATTTTGGGCCGAAGTAAACGAAATGGACGTTGAGGGTGTGTAGCTCGAAGCGTCGATAGTGACAAATTCTTTGAAGTTCCTAAGAGACCAAATATGAAAATATTGGCCAACTGGATATTAATATTGGCAGCAAGTATTTGTAGTTATCAAGATGCCGACATATATATTGGCACACCGGAAAATATTAATGCCGATTAGTATTTAATCTGGCATCACTACGTCTGACACTGCCACATAAACCAAAAGCAAATCTTAAACAAATAAAGTTTTATTTTATGGCATTTCATTTACCAAATGATAATTGCTAATTATACTTTCTCTTTAGTTTAGGCAAAAGACAAAAATTAATAAAATATTAGAGAATTTGTTTGTGTTTTCTTTTAATGACCTTGTGACGTAATGGTCATGTGTTTGTTTTTTTCTGAATGAGAAACATGAATTTTTAAATGTTTTCTTTATTAATACTAGACAATAAAATGTATTATGATCTCACTTCATAGAAATAATTTTAGTTTATTTCTAATTAAAGTAGGGTTTAGGTATGACGAAAAACAAAATGATAATGTTGAAGAGTTATTGCTCAGTTTACTCAAGACTGAATTGAGATAACAAGTATGACTAAGAACCATGATCCAATAATACAGGTCTGTGCAGCAGTACAACAAAAACGCATTCCTACTGTGATTGTCAAAATAACTCTAAATATAACAAATATTGTTTATGTTTTTTTATATGCAGTTTGACAAACACAGCATGAAAACAAAGGGAGCAGGTGATCATCAGCTGATCTCAAGAAGAAACATTTTCAAGTACAAAATTTACGCACTCCGATGTGTGTTGAATTGCATATCTCAAGTTTGTTGAATACACAAGACCTATACATTTAAGAGAGTTGGCAATTTTTTATAGACAGGCCGAGAGTTGGCTATCTACATATTTATCTATGGTTAATACCACAATGTTCGGTAAACATCCTGTTAGTAGTTTAACTTCTTTACTTTCCCCCGTTACTTTCTCTATTGTGGCCCATTTTGTAGTAACAATTGGTCAGTAGGGCATTCATTTAAAAAATATTTTCAAATGTTCGATAGTTGAAATAATATACAGGTCGGTTCTGCACTCCATTCAGAATGAAATTTTCGTAATTGTCAATGCATTGTTGCTATAAATATTAATTTGTAACAACAATGCTTTGATAATTCCGAACATTTTCATTCCGAATGAAATACAAAACATACCTGATAAATATAATTTTTTGAACTATTCGAACAATCTAGTATACGAATATAACCTAATTGTACTTAAAACAAGAAAGTAAAAACGGGATTGCATCAAAGTTCAGTGCTAGAATTCTTAAATTGAGTACGAAAAGCCCCAAAGCCATTTCATCCTTATGTTGACTCTGTCCTGTCAACATGTATTGTAAATATAAACTTGTGATCAATAGAGAAAACAAGACCAAAAAATTTGAGAATGTAATATATAGTTGATTCTGATATTACGGGCTAGTTTCGACATAATTTTTGGAATTGAAGTTTTTTGCAGAGTTTAGTCTTTCAAATAACATAATTTCTTAATACTTAACCGAATTGTGAAAAATATTGAAAATAAAAAGACGTAAGTGTCAATCGATTACAATGTCACTCACGTCTTTTTTGCGGTTATTGGTCGATATTTTTGGCAGGGAAATGACTCATATCTACAAAACTCACGTAAATGACAATTTAAATACTTGCCATTGAAAAATTGGCATAAAAGTAAAATAAACTAAAAAACACACACAAAATTATAAAATATATTGAACTGCTTTTAAAAAACAAAACCGGAGAGTGACCAACTTAGGTAAGAAAGCTCATTACGAAAGACAAAACGCTATTGAATTCATTTTACTAATATTGTTGGCGAAAACTCTGCCACACATTTAAGTTATTGCAAATCATTGTTGAAAATTTTTAAAATTTTAATTTTAACAAATATACGGGAATGACTTGTACCATAGATAATACGTAGATAGTCAACTGGCCACCTGTCAAAAAAAAAAACACACAGCAGAGAGCGCAAATTTTGCTCTTGACTTGAGGTCTACACGTAACATAATATGTAAGATGAGATTGTCAAATTCAATCGCAGAGAGAATTATGTTACGTGTAAACTTAAAATTAGTGTTATCTCAATGTTATAAAAATTTTATGAGAGCGTTGTTATAAGAATTCGTATAACAACAATCTTATGAGATGAACTGTCAAAAAAGACATGTACATGAAAATAAAATAGCGTGCATGTGTGAGTGTTTATTAAAATAAATGAAAAGCGATGTTTTTGATAAAATTTCTGTGTTAAATAAATGAATAAATGTGTTTAATTGATTTATAAATTTAAATTTGTGTGAAAAATTTAAAATAAAGTAACTAATTATGTAAAAGTAGTACATGTTAACTCGATGAGCATTTGCATAAAATGAAATTTTATCGGAGAAGTAAAACTACGTCTTGCCCTAGTATGAGATTAAGAGAAAATTCGACATGTTGTTTTTAGTATTCTGCTGACGTTTTTTCTCATGTTATCTCAAAGTTAATGTCTCGTGAAGACGCTGTGTGAGAACGCACTAAAATTCACTTTTTTGCACACACAAACACTATTAAATTTTAATTAATTTTTTATACATTTTGAAACAAATTTCATCTTTCTTCTTTTTGTAATTTTAAAATATTTATTTAATTTTGTTGACATTTGCATGTTGAAATTTATCAATGTTTTGAACCATATTTTTTTTCAGCAGAATTGCATTTTTGATACTATTTGGGATAAGTTTTTTTAGTACCAAATAAAAAAAAATTCAAAAAAGTGTTTAAAAATCAAAATTTATTTTAGCTGAAATATATTAAAAATGAATCTAAATCTTATTTTCATTAAGTAATAGATAATTAATTGTATATTAATTGATACTGTGGTAAAACTTTTATTTTCAACCAACACTAATACAAAATGTTCTACCAACTCATTCTTAGACTTAGGTTTTTGACAGCAGACTAAGGCTTTTAAAGTTTAAGTTCACTATCTACTTAACATATGACTTGTACCTTCAGAGACAAAAGGTAATCATCCATAAAAATATTAGCTGATAAAAAATTATGCACATTACAAGAAAAAAGAGATAATTTAATATTATCTTTTTACTTTGCACTAATTTTATTAAACAATTATATACTATTTTTGAAAATAGTGTTAGGGACAGCCAGGGTAATGATATTTGAACGCTTTGTAGGCATATGTGTGTGAAGATAAATATGCCTAGTTATATATGTTTTTTTTTATTATCGCATGCGATATTTTTATTTTCTATGTGTATTGTACTGAATTTAGGACTTTTTCTACAAAAGCGCTCACTGTTCCCAAACCCTTCTTCCTCGGCGAATCAAACCTAGTGGACATTAAGGACAAGAGTTGGGGCTACCAAACTGCATTTTTAGTTTTCCTGAATTGTATTTGTGAAATTTTTTATAAGATTTTGAATATATGACTAAGGTTAAATATGCTCAAATATGACTTTTTAAAGTAATATCTTCACACACATTGTAGGCATTTCTTTAAAAATAAAAAAATTTTAGGAAAAATTATTTTAATGACTGCAAAGCTTTATTGTAAAGCAAACAATGAAGTGGAATATATTTTATTTTTCACTATTTAAATACGCAAGGACGTCAAATTAGCCGGTAATCCTAAAATCAAACATATATTAATAAAAAGTAAAATAAAATAAATAGAAACTAGTAAGTAAAACTAAGGAAATTAAAATTTAAGTACCATTCAATATATTAAATTAAGTCAAGAAGCTCTTAAACTGAACGGACGTGATTTGCGTAAAAAAGCCGCATACTGGCATTCGGAATAAAAGCCGAAAACGTCTGAGTTTAAGAGTGATAGGCTTGATTTAAGAAAATTGTGGCGGCCTTGAGTTGGGTGCATTGTGATTAGTGCGAGCAGTTTTTCCTTAATATGACTGATTTTTCATTAGAATCACGTGAATGTGCATTACCGCGTGTGAAAAGTTACTCACGATCCCATCTCTATTTTTAATATTTGTACTAAACTTTTTAATTACTGTGAGAACTATTAGCTACCCTGACCATTATTTCAGCCCTTTTGTTAACTGACTCAAACCCTTACCAAACAAATGCTTCCTTTGTTCAACATTAATTATGCAAACCATCCAACAATATTTTCTGCACAATCTTAAAAAATGTATAAGAATATTAATTTAATTTTCATTTTGTTTACATTATATTTATGCTGTAATTTAAGTCTATATTAAATTAAATGCATTTCAGTACACTTTAAATAAAAGCTAATTAATTTAATAACAAATCCCGCTCAAATGGAGAATTGAGTCGTTTAAGTTTATTAATAGGCAAATTTTTTAAAACTTTCGTCTCTAAATGTTACAAATTTATATGAAAATTAATTTAAATGCATTTCAAAACAAAATTTTTCCATACAAATTTCAAAACGAAAACAACCCTTTCAAACCAATAAAGAATTTTGAAAAACGGTTGAAAAAAATTTTTTATTTCCACTTAAAAAATCACATCTTGTAAACAAATGAAAATAACAGATTTTCACATAGTGCACATAATGAGCAAAATATAGGCTATATATTCTAAAAACTTCAGATTTTTCCGTATCCCCACATCGGGTTTTTGATAAAAATTGGAGTTTTAAAAATATCATATCTCGTAATAGAGTGAAAATATCAGAACAGCACTAATTGGACATAATAACGAAGTACTGAAAATAACAGATTTTTATCTATATCGCCATATGGCTTTTTTGAAGCTCAAAGTTGAGCATTTTTTTAAATTTATAAATTTTCGCACCTTTATTTTTGCAGAAGATAATATTTTAGCATAATGAAACTCATGTCATGGTATCATAAGGGTTCCTTCTTCACTACCAAAAAAAATCAATGCTTTATGTTCGACAGGGTTCAGCAGAAAATCGATAAAATGAGAAAAAACAGTCTAATTTTCAAGTGGCCACTTTTCGGCCATTTAATTATTCCTGTTCAGTTTTGCATAGAAATATTAAATGATCATTATTGGCCTATAAAACAAAGCATGAATCGTTCCAATATCTTTTAAAAAGCTAGATCAATTATACAAATGTATGAAATTGGTAAAATTTTTTACTTCGGGTAACCACTAGTCAGAAGCTATGTAATAATATATAAAAAAGATGGCGGTTATGAGTTTCTAGTACCTACAAGATTGTGCTAATGCGGTACACCTATTTGTTGAATTCACTCAAAATTACTCAAACATGAAAAACATAGGTGACACACTGCGTCGTATGTGTGGTAAATTTTTTCACTCGCTTACATTATTGCATGCTCGTAAGGCAGAGGGAATGCACTCTGTACTTTTGCGCATCCCCGAAGCCCTTCTAATTAATCTTACTGATTCCTTGCACCAAATTTATTTTTGTCGGGTACGCAACAAAGAATAAATGATGAAACAGAACTGGGCCTAGGAGAGTTTTTCCATACAAATTGTCATTAATCATACGCCATAAAAAGCAGTCATGGGATATAATCTATTTTGTTTTGAGAACGTTTATTCTCATGCCCTCAGTTTTAGCCACTCATTCTCTCTACAATGTTGCCGCGTTGTAATAAAGTTTCATACATTTTTCATACGAAATGTAAGAAAAAAAGAAAATAAACATTAATATGAGCGAATTTTGCAGCTACTGCAGTCGATTTAGTTTTGGGCCCGTTTATTTGGCAGCGCTTTCGCCTGAAGTTGGAGACTTAGTTCTGTTTCATCATTAAGTATATTTGGCCACCACTAGTGTATATTCAAAGAAATTTAATTATTCGTTCGGTTTTAATTTAATTTTTCAATTAAATTATATTTTTATTTAGAGGTAAATGTGAAGCATGTAGACAAAGAAAATTTTGACGGCACGTAGGGCTGACCTTACTTTTCGATCGCTCCCGTTAATCTCTTTAGAGTTCGTTTTCGCGTAGACCATTTATCTTTAAATAAAAATATAATTTAATTGAAAAATTAAATTAAAACCGAACTCAAGTCAAAATAATATTAAAAAAAAAATTTCTAAAAGCTCTTAAAAAATTTAAAACTGCAAAAACTTAAAATTTTATAAAATGTTCTTAAGGACAATTGCCTTACGAACAAAATGAGCCATACAATATGAAAATCGATGGACAAATGCTAATTTTATTAACAATTAAGTAAAGAAACTCTATAGATAAAAATTGCGATTTGCATAAAATACACATACACACTAGGGTGGAGCGTCAGATATTTTTTGCGAATTTCAATTTCGAATAGCAAAAAAAGGTTGCATTTTATTTTTAGATACATGGGAAAAATAATGAAAAAAAAATTGGGAACCACTTTTAACCCTCTACCGCAGCATCAAGATTTTGAAAACATCACATGATGCAACATTCTATATTCCTTATAGCTGTTATTACTCATTACACTCAAAATATCCACTATTTTATACATACAAGTTCAGATTTCAGACAAACTTAAGATGAAATAATGAAGCAAATTTTCGAACTTCTAAGTCTTTGTCATATCTTTTTGAAAAAAAAACACATTTTCTAAAATAATTTGAGGTCGCTGAACGCGAAAATGATATTCATTTATTTTTCTTAATGCGCGTTTTCCCGATATTCACGAAAAACATTTTTTTTTGTGTTTTTTTTAGTTTTTTCGTTTATTGGCAAAAATTCCGAGAACGGCTCATCTGAATAAAATAAATTGTACACTGTTGTATAGACATCTCTCTATTCTTTCATTTAATACACTGATTGTGCCGATCGTATAAAAAATGTATAGGCATTAAAAAAGTATATTTTTAAGCTTGCGTCCAAAACTATTATTTTAAATTGCTCCATTAAGATGAAAAAATATACTAGATATATATATTTTTTTCAGTTTGTATTTGAAAGATAATTTTGTGACGATCACATGACGGATACAATTGCTAAATTCTGATAAAAAATAAGAAAGTTATTAGCCCTTAAGCGAAAACAGCTATATTATTTTTAGTTATTTTTCATACAAAATTAATTTAAATCAGTTTGTATTAAACAATTTTTTTTTGATTGAAAATAATTTTGGATGGGAAATAAACTCAGCTTTTTTACTTAATGGCTTATAACTTTCTTATATTTTATCACATCTTCTCGATCTTAAACTTTTTTCAATCTGCACAAAAATGTTTTTTACACGTAGCATTAAAAAAATTATTAAAATTTTTTTTCTATATTAATTAAGCAAATTAAAATAAAATTCATATAATTTCTCTAGCTTCCAGCCATTGTAGAGGGCTAAAAGATATGTCGCAAAAAATTCAAAAAATATGTTTTGTATATAATTTAGCTCGATGCAACCAACATTCCGGAGGTATTCGAAATTTATTGGATGACTTTTTTTCCCTTCATACTCCAACGCTCCACTCCAACGCTCCACTCTAATACACACCCGCACAAATTAAAATTTTACTATTGTATGGAAATAGTGCTTTTTACTAGAGATGTGCGCGTGAGTGAGTTTTCGCTCACGATCAGGAAAAAATATTTTTTTCACGCACGCTCACGCACAGCAAATTTTAAGACTCTCACGATCACGCACGCTCACGATCAAATTTGATTTTATCACGCGTGCTTACGCAAGACAAAAGCTTAAGCTTTTACGATATTTATTTTTTTTAATCCCACAAAAACACAAATCGAACATTAAAGTTTTAATAATTTTTTAGTGTTGATATGAAAACGAGTTTTTGAAAAACTATCCATGGGGACTCTCATTGTGAGTATACATTTTGGGTTTTTCATTTTCTTTTTTTAACTTTACCAATTTAATTAATAGAAATATGAGGTGTTATAGTTTTCGCCTCATTCAATGGCTCCTAATATAAAATAACATTTTTCGATTTTTTAAACAAATTTTTGTGGATTGAGCGTTACATTTGCTTTCCCGGTTGTTCTGGGAATGACTTTTTGAAAGCAAATCAGACATTTCTGAACGGATACTGCTCTCCACATCGTTTCTGCCCTTCCGCTGCTGTTAACTTTTTTTATCACCCTAAAATTTATAGATAACTATATTTAAGAATTTTGTTAACGTAATGCTCAATATATTTTCTTACGAATTTAATATTTTTTAGAACCCACTATATTTTGAATTTAAAACAATTCAGATGTATAATCTTCGATAAGTTTTAGCATAAACTTCTTATTTGCACACTAAAACATTTCAATTAATTTAAATAAAACTACAAAACATTATTATTGATTGATGAAACTTTTTGCAATTTAAACTATTTAACGAAGTTCGCAAAACTTTTAAATATTTAGAAGTGCAACCCTACGCTTTTATTTTATTAATTAAACTGAATATTGAAGCATGCTAAAAACGAATAACGCTCAATACACATAACTGCGAACTACAACAATTTCTTTAAAAAGTTATAATTCCTATTATTTTTCAAATATTTGATGCAAAACACCATAAAATTCCGATACATCAGTTTGTATGAAGAGAGTATAAACAGTATTTTCGTTCTTTATTTTTAACACCTAATCATCAGTGTTACATTAAAAAAGCTTATGTACCTTTATTTATATATTAAATAATATATTAAATCATGCTGGAGTAGATTTCATTTTAAAATGTATGCGTTTATTGTATGAAATACTTTCAATATTTTCAAAGCCATTAACCCATTATGAGTGAAATGGAATTTTAAGCATTTTGGCCTGGCTTTTTACGTAAAAACACCGGTATCTTAAAGACTGGACAATATAGCGGTACTCAATATTTTATTTTATAGGGAACCTTCCAAGCTTTCATTTGGTGTATATCATTTATTAAATATGAAAGTGGTGTAACTTCTAATATTAGTTTATGTACCAGATTTGCAAAATATTTCGTAAAAATTCGTATTACACAGAATCTTTAGTAAGTGACGCCATGGTGCGAAATATCATAGAAGACAAAATCTTTGTGTCCGTTGTTTCAGTAACTAAGCGATATATCGTATTTCAAACGTTTTGAATTTTTGTGTGCTGGGTTGTCTTCAGCCTACAAACATATTTTTCCTGATGTCAAACTTGTCGGCATAAAAGGTTTACTGGGTTTCTTTTGCTGTCGACACACGTACTTTCGGTCCGAAGTAGGGCAGAAAGTCTGCACAAGATGCCGAATTCGTATTCGAAGACGGTCCATATGCGTGGTTAACAAGAAAACGAACCTCTTTGTCTGAGAAAATTCTAAAAACTTTGCCGAAACTCTCTACGAATTCGGACGAATCTTTTAAGGAATTTTCGACATGTCGTAAAAACTCGGATGTAATATTAGAAACTTATCAGAAATGTCGTATAAAATTCGCAAATTAAATCAAAATATTGTAGGAGTAAAGAGGAATTTTTTTTCAGCAAGCTACGAAATGTAATTTCGTGAGTGCGTGAAAATTACATATTTAAAATCACGCACGATCACGCACGGTATTTAATTTGTAAATCACGCTCACGCACGATTGCGTGATTATTTTTTAATTAAATCACGATCACGCGTGAGTTACGCGTGAATCACGCCTGACACGAAAAATTCACGACATTTGCACATCTCTACTTTTTACCACTTGAGTTTGATCACTTAATTACGAATAAAATCAACATTAATTTTTCATAAAAATCGCTATCTTTCGATACTAATTTGCAGAAACCACTGATTTGTTCACCTACTTGTATTACGGTAGTTTGATGGTAGTCTTATCAAGCATCTGTTGAAGCTTTGTTAGTCGAAATCGGACATACGGCTCTTGAGTTAAGGCGAAATATACTGGTGTACCTATTGGAAATATTAGATACGCCCATAAAAAAAATTTGTAAGTAATAGGAAAAAACTGAGGACACAGTATTTGTAGCACATCAAATTGATTGGAAACATTTTATTTTTGTTCAAAACGGAAAGAAAAAGTAGTACTTCGTAAGTCTGTGTTATTAATTACCCTTTCCCTTGATCCTACTCCCCACAATTTTTCTGATGGATTACGCGCATTGACTACAAAGGAATCCAAACCAAGTTTGTCCACTGAAAGAAAAATCGTCGTGACAGCTATGACTTTCTTCATTAGATCAATGAATATTGTCATTAATAGCGAGCTAACGTAAGATTTCATTGTATTAATTAAGAATGTTTCATAAAGTGTCATATAAAACACTTCATTGATTTCGCGAGACTCTTTCAATCAATAAATAAAATAATTTTATTATACATATAAAATTAAGTTTTTTAATTGTTGTCAAGTAAGCACATTAACTGAAACTGTATACCAGAATTTTATTTTATTTGTAAGTTCATTAATTATTTTACCTCCAATTCTACCATGTTTACAACCACTCACAGTATTGAACTGGGACTCTTCATTTTCATCAACAGATTTGTAGACAACGCCTTAACCACTTCAGCCAACAGCACAATAAAAATAGTGTGCATTTAACGCTTTTAAAGTTTTTTCTATGAAAAATATTTACTATTAAAACTGTTTCATTGTATTTAAGAAATATTTTCATTGTATGTATGAAAAAAATAGATTAAAGGGTATTTTTTGTATCAAAATTTAATATTTTTTGCATGTATTGTGAAGTGTTTTTGCAATAAATACTCAAATCTAATGGGGTAAATTTGTAGTCTCTTTAAAATAGGAAAAAATTTAGCTTCATAATATCAACGAAAACATAATCTAAGTGCAATGAAAGCTAAAATATGAACATATATTGAAGAGTGCAATTTCATTCAGCAAATGAAAATTATCATTCTATTAATGCAACATTTCATTCATGTGATGAAGAAATATCAATGAAGCTGCTTCATTAGCTGAATGAATGATTTTTCTCTTAGTGTAGACTCTCGCTAATGTAGTGTTCAAGATATGCGACAATTAATACATAATTACTTTGTATAGGAGGTAGCCTTCCCCTCTCCTATCGTATATTTATTAAAAAGGCGCTAGCTGCGAAGTTTACCATTTATATAAAAAAAATTATTTCTAAAATCGAATAATGTTTGATCGATTAATCAAATAATTGAAGTCAAAGAATGTTCGATCAAACAAAAATTTCGAAATGTTCGACTGGTTGATGTATGCAGCTTTCAAAAAATTTAATAAACTATACGGCAACATAATGGCGAAGAAGGAAAAATATTTTTAAATATTCTTGTCATGCACCAAAATGCAGGAATATTTTCTTCTTCTTAGCAAAAAAAAAAATAAAAATCATTGTGCCAAATAATAGGTTGATACCGTTACGGGAAGGTGTAAACTTAGAAAAAAAGTCAGATCCGATGGCGTTGTACCTATCAAGAACTTGGTCCTCATTTTGTTCTCAGTACTTTTAAGGGCCGACATTTTTGGATAGGAACTTAGCCTTATTTTCACATTTATGGGACCTGTTCTGTAAAACGAATCCGAGTAAATTGCTCGTTTTCCTAAAATAATTAATGCTCCCATTAATGTATCTGAAATCATATATAGTAAATTAATTTCAGATATGATATGTTAAGCTCTAAAAATAAAAATTCGAATAATTATTATTCGAATGACAACACACTGGTTTAAATTTTTTTTTAAACTGATACCTTAATATACACAAATTAGTTTTCAGACAAATACAGCCAGCCGAGGGCACTGCCAACTTTTTAAACCTGTATACTGTAAAGTTTTATTTTTATTTTCTACATGATAGCTTAAACTGCAAATGACAGATACACAAGAACGCAATAAAAAACTACTTTTACAAAAAAAATAATAATAATAAAATAAAACCATTAACGGCCTACAATGTCAACTTCGTGCAACTTAATGCTGTTGACAAGGAAAACGAAATTGAGAATAAGATAAAAGTAACAACGGTTTAGTGTAAATGTCAATAATAAAATTTATAAAATACGAAATAATGCATGAATGGATGTGTTCAGGTGAACATGAAAATAAAAAAAGCAATTTGATAAGAAAGTATATATTTAGTTACTTATATGAACTTCATAATAAGTTAACTGGTATTTTACTTATCAAGATCTTGGTCCCAATTTTGATCTCGGTACTTTTGATGGCCGACATTTTGTGACAGGGACTTGGCATTTTTTTCACATGTATATCTTTACACAGCAGAACAGAGTAGCGCCACTTTCTTCTGCTGTGTACTTCTGACGCCACTCTGTTCTTAAACGTTACGTACCTTAGCCTAATATTAAATTTGGATTCGCAAACAAATACGTTCGAAATAATCAAATTAATAAGCAATTAGCTACTGGCTTGAGCTTTTCACATGTTTACATGTTCATATATACTTAAGTATAAAATCAAACCAAAAAAGTTTGTCTTGAGTATAACAAAAAAAAAATCAGAAAAATGGGAATGAAGAAGAATAAACCAATGGCAACGCTGGGAAAGTGCAGTTTAATATCAGCTTGAAAGTGGATTTAATTCTTGTATTAAATTTTCACTAAAAAGTTGTATATATTACAATTAAAGTCACATTTAATAGAGCCACCTGATAAGTGGTGATAAGCAAAATACACGTGAGCACTGACGATAGAAATGTAGCGGCTTCCGAAAGTGGCGCTACTCTGTTCTGTTGTGTACGTTGAAAAATTAAGATGATGTTAATTGTTCCCTTGTTCCTTGGAATATTAATCAAGCCCAATTCTTTCTGAATTAAACGTGAGAACCTTAGCTTAATAATCAATTTGGATTAAAAATGTTTAATGTTTTGCCTCGACTGGTAAAAAAAGGTCTAAACTTAAAACTTTGAAATTTAAATAAAAAATCGTTAATTTGTTCCAAAAAAAATAACCTTTCATAATATTAAAAATTGTAAAAAATTTTGTTACAAATGTTAATTTAATGTTTTAACACGGTGGGAGGCCATGCTATAAGGATGTGTTTAGCTGAAATTTTTTCATTTTGGAAAAGTGCCCTACATTTAGCACAAGCCGAAAATCATCACATTTCAAAATAATTTTTTGGCTTAGGACCTGTAAAATGCTTTGGGCAGGGTGTCTCAAAAATCCATGAATAACATTTCATTTGATAGATCGTTTGCATTGATGGTGCATCAAGTTAAGTCATTGTGGCTAGAAATGTGGGCAAATGGCAAAAAAAAAACTATATATTCGGGAAGAAAGTTTGTATATTATAAAAAATTTACTAAACGTTTTTATTTTCTCTAAAATGTATACAGTACACAAAAAAAATTATCATAGGTTTTTATTTTAATACACATGTGTTTGAATTTGTTTTTAAATTTTATTATTTTTTCTTTGGTTTTTAAATATTCCAATACAAAATTTTTATAGAAAAAAAAACCAATTTTTTTCTTATTAAATATTTACGAATTTTAGTGTTTCATTTTACGAATTTTGGGATAGGTCGCATTTTCGTAAAATAAATATTTGAATTTATGAATTTAGTAATTGAATAGGAATTTCAGTTTTTTCTGTGTAAGCTCTAAATACATTATTTAATTACGTATTAAAAAAATTATTGATATACATTACCTATCAAGGCATATTGAAGTTGTAATGTAAGTAGTAGTGGTTTTTAAGCAAAGCCACAAAATATAACAAAAAATAAAGTGAACTACATATTTATTTTACCAGACCCACCCACCTACCTACATGTATTTCGATGCGTGCATGTGTTTAATGCGATTTGCCTTTCAATTTTTATATATTTAAATTTGTTTGTGACGAAAAATTTTTTTTTTAGAAAAACGTCGAACAATTATGCTTTATTTTTGGCAAGTTTTAGCCATTTTTCACTATTATTTCAAAATCTTGAATTTGATTCTTTTTCACGACTACATGAATTAAAATAAAACTTTTTTGCTGTGTATTATCAAGAATTGTGTTAAAATTCACAAAATATTTTTTTGAACAGAGTCGAGGCCAAAAACCACAATTTTAAAATTCAAAAACAAATTTCTTTGAAAATATTTAAAATATCTTAACAAATAAAGTGTATTTTCTATATCTAGCCATAAACTTTACAACAGGTTTAAATTTAATAAATCGGTTAATATTTGTAAAATATATGAGGCCAACAAAGTTTTCAGTGACCGATGTAGTTAAATTTAAAACAATTTAGCTAACCGTGTGTTTCAACAGGGTTGTCCAAATAGTCACATTTTAAAAGCTTAGGTTTTATTATATAATTTTCATCGTTTGCAATCAGCGTTTCTAATCGGATCGCAAGTTTCAAAGATAAAGGTTTAAACCTTACAGGCTTATTACCCTTATTATATATAAAATTCTGCTTTTCAAACAGATTAAAGCGAGATACAAAAGCTACAAGGATATCAATGAAATATTTAAATAGCAGTTTGCTAGGGAGTATAATTAATTTCTTTAAAATAATATGTATTCTTAAGCTCTACTTCGATTTAAAGTAAGCATAACTATTAAATAGTTCTCCTCAAAAATTTTTTTCTTGATGGTTACGATTTTTTTGCTGTTAACATCGATATTATTACTAAATAATTATTATCACAACTTACCTGTTGTTATTGACACTGTCCACGTCAGCCAATCGTGATGTGTAAAATTTGTATAATATAACCAAAAATTATATTTGGTACCGGGTAAAGCACGCGAAAATTGTATTTCATCGCCAATTTCATTTGAGGCAATGGTTGTATTTGGTTCTGGGTAACCATATGGCGGACTATAGTCTAGACGATAATAGGCATCGTCCATGCCTTGATTACTGGGTATGCTTATGGCTAAATCGGCACCATTAACATGCTGCAAATATATAAATTATATAATAAAAATTACATTTTATTAGTTTTATAAGAAATTCGTGTAACGAAATTTTCATTTTAATTTTAAAGCAAAACATGTGCTCAATTGAAATAATTTGTTCATACAAAGCTTACAGTAAATACATATGTAATAAATTTAATTTAATTTTTGTTCCATGTAATAAAACTTTGGCACTACGCAAAATGGGATAATGCTTTTAGAAAGCAATCTTAATAGTGTAACACACTGGTCATATCTAATATAATTTGTAAAGAAATTTGAAACACGCAATGGGCGTTTTTTTCTTCTTAAGCGTTTAATTTAGAATTTCGTAGAAAAATTTACCATATTCGTACAATGCTGGATGTATCGTGCATGCTTTAATCGATTTAGAAGTTAAACTGCAGTCATTTTTGAAGTCTATTCTTTTCTAATATTGAAAATAAAAATTTTAGCTTTGAAAATTTTTTAGAAAACCGTCGAACAATTAAACTCTATTATTGTCAAAACTTGCCATTTTAACCGACTTCAAAAAAGAACGATGTTATTTAATGTTTGTACACGCATAAATCTGTCATTTGTGAACCGATTTTTAAATTCTTTTTTTGTTTGAAAGATTTTGCCTGCAGTTTGGTCCCGTAATTTTTTTCGAAAATCGGTGGGAAACGGGATGGGTCAGAAGTCTGAAAATTAAATTTTTTTTAGTACATGTAATGGATAACATTTGTGGGGAATATTATCGAAATCGGAGTTGCTGTTTCCGAAAATTGTATTTTTATGTC
This sequence comes from Panzeria rudis, assembly GCA_956483635.1. Lineage (NCBI taxonomy): Eukaryota > Metazoa > Arthropoda > Insecta > Diptera > Tachinidae > Panzeria > Panzeria rudis. The sequence goes on from OY101448.1 coordinate 83,478,916, forward strand.
GATTTGACATGGTTTCAACCTGTTTTAAAATAATCGAAATATCTACTACAAGTAGAAAGAAATAAAGTTTATTAAAAGTGCTTATAATGAACAATCTCCAAATCATTCCCCACAGAAATCTGCCGTCAATTAGAAGTCCCCAATTTGGGGACAAATCCCTTCATCTGCTACTAACACACTTCTGATTCAGCTGTGAGAAAGACAGAACTTGCATGCAAGTTTGTACTTGCATGTCTAAGCGCAGGGTAGCACTGGTATTTAAAACAATAAAAATTAAAGGGTGTTCTATCAGTTAATGTAATTATGTAATTTAGACAATTTGCTGTATCTTGGAAACCGTAGTAGGTAAACTCTTGAAATTTAACAAAAACAAAAAAAAAACGCTAAAGCAAAAAAATTCCAAAATTAAAAAAAATTAAAAAGGGATAATCGCCAAAATGAAAAAAGCGCTTAAAAGAAAAAAGCACCAATATTAAAAAATCGTTAAAAATCACCAAAACTAAAAATATCGCCAAAAAACTAAAAAACGCCAAAAATCGAACAAAATCGTCAAAACGAAAAAAAAACTGTAGCCTAAAAAAATTGCTAAAACTAAATATATCGTTAAAAATGGAAAAAACGCCAAAAATGAAAAAAATCACCAAAACGAAAAAAGCGCGAAAACAAAACAAAAAAAGCGCAAAAACTAAAAAAAGTCGCCAAAAACCGAAAAAATCGCCAATATCCTAAAAACCGAAAAAAGCGCCAAACCTAAAAAATTTCCAAAATGAAAAAACGGCAAAAACGAAAAGGAATATATGTGTATTCGTGTGCGAGCCAAAGTCGCACTTTCCTGAATTTATTTTTTGTTAGTTTTAAGTTAATTTATGAACATCTTTTTATTTTTATATAGATAAGCCCCCATATTCATAGAATGAGCTTGAAATGTATTTTATGTCAAATTTTTCATACAAAATTTTCTTAAAATTGATTTCAAATACATTTTATTTATTTATGAATATGGTGGAAGGAGTATAGCTATAACCGAGTGTCCCCAAGACACCACTCGTTTTTTTTTTGTTTGAAAGGGTTTGGCGCAGTTTTGTTCTATAATGTTTTTTCAAAAATCGGTGGGGAAATTTGCTACACCCAAGCATAAGTCTGTCATTTGTGAACCAATTTTCAAAATTCTTATTTTTTTGTTTGAAATGATTTACTTGCAGTTGGGTTCCATAATTTCTTTTCGAAAAGCTGTGGGGAAAATTTCTCCCCCGAATTTTGTTGATTATATCATAACTCCTCCATTTATGGACCGATTTTCAAACTTCCTTTTTCGTTTAAAAGACTCTGCTTGCAGTTCCACAATTTTTCGAAAATGGGTGGGGAAATTTGCTCCTTCCAAATATTGATTATCGCATAACTTTTCCATTTATGGACCGATTTTCAAAATAATTTTTTGTTTGAAAAGGTTTGTTTCGTTTAAAAGACTCTGCTTGCAGTTCCACAATTTTTCGAAAATGGGTGGGGAAATTCGCTGCTCCCAAATATTGATTATCGCATAACTTTTCCATTTATGGACCGATTTTCAAAATAATTTTTTGTTTGAAAGTGGAAATCGGACGGTCAAAGTTATAGCCCGATGTATTGATTATCGCATAGCTCCGCCGTTTCTTGACCGATTAAAATTTTTTTAAAGGAAATGAAAAGTTTGGTACTATGAACAATTGCAGACGGCTACACTATTTGACCTAACGCAAAATTGCTTTTTATATGTTCAATGAGATCTCTATATTGAAGTAGGTTTTTTTTTTGCAGAATTATTCACTCTTATTTCAAAGTCTTGACTTTGATTCCTTTTCACTACTACATGAAATGAGATAACTAAAAATTCAAAAACCATTTGAGAATTCAGCATTATTATAGCTTGGCGATTCAATTTAATGCTTTAAGTTGAAATTGGTTTTGTTATAATTTAACGATTTAATATCTTTTTTCTAGTTCCGGCCACACAGTGTGTATATTCGCGCTGTTTTTACCCCGTCATAACTTTGCTTCGCTTAATGAAAATATAATGAAACTTAAAACATAAGGTTTTTCTATAATTAACTGACTCATTTATAGTATATTATTGGGCACTTCCAATATAGCTACAGAGCGATATTTTGTACTTTTACGAAAATATTCGAATTTAAAACGGTTGAATAAAAAGTCTACAAATTGGTACTGTAATTTTTATTCGCGCAAAATCGTTTTTTGGAAAAAATTTTTTTTCGAAAAAAATTGACGAAATAAATGTACTTTTTGCAAAAAAAAATTTTACAAAAACAAGTCACAGAATATCTTAATGCTGTCATATTTTATCAAATTAGCTAAATTTGAATTAGAAATAAAGCAAAAAATAAAAAACCTATTTTTGGTAATTTACCTGAAAATTTTAAATCGTGAATATCGCGTAAGCGAGAACCAGCTTTGAAAAAAAGATAACACCATTGAATTCAGCGTACTTGAGTTATCTTTGCCAGTAGGTGCCCAACTTGCTACATTTCACGGCTAGCATATTGTTATTACAGGTGACGAAGAATTTTTGATCTGTGCGCATGAGCCAGAAACTAAAAGATAACCTATAGTGTGGGTGAACCAAATCAGTCAACAGTTATTCATGGCCCAGCAACTTCAAAGCAAATGGTCATGTTTTTGAAATATAGCCAGATATGTATCTTTACTGTACATAAAGACTGTATATTCTTAACGCTACAGAATCTTTTGTTTGATAACGATTCGAAGAAGTGCGGAAAACCATCCTGTCATTAACTATAACGCTAGCTTCTGAGAATACAGACCATTTGATCACAAGCGGTTCTGTATTCCAATATTTCCAAAAAAATTTAGAAATTTCGAAAATAAAATTTTAAACTGTTGTAACGATCAAATCTAAAATAAAATTATTTAAGGCCTTAAAAGCAACGTCGATTAATGAAATTTTCATTAAAAAAAATTTAAGTGTTTATTTAAACAACCTCAAAAAAAAATTCTTGTCAAATCGGTTTTCTAGATAAGCACTTTTTTGAACTTGCAAAAGTGTGCTGAATATGCAGCAAAAAGTGGTTCATTTTTAATTACTTTAAAAATCTATTCATTTTCGAGTACATATTTTGTTTTCGAAAGTAGCGGAAAGCTCCAGGGATGACCTGCAAAGTCGAATGTTTTTCATATTTTTGAATTGCATGTATTTCCCTTTAATCTTGAGTATATTTGCGACTTTAGGTTAATAATTATTTTAATATATATTTCGTGTTAGTGGAGATATTTTTTTCAATACTCGTAATTCGGCAAAAAATTAATCGATTTATATTCTTATTAATTTTTCATATATTTTTCTTTCCAAAATTGACTCTGTATGTTCTTTGCTAACATGTATATCTATTTTATTCTAGGTGGGTTTTATCTCAATGAACACTTCGTATTTGTATTTTAGAAATTCTGCATTTTTTACCACAAGTCGAAAAGAATAAACATCAATTCAGTATTTATTTATTTATGCGATAGTATGTACAATTATGGCTAGTAAATCAGTTAGCTTTTAAACACTAGTTCTGTTAAACTAAGCTAAAATTTAAATGTAGCTTAAACTCAACATCAGTAAATCACTTCCCGATGTTTAAACAATAATAATAACAACGATAAATGTCAAAAATAGCTGGTTTTGAGGTGGGATATCGATTACATAGATATGGTTTGTATTGGTAGCTTAATAGATTTGCCGGCTTAAACACATTTTAAACCAAAAAGAGAAATTAACTTACACTGATTTATTAGTTCTTAAGCTGAAAGCCCATAACACGAGTTAAAGCGTCAACGCTTTCACGCGTTTTACGCATTCCACGCTTTTCAGCGTTTCAAGTTACAAGCCACGCTATTTACGCAGCAGTTTTTTGTTATTTTATGATTGAAAATATTTTTAACTGTATTACAAGAGCAAAATAGTACACTATACAAACATAATCATCGATAGCATTGAAAATAAAATATCAATGGCTATAAAAAACATGCTAGCCTGTTAGCACGCCGCTGATGACGCTTACAAAAGTAAAAAGTAGACCTACTTTTTGCGATGGACGCGTTAAGGCGTCATGCTCTGTAACTTGATACGCACAACTAAACTGATTCAACTTTTTTGACAGCCACGTATGACGCGAAAAGGCGTGTAACGCGTGTAATAGACTTTCAGCTTTAATGTTCTAAAGGTTTGTAGTTGTCAGATAGATGACCATTTAAATATGATGAATTTTTCATTAAACTATTAACTAACCCAAAGTTCGTATTCATGTATATACGTCATGGTTGCATCATTCTTTTGGAAAAGTTACCACAGCAATTTTTCTCACAACGTTAAACGAAGTGCAAAATTACGTAACTACACTTTTTTAAATTTTAAAGGAGAGAGAAAAACTAAATACAAAATTCCAAGTGACTCATGTAAAGTCTCCTTATTTTCGTTTTTGTTCGGCTGATTTTTATGATAAAGATTTGAAAATTTGTGGGGACATGCGTTTCGATGTAATTTTTTTGTTATGTGGTTTTCCATTTCAGCTGATGATATACTATTGAAATACCAGAATGTTTACACAAAAATCCAATACATATTTATTTCTGTAGCTGGGAGGTAAACTACACCAGGTCCAATTTTTTCAAAATACGTTTTTATACTGTTGGGACTAAGCATTTGTGTCCTCTATACATAGGTGAAATCTAGCAAGTCCTATGTAGTACTGCTCAAACCCATCTGCGAGGTAAAAACACCAATTCCTTTTTAATAAGTAACGTTAATATTATATGAAATAATTTAATTATGGATGTGTTAGATTTAAAAATAATATTAGAGTTATATAAAATATTTGGGGTAAGTCAAATTGTTAATTCTACAGAGATAGACATATTTGCGATATCAAACATGTTTTGCGGTCTCCTGTAAAATTTTCAAAATGTGACTTGGTGTAGTTTACCTCCCGCATACAGATTAAAATGAAAAAATAAAATAAAATCGGTATTTCATTGAAAAGAACTGAACGTGACTTTTTAAAAGTGCAAACTATTAACAGATTCGTGGTGGTATTAAATGAAATTATGTATACTAGTGTTCTTTTTTTAATTTCAACATACATATCTACATAAACCATATCTATATAAAATTTTTTATACTCCACGTATATAAAATAGAAAATATGAACGAAATTTTTTAAATTTATAAAACAACATTTTATTTCAGCATGACAAGATAATCGCAAAAAACTTTTGAGAAAATTTCCAAAAAAAAAAACAATACATTTTTTTATACAAGTGCAAGAGAGTGCCACTTTTACTTTCAAAATAACCGCCATTGTTATTATTGGAGCTCTTTTGTTTGGCAGAGAGTAACGAAAATGCAACGAGATTGTGTGGTATCAGTGATGCCATTTTTGGGGTTTTTACGATATAACAAAAAAAAAAAAAACTATATGACATACTGTGTTGTCATATCGTAAGTTTTTTACGATATGACAACACTAAGATAGTCATATACAGCAATACTATTTTTGGGGTTTTTACGATATAACAAAAAAAAAACGATATGACATACTGTGTTCTCATATCATAAGATTTTTACGATATGACAACATTGCGATATGACAACAGCGTATATGACTATCTTAGTGTTGTCATATCGTAAAAAAGTTACGATATGACAACACAGTATGTCATATCGTTTTTTTTTGTTATATCGTAAAAACCACAAAAATGGCATCGCTGGTCATATACGGTGTTGTCATATCGCAATATTGTCATATCGTAAAAATCTTACGATATGACAACACAGTATGTCATATCGTTTTTTTTTTGTTATATCGTAAAAACCCCCAAAATGGCACCGCTGTGTGGGATTTTTGTGGGATTTAAGCTTCCTCAAATATATAGCCATATATTCAGCGATCAGAATTTTTACAATTTGTGCGTCGAGATTTTATTTTTTTTGCTTTTAACTTATTTATTGAATCTTCAATTGAATATGCAATTTCGAAAAGGGCACATCTCGCATATTTTCACAAATACGTTTTTTTACATCAATGAGTTCTAAATGCTTCTCTGCACCACTGTGCTTGAAAAGAGAACATTCCTGGCATTTGTTTTACTGTCGTCGTCGTGGCATGTACAGAAAAATGTCACAACTCTTAAGAGATGTTCCCTTTTCGAGATTATTGTTTAAGCACAGAGTACGTAAAAACGCAGCGCTGCGCCGTTCTTATTGCTATTTTTTGTTCTTATTGCTTTTTTATATTTATATTAGATACCTAAATTAATGTTGTTTTTTCTTTAAGTTATCTGTACTCAATACCGTAAATTTCGAAAAGGGCACATCTTCTTAGTTTATCATATATATAAAAACATATATAATAACGTTAACATCAAAATATTTCGGCAACTTTCGATTGATAATTGGCTTCGAAATATAATCCATATATAAGTTTTTTAAATATTATACTTCATTAGAAAAAAATTAGTTTTTTTCGTTTTCTGAAAATTTTAAAATTGCAGATATGTGCCCTTTTCGAAATTGCTGATTAAGTCCAGCCAGTGCTCGATACTATATTAACTTCACCGAGTGCTTCTTTGGTTGTCTTACGTCTCTCGTGCTCGGCTGAGAGCAAGATTGTCTCTCCTTCTCATCCGAGTGTGGCCTCTATACACCGTTGTCATATCGTACGCGTTTTTACGATATGATAAAACGGAAATAGTCATACAGCGTCGTCATATCGTAAGGTTTTTGCGATGTAACAACACTCAGATATCCATACACCGTGTACTGATATCTCAGTGTTGTCATATCGTAAAAAACTTACTATATGACGACACTGTGTGGATATTTCCGTTTTGTCATATCGTAAAAACGCGTGCGATATGACAACGCTGCCTCTATAGTTAAATATGTTGTGGCTTAGGGATTTGAGTGCATGAGGGTAAATTTTGGTTTAGTTTCTGAATTAATACTTCATGCCATACTTTATCAAAAGCATGTAAAACATCAATGACGGAAGCAGAACAATACGTGCCCTAACCGCGAAAATAACGCAAATAACATATTTTTCGAAAATGACCTTTTGAGGCAGAATTGTTCCAAGGCCACCGTCTGGTAAAATATTGATAGTTACATAGATACAAGCCTGTCAATTTTAACGTAAACCACACCCACCTTTTGTTTTGACCGCAAGAATAACGTAAGTGACATAAAAAATGGGAGTCGCCGAAGAATTAGCGTAATATACAAATTAATTATTTATAAAGGCCAAGCAATATATCGACCCCTTTGCACGAAATGATCGTAAGCGACATTTCGTAAAAAACAAATTTATTTCTTGAAATCAAAATTTTATGAGCCTACCAATAGTTTAAAATCGTCAAAATGTTAAAATTTTTGATAACTTTTGAAATACAGGCTGTACAATTTGAATGAATATAAATCGTGATTAAATACAATAAAATACCCTTCTCCAAAAAAATTAAATTTTTGCCGCTTACGATCATTTGGCGCGATATATCGCTCATTTGCTGCAAATTCGTCATAATTCAAAATTTGCTATTTAGCAATAATGCAGAATTGCTAGCCATATCGTTCCTCATGTTATGTAAACATTTCATATAAATATCTTATATGTTCAATACGGTGGAGGGATTTTTTTATTTAGCAATCGCTTTGGAATACATGCACATTGTACTGCCATGCTTTTTAAAAAATCGATTTTTTAAAGGACATTTATCAACTAATATTCTTCTAAATAACTTAATAGCTTAATTGTTAAGATTCTTCTAAAAGTTATTTTTACGTAATTTTTATTTTTGAACTGAATAGGTCTGAAAATTTTATTATTTCGGCTTTTTTGGTTGGAATATTCAAATCAGATTAGCAGAACGGATCAGTAATACTGATTTCGACAGGCCGCTACACAGTCTCATCAGCGTTTTTGTTCACTTTTACCACTTATGAAGGTGGATGCTTTTTACAAGAAAACATCAGCTATTTGACTAATTTTTGTCAGCACTCTTAATAAAAATAATTTGAATTTACATTAATTCCAATATTTAACTAAAAAAAGCCGAAATAATAAAATTTTCATTCTTCTAAAAGTTTATATTTATTCGCATGAAAACACAGTTTAGTGTTTATATTCGCATAAAAAGAAATAAGTTGCGAAAATGGGTAATTTTTTATCCTTTTTCCTTGAGGAAAAATCATTATAGAACGCTTCGTTTGTTCGATAGTGCTATGTTGCCTCTGATGATCTGGGATGCATCCATTCTCATTTAGTATGGATGTGAACTTACTCCTAAGCAGTTTCTCAAATAGTTTCAAGATATTAGACAATAAGCTTATAGAACTATAAGGTTCCACTTTCGTATGGTCTTTTCCGGGCTTAGTTATCATGGTAATCAATTGCTTAATTCACAAAACCACTTGTATCTTTGTATCGAGTCTAATATTGTATTGAATACAATAGTGTAAACTTGTTGTTGATAATTTTCATATAAAAATTAGTGTATTCAATACACTTTTATTTCATATGTTTTGAAAAAGTTGTATTTATTACGATACTCAGAGAGCATTTGCATGTACTCTCTGAGAGTATTTGTATGTATCTTGTTCTTCCTTTGTCCATCAATACAATATTACAAGCCGATACAAATTACACTAGGTGTTCACAAATAAATAAACAAAAAGTGTATTTGATACAAGGGCGGCGATACAAATTGTTGTGAATTAAGCAAATGAAATCTTCTATTCCGCATGATAGCATTCGAGGCGTATTGAAAATTAAAGGAATTGTCATTTTTACTTTATAGGGTAGCTCTGAAAGCATTTTGTTGCTGAGTTTTATTTTATTTTAAGAGAAGTAACACACTCAGGCACTTAATGCCTACCGGTTACCGAATTAATGTGTTACCTTCTTTGGGAAACAGACAGAATAGAGTGAACAGATGGTGAAATGAGATAGAGATAGAATGCTCAATTCTTTAATAACTATGCTGTTGCGCGTTATGTTAATTTTACAGTGGTATTGCAGCGTCTCTGGTGTTAAGTAAACGCATTAACTTTCTTAAGCTTCATTTGTAGCCATTTTATTAGTTGGTTTACCACGCCGACGATTATGCTAACCAATTTCCAAATGCCGACGAGGAGGGTGCTATGATTTTATCAGCACCTAGGAGTTTCTTCGAATTTTAGCAAGAGATGGCGTTTTCAATCTTCCGAAAAATAAATCTCAGGGGAGCGGTAGCTTCAGCGATAACTGGTGGCAGTTCAACTATATCAGTAGATATGTTGCGAGTAAATACCTTTTTCAAGTCGTGAACGAACAGAGTGCCTTTTCCAGCATCAGTTCTTGCCCACTATCCATTTGAACTTCGTAATGGGATGCTTTGTGGTGTTGCGTCGAGTTCATGCAGAAATTTTTGTAGGGATGCAGATTTTTTGAATTTCTAATAATTTTTCAAGCTGCTTGGTACATTTCTTCAGCCTAATTTTTAACTGTGGGGATCTGTAACGTTGCCATTCTCTTCAAACTCTTCTTTTTGTAGACAATAGCCCTTCCACATCTTCAGAACAAATTTCATTGTGTCTCACCTGTGGAGTGGTAAAAGTAACATTTTGAGCAGCTTGTTTAATATTTGCTTCTAACTGTCTAATAGACTTCTATGTCTTCAGGCGTTCTTAACGTCAAGTTTTCTCTTGAACGGGAACTCAAATGTTTTTTTTATTTTAACCAATTAATACGTGCGTGCATCAAATCGCAAAATAATATTTTTCTTTTAAAAATATGTATAAATTCCTCATTCCATCAAAATTGGTTGAGCGCATAGAAAAATTGTTCAAACAAAGTTTGTGGTAAAATTTTAAGCTGTATAATTTTTATAATAGATGCTAACATCATCAGAGCTACAGAACGCTAGAAAATCGCAAAACCCCGACTTCTATGCCTTTGACGCTTATTACCTCGTTTTCCGAGGCGAAACCCCAAACTGACTGGGCAATAAAATATTTTCTTGTACATATTTCAATAAAGCCAGTAAAATTTGTTAAAGTTCTTGTATAAGATCATGTGTGGCTTAGTAAACTTCGCGCACTGTATTGAGCATTTCAGAATTTCGCTGCTGTATTAAAGGCTTATGTACTCGTACTTAATTTTGATGGTTTACTGTTTTTAAAAGTAAAAACATAGTCAGAGATTGAATTCAATATTTAACCCATTTTCAGTCAAACATAAAGGTACTATAAGTAACACTGTGTGACACAATTTTCTAACATGAATAATATTACCTGTATTGAATCACAATCAAAATTGTCCAAGGATGTGGGTGCGTCACGTTCCAATATATAGTTCCAATACATAGTATATGTATGTAAATTAGATCGTACCACCATAGATTAAAAAAAATGCGCCTTACGCCTTCGAATAGGAAGTATTTTTGCAAGGCAACTTAAATTTTTTTTTTGCCGAAAGCGACATTTTCGTTATATCTTAGGCATTTACAGTCGGACTTTAAAGTATGATATATCGAAGTTTTTGCCTTGAAGGGAGACCAATGTTTTGCTCTGAGGGCCTCAAGCTATAGTATTTATCTACTAGATCTCAGTTCCTACCACCTTAATGTCCAAAAAATTAGAGCTCACAAAAAATCATTAAACTTTTGCTAAGAAAGTATTTCGATAATTCCAGCAGAACAATTTTAATTTAATTTTTCCGAAAGTAGGGGTCGCCTTTTTAAACTTTTCGTTATATCTTCGGCATTTACAGTCTGATCTAAAATTATGACATATCGATATTTTTGTCCCCAGATGACCAATTTTAACCAATACTTTCAGAGCCGCCTGTTAATGCCTAAGATATAACGAAAAATTAGAAAAGTGACCCCAATATTTGGAACATAAATGAGGCATTTCTAAACGGTGATAGGTAGTAAGGTCAATGGAAATAATGTCAATTGACTTTATTTCCCACCATAAAGGGAAATAAAGTCAATTGACTTTATTGCGTTTTCAAAAACGAAATAAAGCTAATTGACTTTATTGCACTTTCAAACATTTAAGTTGCATAACATCGCGATACTTCCCACTGAATAATAATCTGAATGTACCAAATCAATATTGGTATTAGTTAAAAGCCATATTATAATAAATTTTTCCATTTTAATACAAAATTGTATTTTTATTACTAAAGATTTTCTACGTAGCTGGCCTTTGGCCGGGTTTAATGGCTTTTTCATCTCAGTATATCGAAAAGCGGCTTCGCTGAGTTAAGATTTTCTGCCTAGCCAGGCTTCACTAGTGGGAGATATTTATTCGAAAAACGCAGAGAAGGAAACCCATAAGCCCGCCCAAAGAGAAAATCTTAACTCAGCGAAGCCGTAGCGGTATCGCTTAGGTAAAAGCGGCTTCGCTTAGCCTTTCCAAAGTCCAGCTACGTAAGAATATTTATTCAGCGAAAGCGTTTTCCGATATACTGAGAGGAAAAAAACCCTTAAACCCTGCCAAAGGCCGGCTAAGTAAAAACTTTATTCAGCGAAGCCGCTTTTCTATATACCTAAAGGAAAAATCCCTTAAGCCTCTCCAAAGGCCGACAAAACCAGCTTGTATGAAGTTAGTTTGTATTAAAAATATCTCTTACGTTAACGTAAAAATAATGCCAGGTGTAAACTTTCAAAACGGCGGAACACGTATATTTTTTTTTAGTCACCTCTAAGTCGTTAGAACCTTGTTATTTTTTAGTGTTGTACAGTATTACTTGTAATTGATATTTTTAGTATCTTATTTTTAATTAATCCAACTAACTACTCAAAGAACACATTTAAATCGTAAAATTTTTATATTTTCAACAGCAATAACTTACCAATCAATGAAATCTGAACTTGTTTTCTATAATTTGTTTTGTATCGTTAACACCCTCAAGAAGTCAATTGGGCTGACAAGTAAAATCAAAACAATCACAAAACATTCAATTTGTATTGCTTAGAACAAATTCTACCATTTGGTATTAGCTTCTTCTTCTTCTTTTCCTTCGTCCTTAAAGTTTTATGCAAATAAATATAATATTCTAAACCATATAACAAAATAAACTCCTCCTTTCGGATCCCTTCTGCATGTTAGTGCATGTGTTTGGTTTGTGATTTACATATCGTCACTTTAAATTCAAACGGACGTAGTGTAAAATCTTAAATCGAGTTTTTGACTGATTACACTATGAAACAAAATGAAACTTTTGTCATGACCTCTGATCACCACTATATTTTTTTTGATGTGTTACGGTCCCCTAACAACAAAAACAGTCGAAATCTAAAATTCTATGGATACGTTTTTTTGAATTTTTTTTTCTCTAAAATTTGGGATTTTCCAAGAGGCTGCTACACAGATTTCATCATAACTTGTTAAACGGTAGTCCAATTTATTTAAGAAAAACACTAAAAATTACTAAAAAATTGAAGCCCTTCTAACATTACTTTTTTATATACTCAATGGTTTCGGAATTATTCATACCACAATGATGAAAAACATATTTTTTATGCAAAATTGGAAGTTTTATTTTCTAAAAATTTATAAAAAATCGAAATAGCAAAAACTTAATTTTTTTTTATTAATTGCGAATATTTACACTGTACAACAAAATCATTGTTTTTTTTAATAACCAGGTTCTAACAACTGATTCTGGTAGAGGCCAACACAAAAATAAATACGGTTATCGCCGTTTTAAAAGTTTACATCTGGGATTTATTTTAGGCAGAGTTAAATAAAAATTTTCCAATTTTGCATAAAAAATATATATTTTTCATCATTGCGGTCTGAATAATTCCGAAACCATTGAGTACATAAGCAAAATTATTTTAAAACAGCTTAGCGATAATTTTATTTTAATTTTTTAGTAGTTTTTGTAATAAAATTGGATACCCCTTTATAAGTTATGATAAAACCAGTAGGGCAGTCTCTTCAAAAATCCAAAATTTTAGAAAAAAATTAATAAAAAGGGGGATCAAGCACATCAAAAAGTATACTGTTATGGTTCGTTTTGTCAAAATAAATGTTTGCGAAAAAATTTAGGCTTCTGCGAACAAAAACAACGACTTTGTTAAAGAAATTCAAACGAACGTAACTACAAGTCGTACACAGAAAGAAAAACACCGTACTAAATTCAAGTATTTTCTACACATTTTTACTAAGTTTAAATAAAATTTTTTTGCTTCTCCTGTAAAAAAGAATTGTAGTTACGACCGTTTGCATTATGGGTACGATATATATACATATGTACTTGTACATATTTATATGCTTTCAGAAGGAGAAAATATTAGATACATATTTTCTTCAATATACATACATACATATGAAACATTACAGGTATGTATAATTGCTTATAGCTGTCTTACACTATCTGACAAGTAGTTCGACTTCTATAGAAAATGCAACCCTAATCTAAAATATTGTTTTATTGTTTTATATGTTATCATTTTTATACTCGTATGTAATTGTTTTATTTTATTATTTTATTTGATATTGTATTTTTATCGATTCCATTATATTTTTTTTTTACTTTATTATTATTTTTTTGTAATAATTCTATGTCCCAAGAAATGACAACTGCACCTATATGCCAACAGAATGAAAAATATTTTTTTTTATCAATCGTAATGCAATTTTTGAGATATTATGACGAACGAATGTTGTTTTTATTCCTTATGGAATGATTTTGTTTGGTTAGCAAATGAGTGAAAAGTTAAAAACAAGTTGGTCACATAACTTTCAATTAAGGATAGCTAGATCTACAAAAGATATTTTACGCTGTTCGCAGATGGTGGAACTTTTTCTTACGTGGGAGCAGGGGTGTAAGGCAGAGAGATCGGTACTCCCCCTTACCAACCTGCTTCGGTATTACCTGATTTTTGTATGGGATGTCCCACTTAGTAGGTTTCGAAGTATGAGCTTATTTCTGCGCATCCTAGATGCATTGTATATAATTAAAAAATTTGCTGCGCTTTACATCAAAATCTTACCTACACTTGGATTAAGTTTCTATTTGCCATTATTTTATGTTGTTTTTAAACTATAAATTTAAAAATATTATGAGTAAATTTGCCCGAATGCACATTGAATCAGTTTACATGAATCTTAGATTAGAAAAAAGTTCATTGGCGTAGCCATTTGACATAAATTGTTTGCATGAAAAAGAGCAACATTTTTAATCGTCATCGATTAATTAATAAGTTCGATTACGATTACGATTAAAAGGAGCGATTAACTGCAATTCCGGCCAAAGTTCGTTTTTTAATTCTCTATGAAAAATGAACATTTAAATTAATGTGATAAGTTTTCAGTAGACAGGAAAAGTTGAATTGCACTACCAGCCAGCGGATACATTTTCTGGAGCGACAGCACCACGTCATCTACACTCGCTGTTGTCTATCCACCTAAGCTACAAAAACATTTATCTAAAATTAGCATTTAAATTTAATAAATACGTCACAAGACAGGTCACGGACTAGCTCCCAAGGACTGGGAACCGGTTCGAGTTCAAGAAGTTATATGAAAGGTAACGATAACTTTTACATGCCATTGGCCTTGGAGGGGGTCAATTGACATAATTCAGATACTCAGTGATAGGTCTTAGACCCAAAATTAAAGTTCTATACTTTGTCAGATTTGGTAAGTGCTTTATTTTGACCTATTATTTACACTAAAAACAACAACAGAATATGTTTTATTTTCCGTAAATGTGCTTATGTGTTTATTTAGAAAAATCTTTCAATGTTCAGTTTTCAGTAAAATTTTTTATTGAATTTATAGATTCTCTTATTGATTTTCAAAAAATATTTTTAAGCAATTATTTTACATGATTCAGTAAGATTTTGTTTGAATTTGGTTTTTTCATTGGGTAATACAACAACAAACTTTCAAAATTTTGTTTTCAATAAAAAAAAATTTTTAATTTAGTAAAATGCTTTGTCTAAGTTTAACACATTTTTTCATTGATACGTATTCATCCTAAGCGAGTTTAATTTTTCCTGTTACCGTTACATCTCTGCAATTTTCCGTAGGCTTGAATTGATAAACATTTGTGTATGTAATGTGTCTGGTAATTGTTTAACTGTTTTTGCTTACATGCAAAGTTTCCTTATGAAAGGATATGTGTAGGTATTGCATTTCAGCTGTAAAAAGAAGTAAAGAGGACTTCTATAAGGACTTATTCAGCAGACAAAAGCAATACTAGTGTGATTATATACTCATTTCTTTTCTGAACGCGTTTAATTGCTCATGGAAGGCCTAGTTAACCATGCCTAAGTGAAGGTCTTCTTCGAGTTGAGCATGTGTATCTGATTTTGTAGAGCGTGCAGTCGCATTCTAAGAATGAAGAGAAGTATATAGTATATAGTGTATAGCTTACAAAAAAGCCTGTTTAGTAAATGCCTCATGATTTAAATCGCTTGGATGGTATGTATTTGTTTTTGTAGTTGATGTCAATTCTATACATTCATACATATACCTATATGTGCAGGCAATCCTTTATATGTACATAATACATAAATTACGAATAAGAAAAATCTAAATATTTTCCTATGTATATGTTTTTATCCTCGCGTGTTACCAACTTTCCAAAATGAGGATTTATGATTCTTACTGTGTTTTGTTCTGAACTTGGATATCTACGAGGAAAATAGGACCACATATGTAATTGTTGTTATTCAATGTTTTGAGCAGAGTTTTTTACAGTATGAATGGTGTAATGAATGCCTGGTAGTCTAGATCGCACAGTGGTTCAGATTCATATGATTAGTGGCATTAAATATAAGGAGACATCGTAGAGTCTTGAATTTTGGTATATACTAATATTGGATTGTGATAAACAAATACTGCAAATATGGAAAAAATCCGAGCACAACCACGCCTACTTCACATATAACACAGAAGTTAAAATCATCGTACAGTCACAATTTTTTGCTCATTGCAATTTTATGATAATATTAATGAATGTTGAAAAAATTAGCAAAATCTGCTAACAGCCACGCCCACCTCTCACATAAAATAACCATATAAAATGCAATATTTTCCTTTTTAAAAAGCTAGACCGCTTAAAAAAGCTACACAGATTTAAATTTTCGTGTTTTTATTAGATTAAAACATAAATAAAAAAATATAGCAACAGTCATGTCCATGTTTAGTGAATATATCTGTAAATAAATGGGAGAAAATATAAAAAAAAATTAAAAACAAAGTAATTCGTGTACCTTTATTAACACAACAAATCTTTTACTTCATCAGAGAATTCCAATATATCCTTCTTGAACTGTGTACGGTATGAATTTATATATGGATCTGAAGACGCTAGTAACATATGCATGATATCTTCATTTGTTGATATGCGATCAGCTTTTCTGGAGTGGCTTAGGCGATAACTTCTGTAATCTTTATTTCGAGCTTCCATAGCTTCCTCCGACAACATGCCAAGTGGCAGTATTGCTGCTGACACAATTTTACTCCCATGAATTAGAACTTTGTGTACAGTAATAGGCATATCGTACCACCTGTACAGTTGTATATATCGTTCTGCAGTGTCCAAACAATAAACATTAAATTTTTCTGCATCTATTTCGGAATTACTGTTTATAACCGTTAAAATTGTACTAAATCGATGAATTAAATTTTCATCAACACCTAGAATATCTGCCGTTATGGAGGGATTTTCAAAAAAACGTCTAGAAGTATTGCCATCATTCGTTGAGCCTATTCCTTGTTTAACCATGTCTACATTTATGCCTAGAACCATTTTCAAATTTTTTTGTATTTCCGCTTTTGCTTTTTCTCTTTCATGTTTTGTATCTTTGGTCACTCTCCACTTTGAAAAACTTTTGTTGTATGCTATATGCAATATGCATTCCATAAATTTTATCCTCGCATGTAAAGGGGAAATTCCAAATTGAAGCCCTTCTTCCGAAACTGGTTTTGTCTTTAGTACTTCTAAATTGTTCATTTCGCTAGGTTTAGCTTGACATATAAAACAGGCAGCCATTCCTGATGTTTGTGTGATTGTATTCGCAACCTTTCCATCAATCATTGTTAAAACTGGAGTATGCAAAATTTCAAAACTTTTGTCATTTATATTAACAACGGTTTTCTTCAAATCTTTAATTTCATTTTGCACCCTTCCCACTTCTTCAGAAATAACATTTGCTGTTTCTTTCACAAATTGAAATTTTATTGGCCTACAAAAAGTTGTTGATGATGGCCTTGTATTTCGCCAGTAATCATTTCTGCCATCTATACATTTCAAATTGAGAGGAACAATACTTGTAAAAAAAATATTTTTGTCATTAAAATTTGGATCATTGAATTTTTGATGGTATTCGCTATGTCCTGAAGATCCATCACAACCCCATTTAGAAATTAGTTGTAGTTGATTTGGATGAACATCTGTCTCAGCTTTCGTTTTTGCCTTCAATATTCTGGATACAGTATGATCGAGTAAATCTTGCATACTGACTTTGCTATAGTTCTCCTGTACTTCCAAATTTTTAGGATAACATTCCTTTTTAACAGCAAGAACTTTATGATATGAGGGAAAAATATCACATCCAATTTCTTTAGCACTCAATCTTAATATTTGATACTGATGTTTTGATAAACAAGCATCAATAATGAGGCTTAGGGCTTTTTCTGGACTAAACATTTTTGAAAATTTTTCATCCTTATTTACTTTTTTTGCAGCTGATGAAATAAGTTCTGCTGAATTACCATCACATAACTGCTTTACTTTACTCCTTTTAGCACGAGATTTGCAAAGTTCAAAAGCCTTAGAAGGGCGACCACGTTTGACTTCATGAGAACACATTGGTTGTTCATATTCTGGAAGATCTGCACCAAAAGAATATATATTTTCCAACCAAACTTTATTTTGTTCAAGAAATCTATCTTTTATACGTCTTGCACTGGACCACTTAGTTTTCAATCTTGGTAAAAACTGTTTACGTAAAAATTTTTTAAATTGATATACGTTATTAACTGATAAGTTCGTATTATTTGTTGAAATAATATCGCAAACTACATCAATGTTCTTATCACAATCTAATAAAAGATCAAAAATTTCATAATAAGATAACTGAAGATTGTCCATATTTAAATTTTTTTTTGCTATTTGTCACTTCAAAAACAATAAACTAATTACCTTTAATCACTTAATAACAACTAATAATCACAGCTGATAAGAAATTCAAAACAATAAAGTAATAAGCTGATAATCACAGCTGATAAAGAAATTCAAAACAATAAAGTAATAAGCTGTAATCATAAAAACAATGCAACTAATAATCACAGCTGATTAAAATATTGAACTTTCAACAACAACAAAAACAACACTGTAAATAATGGTTAGAAGTTATTGCTATGTATTGTAAAAATACATAAAAAAAGTTGTTATTGCATGCGCAATAACATGATTGAAAAGGAAATTTTTCATAATTTTTTTTTAAGTTTTTTATATCGGAATTGCTTACGAGCAAAAACGAGCAGCTGAATTTTTAATAAATCGTTAGCTGAGACTTCAAACTTTAATGTGATATAAGTCTGGGGCCCAAGGCAGTTTGAGATCAATAGATATAAGCCATAGAAGTTAGAGGAAATAAGTCTTTTTGGACAATTCTTAGTAGTAAAGTTTTTTTTTAATTTTGAAAAAATGTTTATTTGTATATATATATATATATATATATATATATATATATATATATATATATATATATATATATATATATATATATATATATATATATATATATAATTTACACCTTCCAAATGTATATAAAAAAAATTATTATAGTGTCATTATAAGAGTATTTTAAAAGCACGAAGCGATAGAATGTAGCATATATAATACGGTCATTTGAAACGCATTCACTTAGTACAAATTTGAATGTCTCTGGAGAAAAAAGTAATAAAGATATAAGCCTAATATTTTTGGTACATGATATCTAGATTGTTTATTATAAACTGTAAAAAAATCAGGTAAATCAGAAGACATAAAAAAATGAATTAATGCCGCTCTTGAACCAATGTGGATCAGTGCTGCCAATTTAGCATATTTAATGAAAGATCTAGCATTTTTGAAACTGATTTTGCATACAAAAAATGCTTTTAGCATTTTTTTTCATATTATCAGATTACCAGTTTACAAAATTTTTAATATTAGGGAGAAAAATATTGGAGAAATTGTTCAGAGGTAAAGACAGTATGTGATATAAATACATAAATATAACATATATATTCATTCTGAAGATGATGTGTCTTTTATTGTTGAATGTTAACACAAAAACAATCTGGCGAAAGGAAATTCATACACAGCCATGAAAATATCTTTGGTTATAATAAAATTAACTTAATGTTTTGCTTTTGACTAGAGTGTTGTTAGTCTTTGGGTTTTAATATACATACATATTTATTTTATTACATAATTAAAATATTGTTTTGCCTTTGTTTTAGCACATATATTTTTTTAGCATATTTTTTGGCATAATTTTAGCATTTTCAGCCACTTTTTTCATAAAAATCTAGCATTTTTTCCTCATCAGATTTTGGCAACACTGGATTAGACTGGGATCTTGATTAGTGTTACATGAGAAATCCATAGCTTTCCGTTCCTGCATGGCATGTATTTCTTGTTATCTGATGTGAAGCATGGTGATGTGTTCACCATTTCGTGCGAACTGCTGTCAAAAGTTCATATAAAAAAAATTGTCACGAATTTCTCATGAAAAATTGTTGCAGAAGTAGTACTCTGTTTATTTTGTGAAAATCATATGAAATGTATCTACAATATTTTGAGTCTTCATGCGAAATAATATAAGCACCACTTTTTTCGTGTGGAATTTACAACAAGCACATTGGGTTTTTTAAACGTACACAATTGCAGCATACTTTCAAGCGCTATTATAATTGGTTACTTGTCATATTTTTCGTATAAAAAAACTAATGTTGATCAACATTTTTCGCAAATTTGAACAGAGTACTTAGCTAAAGGCTAAAAAGCAGATGTCCCCTGGAAATAAAAGCGCGTTTCACTGGGCAATCGACCACAAATGGATGGGCTCTTAATCACGGACGATTTGCATACAAAAATGTACAACAACAACGAGCTGCCTAATTTTATTAGCACGACAAAACAGTGAAACACATCGCACTGATCATGCGGTCGAGTAGATCCCAATCGACCACAAATGGATGGGTTCTTAATCAAGGACGTTTTGCACACAAAAATGAACAACAACAACTACAACAACAACAACAACGACGAGCTGCCTAATTTCATTGGCACGACAAAGTAGTGAAACACATCCCACTGATCATACGGTCGAGTAGATCCCAAATACACTTTAAACATCGGCACATACATGAAAATTGTATTTAATTTTCAGCAATATAGAGGTACTATACATAAATATATAATAAGAAGATCAGATAAACATCAAGAGCTTCCGGTTCCTTAATACTTACATGTATCAAATTGCAGATGTAGCAGCATTTTCGATCAAACACAAAAGGGTTAAATCGATCGTTAAAATTACCCAAAAAGCGCTAAATTAAGCTCGAATCTAAGTTGATATCACTCTATTCTCAGTCTTTAAGTTATCGGTGTTATATTTTATTTTTTTAACCCATCATGTGTTTGTCTACTATAAGGATTTGTTTCTTTTCTTTTGTCTACGATAAGGATTTGATTCTTTTGTCCCTAAAATATTAAGTATTTTAAGATATCAGTATGAAAATAATTGCTTGGGCTTAAAGTTATAAAATTCTATTACACATATCACTTTTGTTTGTTTGTTTAATAAATACACGAGCTTTCAAAGTATGCAAAATTATTATTTCATTTACTTTATTAATATGATTTTAAATTGCTTGAACTTTTTATTGGTGACTTAAACATTTATTCTAAATCATTGGTCGGCGTTTCATAGCACAATTGTGATGAGAGCATTCACACGTATTCTTAACCTCTTTTCATTTAGTCGTCGATGAGACAGCAACGAATGCACAAGAGTCGGATGCTTACATATTTTTTTATACTTTTTAGAATATTTATCCAGCAAACACTCGTGTTTGATTTCAAATTGATGATGATATGCGAAAACTATTTCATCAGATTTAAAACACGTTTTATTACCACGAAACTTTCATAAGAGTATAAATGTCGACGGTTTTATTAATATTGTGCAAAAATCCGCTTCAAAGTATGACTTTTCTATATATTATATATCTAAAAACTGCAACACTCTTTTTCTTTAGTCAAACAATGAATGTATTTTGCCAATTCAAACTATTTTAAAACGTTTTGTTTTATTTCGAATGCGTTAACAATTACCTAAGGAAATATAATGCAGCATCATATTTCAAACGTTTGACTTTGTGTTTGGTCGGAAGCTCTGTCGCCTCAGTAATACTACTAATGCTGTTTTTAGACTATTATACAAGCTGTTCGACATCTGCACAAAATGATAGCCTGATATAATGTGTTGTTATTGCTTTTTTCAAACTTTCCATAAGCTCATTAGATCATTGAATTTTATACAGAAGACGAACGGCTTGTGAGAAGGTGCAAAGCAGCTATAAGCAAGAATACAAACATATTTTGAGTTGTGCCTACCACTGTTATAAATAGTTTGTAATGGTTGTAAACACTTCCTTAAATTATGCAATATTAAATAGATTTTATTTGCAATAAAGTGATTTTTATGCAGAATTTTCCTTAAAATGGAAGATTTCCTACTTTTTCTCCGTTTTGGTAGATTCAATCGAAGTTTATACATGTAATAAAAGCATTGTCAATACATGATATGTTTTTGGAAAATATCTAAAGTGTCGAAATACCATCATTTCTTATTTTTGCCTGTACATCTATCTGTCTAACGCTCTGTTTGTCTCAATACGCATCACTTAAAACTACGCCACGGATTTCAATAAAATAAAACCAAAGAGAAACATTTTTTTCATTAATGCCAGCGAATTACATTGGTCTACAAAAAATAAAAACTTTCGAGCAATTAAATAAAAATTTGTGCAATATACAAAGTTTATTGCGCTAAATTCATATCCGTTTTCAGTTTTTTTCTATCGGGCTCAGCTTTTTTGCTTGACTAATATTTCTACTAGGTGCATCAGTATATTTCTACCTAACTCGAGAACGGTTTGGCCGATTATAATAATTAGACCAGCAAAATATGCGAAATAAAATTATCTTTAAGTCAGTTATAAAATTTTTTTTTTATAATTTCCAACTGTTTCGGAGTTATTCAGAAACTATCTGAAAAAAATTAGTTTTTTTCATGCAAAATTAAACTTTTTTTCGTTTTCAAAAACCCATAAAAAATGAAGAAGTTAAAAATTTCCCATTTAAGTCTTTGATCAGAAAACTAAATATATTATAAGCCATAAATCATAAAAATCCATGGACAAATCTGGACTTATTCGCAATTAAGTGGGGAAACTTAATTGACAAAAATACACTCACAAATTAAAATTTTCCTGTTGTATGGATTTTTATCAATTGAGTTCCTTCACTTAATTATAAATAAAATCGACATTTGTCCACCGATTTTAAAGATCTATATCTTATTTTATTCATAATATACATTGTTTTCTAATAAATGATTAAAATCTAAAAGTTTTGCACTTTACAATTTTTATGAGACTTTGAAAACTAAAAAAGTTTAATTTTGCATGAAAAAACTAATTTTTGAATAACTGCGAAGCAGTTGGAAATATAGTAAACTTATGTATAAATGACTTCAACGTTATTTCATTACGCATCTTTCGGTGGCTTATTTATTCAAACGGACAATTGGCTCTCAATTTACGGTGATATAAATTGATGTACCTAGTGGAAATATTAGTCATGCCCACAAAAAAAAAAAAAAAATCTGAACCCGAAAGAAAAAAACTTAAAAAGGATTTTAAATTAGCGCATTGGAATCATTGTATTCCATATATTTTTATTTAAAGACGATTTTTGCTGCAGACCAGTGTTATGTAAGGTACATTATACCTTATATACTATTTCAGCTGTTTTTTGAAAAATTTCTTTATATACAATTTATTTAGCATACATATTTCAAATATGCTTATCTCTGAGACGCAATTGGCTTCTAGATGCTTATTTAAAATCAACGGATATACTCTGTACGACACCAAGGACCCCAAAGGGAGAGCTGGTGGTGGCTCGCCTATACTAATAAAATCGCGATTAAAATACTATTTAATGCGTGATCATTGTAAAGACTATCTATCTTTAAGAAACTAATATCTGCATTGAAAATTTTCATCCTATTGACGGCTATTGTCTGAAAAAGAGTTCGAAGAGAATGGCAACGCTACAGATCCCCACAGTTGAAAATTAAAATTAAAATTACAAAATAATTAGATCTTCAAAAACTCTATCCCCGCAAAAATGTCGGCACACACCCGACGCAACACCACAAACGGGTTATTCGTTATGGCGAGCATCCAGAAGCCTTAAAAGACCGGTGATGTGTAATCTCCATTACCAAGTTCGAATGTAAAGTGGGCGAGAACTGATGCTGAAAAAGGTACATTGTTTGTTAAACACTTGAAAAAGGTATTTACTCCAAACATATCTACTGATATAGTAGAGCTGCCACAGTTGTCGCTGAAGTTGTTGTTTCCTTGAGATTTAACATTCGGGAGATTGAAAATTCCACCGCTGGCTTAAATTCGCTGTTTTACGCCTAGAATGCTATCCTGCGGAATATGAGATGTTATTGATTACAATGATACCTAAGCCCGGAAAGGACCATCCTAAAGTGGTATCATATAGGCCTATATGCTTATTGTCTAATATGTCAAAACTATTTGAGAAACTGCTTATGAGTAAGTTGACCCCCATACTAAATGAGAAAGGATGCATCCTAGATCATCAGTTAGGTTTCAGGCAGTGCTGCCATCCATCCTCTTTTCGTTGGACACCGTCCTTCTTTTAGGGCGTCCATGGTAGTCCTCCTTCTTTTTTTGGCAAGTGCCCGTGGTTGTACTACTTTTTGTGCTTTTCTCCCTATATTTTTCTTATTAAACTAAATTTACTCGATGAATTTTTTCAGGGATGCATGTGGTATATCGGCAATACTTCGGATTTGCCGATATATCGATATCGGCCATATTTTTATTGCCAATAAACGATTCTTTTGTAAGTTTTTTTTTGTGAATAAACGTTAACGGTAGTCAGTTTGTGAAACTGCTTTATTGTTTTCAAGGTTTATTTCTGCGCTTAATAAAAGTTGATAGGCGTTTGCTATAACAACGAGTTACAGAATAATCTTATCTACCTCGTATAAAATGCAAAGTATAACTTCAACTGAAAAGTGCATAATGATGAATGAGGTATGTAGTTAAAATATTGCGTTACTTTGAAGAGACTAGAAAGTCAATTAACACAACCACTCGATCGATTCCTTCAGTTAGCAGCCTTTGACAATTCTTAGCAAACATGATAAGTCCATGAATAGAAAGGGAGATCGAAATCGCAAAAATTGGTGACTATAACTGATATATTTTTATTATGATAAATGTCAAATTTTATATTAAAAAATAACTTGTTTTATGTTCGCCGTTTTTCCTATATGGAATTTAACATTTATCATGATAAAAATATATCAGGTATAGACGTAGGGTAGGCAGTGCTCCATAACTGCATACCGTAGGACCATATTGGTTTAAGAATGGAGTTGTATAGAAGAAGTTTAAAATCTAAGCTTAGATAGAGTTCCTTCCAAAGAGCCAATTCATTTGAGCTGCTTTTAATTTCATTTGGGTCACCTTTGCATTTATGTGGGACTTCCATGTTAGACGACGAATAACATAAACACCGAGATATTTTACTTCAGTGTGTTGCGGTATAGTTTGGCTATTTATTTCTATAGGTGGGCAGGTTTCTCTGCACAATGTAAAAGTAATGTCTAGAAATTTTTGTTCATTAATTTTTATCCGCCATTGGGGTATATAATCTAGGAAATTGCGGGTGGCTTCTTGATGGCTTTTGTGAACACTTAGAAAAGCTGTATCATCAGCGAATGTTGATATGTGTATGTTACTGCTTACCGGCAAGTCAGAGGCATATATCAGATATAATACAGGATCGAGGGTGCTGCCTTGAGGAACTCCTGCTTCAATCGGTTGTTTAGGGCTTAGAAAATTACCTTCTTTAACAACGAATTTTCGCTCAGTGAAGTAGCTTTCTAGAAGCTTAAGGGTGTTTTCGGGTAGGTTTTGCTTTAGTTTATGTATTAAACCTTCGTGCCATACTTTATCAAATGCCTGAGAAACATCGATGAAGAGCGCAGAACAATATTTATTTTCTTCGAAGGTTTTTCTAACCACGTTCACGAGTCTATGTGTTTGTTCAATCGTGCTATGTTGTCTTCTAAAACCGAAATGGTGGTCTGGAACGCATCCAGTACGATTCAGTAAGGGTGTTAGCTTACTCATAAGTAGCTTTTCAAATAGTTTTGTCATGTGAGACAATAGGCTTATAAGCCTACAGGATCATGGTAATCAGCGAAACCTTCCATTCTGCGGGATAGCATTTGATGCGCAAAATACTGTTAAAAATAAATAGAATTATCCGTTTTGCAGTATAGGACAGCTCTAAGAGCGTTTTATTGCTTATTTTATCAGCGCCTGGAGCTTTTTTCGAATTTAAGCCCGCAATACAGTGTTCAATATCACGAATATTGAACCTCAAAGTAACATCTGGTATTGCGAGGTAATGCTGTATAATAAAAAAAAATAACAAAACGATACTGAACGTATCGCTATCGCCGATATTTTTTTTTGGGAATCGGTATTGTATCAGTCAAAAGTCTTATCGATGCAACCCTAATTTTTGTCATGAAAATTGTTTCAATGAATTGAGAATTCTCATTTAAGGAACAATACATAAAAAAATTTCAAGAAATTTAAATCATGGCATTTGTCTACCCCTTTTGTTTCTCTACACCTTTCGCAAATTCAGTCTTAAATCGAAACTATAGAATTATTGACAGCACTGTATTGTTGTTGTTATTTCAAGTGACATAACGCCACTGATATTGAATGGCAAATGTATTTTTTTATTTATACATTTTTAAAAAGATTGCCTTCTTTAAGCCCTTATGACACTACATTTTTCTTGCATTGTTTTGCTATAGGATTGAAAGAAAGAAATAGCAAATGATAGAAAGAAACAACTATACAAAATGTAAACAAAACGTAATGGCTTCTTTAAGTGCTACCTACTTTTTAATTATAATAAATCGACAAAAGAAAAAAAGTTGAAAAAAAGAGGCGCTAAGTTGCTGAATTCGTGAATAAACCGCTAACTTAGCAACACTTAATGTTTCAAGCTTGAAATGTCAATTTTAAGTTAACATTTTTACATATTTTTTGACAGGCCCCCATTTTATATCGATAACATTAGTAAAAGCTTTGACAATTTGGTATTTATCTTCATATAGCTGAACTCTTTGCACCTGGTAAAATTTTATATTATATTCTATTTGCACTGTTCTCCAAAATTTGAAAAATGAAGAAAAAATGCAGTGTCATAAGGGCTTTAATAAGCCAAATGTCATCGATTTTTGTAGTTGGCTTAGTCTTTTTTTTCAAAAAGGAAATGGCAACCTTAGTTTCAGGAGACAACATGGCACTATCGAACAAACGCATAGGTTTGTGAATGTGGTTAGAAAAACATGCGAAGAGAATGTATATCTGATATATACCTCCGACATGTCAACAGCAGTGATATTCACACATCAATAATTGCTGATGATACAGCTTTTCTAAGGGTACAATGATCACGCATTAAGTACTATATATTGCAGCTGGAAAAATGCTTTAAGCAGAATTCAAGTCTACGAAAAACCATGTGTACATATCTAGGCGCACGGTAGTACGCCAGGCCAAGTTCCGGCCACACAGTGTGTATATTACACGAAACTATTCGAACTATTTTACCCCCTCATAACTTTACTCAACTTAATCATAAAACAATGAAACTTAAAACATAAGGTTTTCCTACAGAGGTAACCTCAAAGATGAAATTTAACGTTCTACCGTAAAAGCTTCTCGAGGTATTAAGGTATAAAAATTTAATATTTTAGTACATATTGACTGACTCACTGACTCATCAATATTATTGGGCACTACCACTATAGCTAGAGAGCTAAAATTTGGTACACAGTAGGGTGATCAATTATTCGACATTTTCCAGAAATCGGTTTTCGAATAGTTCGACTTTTTGAAATTTTAGAAAACCCGGTTACGGTTTTTAAAATTCAGAAAAAACCGGTCGACCGGTTTTTTTTGTGAGAAAACTATAATGGAAAAGTTTTGATTTTAATTTGATATAAAAAAAAGTGAACAGTTCATGTAAAAACTATCCGCATAAAAACATAACTATGTATCAAGAACTTGGTCTTCATTTTGATCTCAGTACTTTTAACGGACAAAACTTTTAGACAGGAACTTAGCCTTATTGCTCGTTAATTGTTTTGTGTGGATCTGACTTCTGTTTTCTAATTTTTTGTTTGGTACAACACTATAATTTCCATCCCTATAATTTCCTTATTGCGCATTATAGTGCCGCTTATATGCGGCAGGCCTTCCCATTACGTGATTAGTACAGTTTTTTTTACTAAAATACCTTTCTAGGAGGATTTACAGTCATAATCCGAAAAAAGTTTGTTCCACACATATAGGGGGCACCCTAGTGCACAGATTTAAATTTTTTCTTTTTCTTCTTTATTTCTTGACATTCACGTAACAAGCATTTTTGTCTATGATGGATGTCGAACTCCATATAAATTATGAAGCTGGATACAAATTCTACATCACAAGGCCAATTTAATTCGCCCCTGCTACCATCTTATAAAATTAGTTCACCTTAATTGCATGCTTCAGTAAATGCTCTTGAACAAAAATACTTTGGAAAATCATCAGTAGAAGTTCGTCAAATTTTAATATAGTAAAAACTAATAATATATACGAATCGTAAAGTATTCGACTGGGCCGGTTTTTTAATTTAAAAAAAACCGGACTATTCGACATTCGAAAAATAAACATTTTGAAAAAACCGACAACAGTACTGCGGAAAACCCGGTTTAAAAACCGGTTGAAAAACCGAGTCGATCACCCTAGTACACAGGTAGGTCTAGGCGAGTTATTACCTAGAAAAATCTAAAAATGGTCACTTTTCACCTGGGGGGAATATGGTTGCCCTTCTTTGTATGGAGTATTTCCAGTATAGCTAGAAAGCTTCTATTATGAGAAAAAATTATGGTATTGTAAATATCAAGAACTTGGTCTTTATTTTGAACTCAGTAATTTTTACGGCCGAAATTTGTGGATAGGCCTTATTTTCGCTTTTATGTTTTTGTGCGTATTACATTTACATTGCGCCTATTCATATCAATAACCATATCATACCACAACACTTTGAAGTTGAATACCGAGGAATTCACCTTGATCGTCGTCTAACATGGAAGACCCACATATATACAAAGCTGGTCCAAATGAAACTGAAAGCAGTTCAACTTAGCCTAGATTGTAAGCTTCTTCTATACAAGTCGATATTAAAACCAATTTGGTGCTATGGTATTCAATTATGGGGCACTGCTCCGGCATCAAATATAGAGAAAATACAAAGGCGACAAAATAAAATTCTTCGTTTGATTACAGCAGCACCGTGGTAAGTTAGAAACCAGCGCATTCATACATGTATTTTCAAAACATGTGACAACATATATAAAAAAACTTGAGTTGCATCCAAATCCCCTAGCCCGCATCATCTTTAATTTCAGAGGACACACTCGGCTGAGAAGGAGAGAGATACTCTTACTCTCAGCCATGGACATTATGACACTTTTAAAAGTGTCATAACCTCCATGGACTTTATGACATTATTATTATTGAAATTATGAAACTTTTGAATTTGTCATAATGTCAATACTTTTAAAAATAAAAGGAAATTAAAACACACATATTTATATGTATGCTTATATATGTACATATATTTATATCCTTGAGTCCGGTTACCATAGTGGGACATAAAGTCACTTGATAAAAATATGGAAATAGCGTCAGCAATGCTTAAAGTATGTCGATCCAAAGATATATTTGGAAAATAATTGAAAATTTTAAGAAATTTTACTTTTATTACTAAAGATTTTCTGCGTAGCCGGCCTTTGGCCGGGCTTAAGGTTTTCTTCCTCTCGGTATATCGAAAAGCTGCTTCGCTGAGTAAAGATTTTTGCATAGCCGGCCTTCGGCCGGACTTAAGCATTTTCTGCTCTCAATATATAAAAAATCGGCTTTGCTGAGTAAACCTTTTGGCATAGCCTGCTTTTGGCAGTGCTTAAGGATTTTCGCCTGACTAAGCAGAAAATCTTAGCGCAGCGAAGGCGCTATTCGATATACCAAGAGCGGAAACCGTTAAGCCCGGCCGAAGCCCGGCTATGGAGAAACACTGCACTCATGGACAGTACGACAGTTTTAAAGGTGTCAAAATGTCCATAGACGTAATGACACTTTTTGAAGTGGCATAATGCCCATTATGTCACTGGACATTATGACATGCCACATATAAAAATTTATTTCTGTTTAATTAAGTAAATATCAAGTTGCTATCCAAAAATTTCGACCGTTAAATGCACTGAGAGCAAAATGGGGAGAAGCTCGTGATGGGTAAAGTACCAACTCATTTCTAGGCAACCGTATGTTTCAAGTTTCATTATTTTATGAATGAGTGAAACTAAGTATTGAGGAAAGTAAAAACAGCGCGTATGTTTTCGAGTACTATACACATGCGCTTAGACCTGAACTTGACCTGTCGCATTACCGAGCGTCTTAATATCCAAATCTAACCGAATGTCTAATTGAAACCAGTTATTTTAAAATTATATATCGTTACCGTAATAAGGAAACGCCATAACTAATTTTTTTCTATAAATTTTTTTGCATATTTCGATAGATGAGCCTATAACAGTGGTTTTGTTATTTAAATAAAAATAGCTGATCCTTATGCATAATCATCTGCTGATTACGATGGCATCATTAGTTGTTCCCCAGCAGATCTAGTTTTAAAGATACACTGACATTTACCAATTCCATAATTAACACCACTTTTTGTATTATTCGCTTAATATTTCACGAATGGTCCTCCAAACTTTAAAATACTTTCTAGATTATTAATCTACACAAAAGTCTCTTTCATTTGGGTAGAGAATAGTTCTGAGTGAATTCAACAAATAGGCGTGCCGCATGGCTTTTAATTTTAATAAAAAAAATTAGGACAATCTAGTAGGTACTAGAAACACATAACCGCCATTTTTTATTTGTTATTGTATAGCTTCTGATTAGTGACCACCCGAAGTAAAAAATTTGACCAATTTCATACATTTTTATAATTGTTCTAGCTTTTTAAGTATAAAATATATTGAAACGATTCATGCTTTATTTTATAGGGCAGTTATGATCATTTAATATTGCCATGCAAAACTGAACTGGAATAATTCAATGAAAGAAAAGTGGCCGCTTGAAAGTTACACAAGTTTTTTTCATTTTATCGATTTTCAACTGAACCCTGTTTGAACCTTGTTGAACATAAAGCATTGATTTTTTTTGGTAGTGAAGAAGGAACCCTTATGATACCATGACATGAGTTTCATTGTGGTAAAATATTATCCTTTGCAAAAATATAAAGGTGCAAAAATTTATAAATTTTAAAAAATGCTCAACTTTGAGCCTTAAAAAAGCAATGTGGGGATACAGACAAAAATCTGATATTTTCCGAAAATATAAGCTACTACTTCGTTATTATGTCCACTTAGTGTCGTTTTTATATTTTCACTCTATTACGAGATATAATTTTTTTAAAAGAGCAATTTTCATCAAAAATAATGGGCCCAAAAACCGATGTGCGGATACAGATAAAAATCTGAAATTTTTAGAATATATAGCCTATACTTTGTTTATTTTGTGCTTTAAGTGACTATCTGTTATTTTCATTTTTTCACGAGATATGATTTTGCTTGGACTTTCATGCAACTAAAAATTGATTTTAAGCGCTTAACAAATGAACCTAAAAATTGAAATATGCGCAAAAATATGCATTTACCTACGAAGAAGGTACCAAAACTAAAATAATATGAAAATATTTTTTATTATTATTAGAGGAGAAAGCATAAAACAAACATAACAGGATCTATTATTTAATGCATCCGAACTTTAGCTGCGTTGCCAGTCGGCTACTGATTAAAATTAATCGTAGCCAGAAAGGTACTAAATATCAACTGAAATTGACAGCTCTCAGTTGCGAGTTGCCATCATTAGTATCATTTTCAGCATCTCGTAACCGAACTGAGGTTCAGTTGCAAACATATGCATTTATTGCCAAAATATGCACTTACCACCAAAATATGCAAAAATATGCCACTACAAATCGATGCCAAACTACTTAAAATTTGATGATTTGCATAGATAATTAGTTAATACCTATCTCCACAAAAAATATGCATTTGCATGAAAGTCCGAGCCCTGTTTATTGTATGGCCACTTTTGGCTGATTAGCGAAACACCGCTTACATATGTATTTGTGTTGAATAATTATTTTGTTTTTGCACATGAATATTTTTAGAATATCATTTTTTTATCTCCTATTTTTCTTTTTTTACTATCTTAAATAGACAGAATAGTAAAGCTATGTACAGACGATTGTCAGTTCTTACAATATTGTAAGTAAAATGTGCTAAAAAATTCTTACAATCGTCTGAACTGAAAATTTTTGTCTGACAACGTTGGCAGAAAAAACATTGTCAGTCGATTTTAATACTACCTGCAGACAAAAAATTGTCAGACATCTCACAATCGTGTGAACACATCGCGTTACCATTGTCAGATTATTGGCAGACAA
Source organism: Panzeria rudis (assembly GCA_956483635.1). Taxonomy (NCBI): domain Eukaryota; kingdom Metazoa; phylum Arthropoda; class Insecta; order Diptera; family Tachinidae; genus Panzeria; species Panzeria rudis. Next base: position 83,510,901 of record OY101448.1, read on the forward strand.
TTGTCAGACATTTTTAATTGTCAGATGTGCGAAGTTTCTGCATCTGACAATGGCGTCATTGTCAGAGACTTTTTTGTATTAGCAGCACTGCACACATATCTTTTAGGGAAAAATTAAAATAAGAAAAATTATGCAGCTAAAATAGTTAAAATTGCTTCTATATGTTTAATAATAATTTATATTTTTACTTTTTAAAGTTAACAGAAGCACAGATGATAAATAATTGATTATTTCTGTTAAATGACATGCATCTGGCAGCGCCAAACAACAGATCTGACAATTTTTGCATCTGACAATCGTGTGAACTGCCAATTTCTTTACTGACAATATTGTCAAATAAATTTATTGTCAGACAACTGTCTGCCAATAAATTGTAAGCTTTTCTAACAACTTTGATACAGCCGTGTGAACTAACAATATACCTTGTGCTGACAATTTTTTATTATCAGTACATCGTCAGCACATTGGCAGATCTGACAATATTGTAAGATCTTATAATCGTCTGTACAGGGCTAAAGCTTTAAATTTATGTTTATGGAAACACAATACATACACACATGTTTTTTATATAGTTACAAATAAAAATAAAAAAATGCAACAAAAAGTAAATATGTATAATAGTAGTTTGTTGTGACAGCAATTTATTCTAGTCACGAAAAGTTTTAAGCAGTTAACTTTATACGAATAGATGAGGTATTATAAGTATAATGACATAAATAAACTGCAAATAGTTTTCATTAGTGTAGTACTTATCATATTATTTCAACTTGAAAGTGTGGAAAGAGCAGCGTTGCCGTTTTAGCATTTTCACTAATAGATTTAGCATAAGCATGTGCTAGACGCGTAAATATTCAGCTTCAATATAAATATGTGTTTGTGTGCGTTTGTCTACGAAAAATAGTCAGATATACACATGTACGTAGGGGTAAGTAATACTGAAAATTATCAAAATGCTTTTGATTTTTATAGCAAACGCAAGGCAAACACATACGTCTGGCAGCCGCTTTAATTGCTTTTGTTATAAATTTATAACGGCACCTATTATCGTTATGAAATTTTTAGATATGATGTAATTGATTGTAAATTATCGATTGCCGTCAAAAACGAAAATAATCGATCAAACGTTTTGCTTTAGCATTATTTTTTCGTCTGTAGAACGTTTTATCATTTTGATTTGGTCAATTTAGCATTCTTCCAAATAATTTTTTTTTGGAAACTTTCCGAAAGAAATATTTTTTCCTTTCCGAATTGTAAAAAAGCACACAAATGCCTAAAAGTGTGCTATATATTTTATTTATTTATTAAACGATAAATCCTAATGCATTCATGAACAATTATATTGAAATAGAATGTTGCAATTTTTCATATTGTACAATAATATTGTCAATGTGTATTTCATATTAAAAGGCTTTTGATTTTTATTTAGTGAAGAAAATTGAAATGTGTTGGTAACCTTGTTCAGTGCTATGTTTACTTTTTCACTGTCGGAAAAATTTGGCAATGTTTTGTTTGAAATGTTTGTGCCATGTATTGCATAGTATAGTTCAAAACGCCAATAATATGTAATATAACATATTCAGTAATATTGTATAATAGATGGGACGCTTTATTATGTGTCCACACCTGATGATTTTATATCATGATGAGTGCCAAACTCAGGGATGCAAAAGTTGGTACAATTGTACTGTTTTTTATCACTATTTGAAAGCCAAAAGCATAATAAAGCATAATGACTAATATAGCACCATTTGAAAGTTTTTGAGTGACGGGGTTTGTCTGAATTTGGAACGATTTTCCGTCATCCAACGTCGAATTTGGTTGATAAACATATTGCTTTCGGCTATGTGCCATTTTCTCTTGTTCTCTTGAATATTCAAGAAGAAAAAAATCGCTCCGAATTGTTAAGTCTTTAAAAATGACAACATATCGTTATCTTAATATAGAAAAGACATCTCATTTTTGTCAAATCGAGTTTTTCCCATATTTTGATAGATAAACCTCTAATCTATCGAAATATACAAAAAACTCGATTTGAAAAAAATGAGTTAGGGCCTATATTAAGGTAACGATATGTATCTTTTTGTCGAAGGTATAAATGAGTAATTAACTAAATAAACTGATATTTACTGATATTTCAAGAATTGCTAGAGGAATATTATCCATTCCACTTCGACTGTCTCAAATCTAATCCAAACAAAGAATTTTCTGAAGTCATCTAATTCGTGCTGCTACAACTTGGAAATGACTAAGAGTTTGTTAGCAAGAAGTATATCCAAAATAGTCCTTTTATATTCAGATCTCAACACCAGTCTTTTTATGCCTTTTGAAATTAAACATTAATATTAATTCTTAAGTTAATCTAGATATATGATGATCTTGGTGAATAGAGAGGGGCCTTATCTTCCCAACAAAAATTTTCAAAGTAGAACAAAGCTTTATTTAACGAAACTTAAACTACTTAAGACTAACTTAACACTACAGAACCTGTTAGGTATTAGCTGGCGAAGCGGTCCAGCGGCAGGAGGCGGTGTGATGAAGTCGGTAGTCAGGGCTCAGATGTCTGGTAAAAGAATAAAACGAAATATAGAATTCGGGTGAGATGTCTGGTAAATTGCTAGGCAGCAATGTATCTACGAAGTCAGGAGTTATTCGGAAGCTCTTGAGGTCGGCAAACTAAATAATACGATCAACGATTAGTACAAATGCAAGAGTGTATTCGGAAGCTCTTACAATCGGCAAACTAAAAAATACTATCTACGGTTAGTACGAATGCAAGAGTGTATTCGTAAGCTCTTACAATCGGCAAACTAAATAGTACGATCTACGGTTAGTACGAGTGTGTTCGGAAACTCTTACTTACAATCGGCAAACTAAATAGTACGATCTACGGTTAGTACGAATGCAAACGTGTATTCGGAAGCTCTTACAATAATACGAGTACGATCTACGGTTAGTACGAATGCAAGGAAGAAGAGTCGATAAAGCTCTCGGACGACAGTCCAAGTGGCCGACTTACAACTATCGCTCGTACGGTATTGTTAATTGCTCCAACGTTGTGTGCAAATCTCGACGTTATATGCATGTCAATTTATTAACTGTCTGAGAGTTGTTACTACTTGTATGTTAGTTGTGTTAATATTGTGTATGGTGGTCGTTACACTATTCAGGATGGTTTGTACCCCCTTGTCACTACATAAATTATATAGGTATATAAATTCTTCAGGTGTGTACACCTGCTAATGAATACCTTAAATCAATTACAGCGACTTTGGGGAAAATTGAGTCCGCATGCTAATTACTAATATACTACGATACTGCCAACTAGCCAACCCATTAGAGTAATCCCTCAAATAATGTTTTCTCGTTTAACAAAAAAAATTCAAGTCAAATAATGTTCCATCAAACACAAATTATCAACTTTGAGATCAATTCATTCGAGTAATTTAGTTTGATTATTCAAATTATTCGAGTAAAAAATTTTATGTAATTTTTTTAATGCAACATTTTTAGCTTATGCGTAATTTAATTCAAATGTTAAGTTTTAAATTTAGACGGCTTGATGTATTTAATAAAGAATTAAATAAATTATACAGCAACAATAAAAGCGAGGAAGAAAAAAATTTACATTACTTCTCTTGTGACAAAATTCGAGATAATCTCCAGCAAGCAATAACTATTAAAATTAAGGAAGAGATTTCGGGAGAAAGTAATATGCTAGACTCATTCACATTAAAATAAACGATAGCAATAAAATAACGGATGGTATGGTTGATACGGGTTAAAGTAACTTTATCACAGGATGGAACTGGTCCAAGATTTATGATTTAAATCTCTGAAAATATGAACTTTTAACAAAATCAGTGCGGAACTAAAACGTTTTGTGATATTAAAATTTTAGCGAACTTTATTTATCAACTTTGTTATACAGATTTTCTTATTAATAGACACTCCTGCCTAATCTTTTTGCGATTTACACGCGGCTCCTATTCTTTTTTCTTATAAAAGTGCAAAGATGATTCTTGCAAATATAACGAAATGAAAAAATGTATATTCCATAATTATTCGTATTTCTTTTATGAAACGTGTAGAGCTTAATTATTCAATTCAAAGGAAAGAAAAAATATTCCAGAACATAAAAATAACAATGATATATTAAAAATTTGCAAAAGAAAAAAAATCATGAATAAGTGAAAATACAATGGTCAGAATCACACAAAGAAATTAAAAGTAAACATTGCAAGAGTAATAGAAATAAATATTAGTTAGATTCTATTTCCTATTTAAAGAATTATAGATATGTACATTAGGGTGAGTACTTTTTTATTGGGCAAAATTTCTTCATCGCAATACGCTATGAGCAGTGTTCTACTGATAATAAAAATCGTTTTTAACCGCCTTCAAAAAAGGAGAAAGATTATCAGTTCGTCATTTATTGCATTTTTTATGTATGTTCTCTCAAAACTCCGCCATTTATGAACCGATTTCGGATTTTTTTCTCTATCCAAAAATATGTACTTCCAGATTGGTCCTCTTGAAAAGTGGGCGGAGTCACGCCCATACAAAGTAAATACACATTAGTTTTTAACTAATTCTACTCAACCGATTCTTATGAAACTTTACACACACATTAAGCTTCTGTTTAAAGACTACATCAGGATAAAAAAGTGGGCTGTGCCACGCCCATGCAAAGTAAATATTGTTTTTCAACAACTTCTGCTAAAACGATTCTTATGAAACTTTGCATATACCTTTAGTTATCGTTACAATACAACATTATGTTTAGAAACGTGGGCAGTGCCACTCCCATGAAAAGTAAATAAGAATTTTAAATACTTCTACTTAGCCGATTCTTATGAAACTTTGCATACATATTTAGTTATCGTTGTAATACAACATTGTGGTTAGAAAAGTGCCACGACCATGGAAAGTAAATATTCATTTTATCTACTTCTACTTATCCGATTCTTATGAAACTTCGCGCATACAATTAGTTCTCGTAAAAGTACATGATGATAAAATATGGGAGCCGTACCACGCCTAATTGCAGTCGATTTTTTTTTTGCAAGAATTATGGTCAAAAAAATTTTGGTCAAAAAAGTTCCCACACAGAATGCAATTTCTAGAACTGTTGGAAGAATTTTTTTATTTGTTTACTTTATATATATTAAATTAATATATGTAAAACGAACAATAAATATAAGAAAATACAAAATACTTTGAATTGATTTTATTTTGTTTGTACTGAAAATAAAATTAAAATTCAAAACTTCATCGCGTTTGGTGCGGGAACCTTTATAACGGTCTCGAAAAAGTAATATATCATTTCTTTATATATGTTTTCATGGTCTATATGGATATGCGATGAAGATTTTGATATTTGCGAAAATTGCAAAAAGTTCTTACCCTAGTGTACATACATATAATAAATAGTTACGTAAACTGAAGAAGAATAATGAAAAAGCTTAAAATGAATACGTCAAAAGCTAATTATCTTTGTTTTATTTACATATAGTGCGAGTCAAAATGATAAGGTCACTTCATAGATCTTTCAAAGAGAAATTTCCGTGGTGGTTTACTAATGGTCTGGGTTGCGTTTAACTCAAGTGGAACCCTGCCTTTAGCATTTCCTTAAACTAGAATATATAGTATGAAGTAGCAGCAAGTGCTCTCAAGTCAATTGTAGCTATATCTATACACATGGTGAAAAATTTTATCTTTCAGCAAGATAACGATACAATACATATTAGGAGATTAACTAAAGCGTGGTTTGAGGAAAATGGAGTGTTTGTTATAAAATGGCCGGCCCGTTCTGCAGATCTTTATGTAATGGATAATATGTTCGTGTGGAAAGTTTATTCTGAAAACTGTCATTATAATTAGGTCGTAGAGCTGAAAGTAAGAATTTTTAATGCTTTGAGAAATATAAGGTTAGGAACATTAGAAAACTTGATAAATTCTATGCCCAGTCGTATTTTTAAAACAATAAATAAATATGCTAATTGTATATATTAAAAATATTTATTTTTAGTTTAATTAAAATAATATGCACCGACCTTATCATATTGAAACATTTTACGTATTTTATTTAAAAATAGAATAAGGGCAAACTTTTTACAGATGTACAAAATTTCAGCAAGAAGTATTTTAGGTGCCGGTGTAATACAATATTACTTTCCATTTTGCATAAGCGGAATAAAAACTCAGTGACTTTAACATTTTGACTTGCAGAATACATACAAATTTAGTTTAGAACTATAGATTACGAGAAGAAAAGTTTTTTGCTATTTTTAAATTCACTATCAATGAAATGATATGCTTTTAGTGTTTTTCATTCGAGATTTTCCCGGAAAAAATTCCCGGGATCCCGCAAATTTTTCGGGAAATAAATCCCGGGAAAATTGTGCGGGAATTCCCGGAATTTTTGAAATATTATTATGGTAACTTTTCTTTGTAAGCACACATTTTTAGTGCTGCTTTTATTTAGAAAAATATGTATATAAAAAAATATGTATTTTTGAGCCCATTTTATTTGTCTCCATTTTTATTTTCATATTTTTCTAAGAGCAGCACTCAAAAAATCATATTTCCAGAAGAAATGAAAAATAACAGATTGTTACTAAGTGGACATAGCGAAAGTGGGCATAATAAAGAAGTACTGGTCTATATTTTCTGAAAGTATCACATTGTTATTTTAAGCCACACATGAGTTTTTAGAAGCCCAAAATTTTGTATTTTTCAAAAATTATAAATTTTTGCAAAAAATAAAAAATTAAAGCTTTATGTACAACAGGTTCACACAGGGTTCAATTAAAAATCGATACAAACAAACAAAAAAATTCATTTTCAGGAGGTCACTTTTCCGCCACTTAATTATTTCAATTCAGTTTGAGCAGTATGAAATGCTCATTAGCAGGGTTCGGACTTTCATGCAACTAAAAATTGTTTTAAGCGCTTAGCAAATGCACCTAAAATTAAAAATATGCGCAAAAATATGCATTTACCTACGAACAAAGTACCAAAACTAAAATGTAATATGAAAATATTTGTTTTAATTTTTTATTATTATAAGAGAAAAAAAAACATAAAGCAACCATAGTTGGGTCTATTATTTAATGCAACCGGACTTTAGTTGAGTTTCCAGCCGGCAAATGAAAATTAATGATTGGCAGAAAGGCACTAAATAGCAACTGAAATTGAAAGCTCTCAGTTGCCATCAGTAGTATAATTTTCAGCAACTAATAACCCAATCGAGGCTTGGTTGCCATGCATAATCGGCTTATTAATATTTTTTTCAAAAATTGAGAAATATGCATTTAAAAAATGGGCATAGTTCCAAAAATATGCAAACATATGCCAAACTACTTAAAATTTTATGATTCGCATAGATAATTAGTCAATACGTCTTTATCTATCACTAAAAAATACATGCATTTGCATGAAAGTTCGAGCCCTGCTCATTAGTGTCATGAAATAAATCATAAATCATTGCAGTATCTTTTCTACATTACACAGCGTCTTCACGAGACATTAACTTTGAGATAACATGAGAAAAAACGTCGGCAGAATACTAAAAACAAAATGTCGAATTTTCTCTTAATCTCATACTAGGGGAAGACGTAATTTCATTTTATGCAAATGCTCATCGAGTTAACATGTACTACTTTTGCATAATTAGTTACTTTACTTTTAATTTTTCACACAAAGTTAAATTTATAAATCAATTAAACGCATTTATTCATTTATTTAACACAGAAATTTTATAAAAAAAGATCGCTTTTCATTTATTTTAATAAACACTCACACATGCATACTATTTTATTTTAATATACATGTGTTTTTTGACAGTTCATCTCATAAGATTGTTGTTATAAGAATTCTTATAACAACGCTCTCATAAAAATTCTTATAACATTTAGATAACACTAATTTGAAGTCTACACGTAACATAATTCGCTCTGCGATTGAATTTGACAATCTCATCTTACATATTATGTTACGTGTAGACCTCAAGTAAGAAGCTAGAGAAATCAAAAAAGTATGAAATTCGTAAATTTTTTTACTTCGGGTAGCTACTAATCAGTAGTTATATAATAAAAAAATAAAATTTTTTAATTTAAATTAAAAAGCATGCGGCACGGCTAAAGACCTCAAATATTATAATTGTTTTACTAACGTTTAATGCATTCATAAACTTATTTAACAGATCTCGTGAATTTATATTTGTTTTTGTTCAAATAAGTTAAGTGAAATGCTATTTTGTATCGCTTTGTATTGGGCAGCAATTCCCGGGAAAACCCGGGAAATTGAAAAATCAATCCCGCTTTCCCGGGAAATGAAAAAGTCCGGGAAAAGAAAAGCTCTATATGCTTTGTTGCCAAAGAATAAGCTTTTGTAATGATATAGGGAGCTGCAGATAAGAGCAACTCTTTGTAGAAAATCTTTCAACATAATAAATCACAACTCAAAACGTACAAAACAAGGTAAAATTTGCCAATTTGCTTCTATGACAATATAAAGTGCCTCAGAAACTTTATTCACTTCTCCTTGAAATACATAAATCCTTATAATGGGAATTGGACCACATCGAGTAAACATTTACTATATTGATACTTAACTTCCTGGAAACCTAGCGATGGCATATTGGAATTCTTACCAGATCATTGGATACCTTATCGGATTTACGGAAAACATTAATATACAGTGCCTCGTTTCTGTATTTCTCGCATCGTAAAATATCTCACATGAAACGTGTGAATTGAAACAAGAACGAAGTAAAATGGGGTTTTCTCACACAAGTGTTTCTGTATCTTTACAATGCGAGAACTATCTGTCATTTAAGTTATTTTCCAATAGTTATTGGAAGGATATGAGAAAAAGTGTTTCTGTAACAACATTTTGTGAAAAGTTTTTTACTAACGCCGTCAAAATTTCTCACATTTGAAAACGATGCGAGAAGTATTTTTAAAATTAAAAATATTAAATTATAGATTTTGAAACTATACATGGATAATGTAATCAAGCTAATTTACTTAATTATTTTGTTTTAAACTAGTTTTTTTAAGTATTGAAGAAAATAGAAATTATCTCTTGGCTGATGTCTAGTCGCCGACTGTTATTTTTATTACGATCGCGCTCCGCCCGAATGCAAAAACTGAAAACGTTTTATTTTGCGTTGAAAATAAGACTACAAGTATTTTACAATGATTTAAAGTTACGGCATATCTTCGTTAGAAAGATAAAAGTTATAAAACACATTCAATAGTGTTTTTTGTTTAAGAAATAATATAGTTTTGTATGAAAATATTTCAATGCCGCCGCCAAAACTTTTTCATCGGCTTGTTGCTCTGTTTGGCACTTGAATGATTGGAATATTCCAATAAATAAGCTGGCTTTTCGCATTGAAATACAGAAAAAGTTTTTACTCACAAATCGAGAAACGATGAAAATTTTTGTTTCACACTTCATGTGAAAACTTTTACGATGCGAGAAATACAGAAACGAGGTACAGATCTTACTCTAAGCGAAAAATTATGCAGTAATACTAAGCTGCACACAAAAGTATGCAATATAATTACAACAACGCAATAAAAACAATAGAATACAATGAGGCGTTTCTAAGAAATTACATGATTTCAAAGCCACATTAAAAATTAAAAAATCATTTTAACACAAATGCAAATATTTGAAGTGAACCGGAAAATTAAATAAAAATTATAAAAAAACTTATTTAAAAAAAATTAAATTGACTTTAAAAAATAACTAAAACATTATTATTTGCGTTAGCTATTTAAAGCTGGTGGTACATACCGTGCGTTACGCGGCAACGCTTTCCTTGCTTTTTGAACTTTTAAATGCCAAGTTACACACCACGCTTTTGATGCTTTTTTGCTTATAACATTTCAAGCCTTTGCCGGTTATTTTTCTTTATATATTTAATGCATTTTTCATCCATTTTATAATAAAAAAAAATTAATTTCTAATAATTTATTGCCATTGAACATTTTAGCATATGAATCTGGCAATACTACCTGTCATTTTGTACACAACGCGTGAAATTTGAAGAATGTTCAACTTTTTGCGAGGTACGCGCGTCGCAAGCTTCTCTTTGTAACTTGCATTATGGAAACACACTATTTTAACTTTTTTTGACAGAAGTCTGTAACGTATTAGCGCATTGAACGCATGCTATATACCTTCACCTTAGTTGATTTCCGACGCGTTGGACAGTGGTATCGTTTCATACATTTGCGTAAAAATAGAAGGAGTTATCGTCGAACAATGAGATTTGCCACGTTTGTTTATATTGGCCAGGCTTATAAAAACTCAAAATATGGTTGATATCGGCGCAAGGAATTGTGTCCTTCTAATATATCCTTAAATAAAAAAAATGGCATAACTATTAACATGATAATTATATTTTCGAGAAATTCTCACAAACGCTACTTGAAACATCTACAACGCTGAGTCCCAATAGGAGCAAAGATATAGTTTTGCTCAAAAATGTATGAAAATCGGGGTTTTTTTTAATCAAATAGAAATGTATACATTTTGTATTTCTTCTCTGTCTTTCTCACTGAAAAAAGAGAGTTGCATGCAACAAAGTTGCATAGTGTAAATATGGTATTACTGAAACTTTCTTAGCATTCACTAATATTGACATTTTTAAAAACTTATAAAAATTAAAAACTCACTTTTTATTTTATTAAAAGTATTTTTACAAACATATAGTTGGGGTATTCACAAGGTGTCTTATCATGTCATAATGTCATAAAGTGCTAATATTTTAAGATGGTTTAAAAACATTGTTGTTGTGCTTCAAATAAAAAAGTCCTAAAATAATAAGACTTTTTGTGCTGTGTTTATTGTTTTGTCATAACTCACAGTAAAAATCTGAGCCGAACCGGCGAAACTATTTAATCGAGCCGGCGATAATATTTACAATCCGCCGCCATTGATATAAATGCACATAAGTAATATGACCTAAAATTGTTCACAGTTTTATAACTTCACATTTGATTACATTTTTATACATTTGATTACATTTTTATAAATAAAAAAATCGAGACATTTAAAAATATGCAAGTGAGAAAATTTTTTTGTATACTTTAGCTGGCTGGCAGCCAACTAACGTTTTTCCGCTAGCAGTCGCGTGGAAAATTAGTCGGCTCAGTCACCGGCAACAGCTGGTTTCGTTTATTTTTATGTATTGAAACAATTTCATTTTCGGTGTGCGTGGAAATTTGTTTTTACTTTAATTTAAAAAAGATATTCAGCTGGGTTTTATTTACTTTATGAACAAGTTAAATAATTTAAAAACAAACTGGCTATTATTTTAATTTTTTCACTTGTTCTTGGCATTCTGATTTCTAGTATTTATAATTGCTTTTTGTATCAGCTGACACAAATTTTAAATAGCACACTTATGAGGGTTTGCTCACAGCAGTCATATTTTTTCGTGTTATGATTTTAAAACGTATGACTTTACTACCTTGTGAATCCCCCAAGTGTCAGTCAAAATAATAGCATAAATTGCATAATTTTATTCCATCGGGCAAAAATAAAGCTTAAAAATTTACGACCGTATGCCTAACAGAAACTTGGCATGCAATTAGTATAAATGATGATTAGAACTGGAATGTTGGGTTTGGTACACATACAGTAAGGAGTGTTTTATCTCTCTCTATTGATGAAGTTAATTTCTGCTAAATAAGAGCGCTTATCAAAATATTGAATCGGAATAAGTAAAAAGATGTAAGAAAATGGAATATTTACCTATTTTTTACACTATATTCATACGATTTCAACGCTACTAAAGTGAAGTTTTTTTTTGAAACGCGAGCGCAAAATCGATGCTTTACAGAATAATGAGTTTTTCTCGGCAGTATTGAATTTGTCGTGAAAATTGAAAATGAATCTATTTTAAACGACCAATAATCAATTTCAATAAGAAACCGCATACGTATGTAAATTGGATTGCGAAAAATTTATTTCTTATGAAAGAAAATCGATTGTAATCGAATTTGGTTTGGCATTTCCTAGTTTATGCTATTTGTTTTGGCAACAAACAGTTGAATAATTCATGGTAATACATCTTTTGGTTGCGCTTTATAAAACTAAGTAAAAATTTCATTCAATTTGCAAAGATATGGGATGTGAAAAAAAACAGATTCATGGTGGTATCATATTTTAAATTCTAAAAAATAAAAGTTTCAGTTTCGGTATTCGGTAAAAAATTTGGCCTAAGCCGAATACGAGCCAAAACCACAATTTTGGCCTAATCCGAAATTGAATATTCGGCGGGACCCTAATATGAATATTAAAGTTGGTTTAATTTTTTTAAATGGTTTTTTAAAATTACTTTGTATGGGAGCTACCCCTATCCAACTACCATCCACTTAGTTTTGCGCTGGATTACGCATATTAAGTTCCAAGTAACTCAGAACCACACTAATGACATTCTCCAAAACAGATTTTCAGGTATACGATAATCAACAATTACTTTGTATCTGTGGATTGGAGGTATCCCTGCCCCAGTTCCTACCCCGCCAGTATTCTATTGGACTACACGAATTGACTATAAAGTAATTCACAATGTGTTTGAAGGTTTTCACAGATATAGTTTTCCAAATATGGGAAAATTAATGCTTACTTTCTATGAGAGGTACCCATATATTACAAATAGTTTTTGAAATCGCTCCTCATATGACAGAGAAATCGGCGAACATTGAAAAAGTACATACATACATGACAAACATACCCAGCAAATAATAAACATATAAATCATTTGTACCATTATTGATGAGCTCAACTCAAAGTAGTTCTACTTTTGGTGAAACATCAATGAATTTAACACGTGGTTTTCATAGGACGGAAGCCCAAAAAATTTAATGGTATGCGCTTTAAGGGCTGTCTAAAACCATTTTTAATATGAACAAGCCTTATAATATTAAATTCAGTACCTGTAGTGATTGGTATGCAATGAAAATGGTAAACCTTTGGAACAACTTCCAACTTTTTTCGCTGGGTATAACCTCCTTCTTTTTTGAAGTCGGTTAAAAATATGAGAATATATATTAGTTTTTTTAAGGTGGTGTTTACTTATTAAGTTCAAGCGAGTATTTTTCAAATGCTTTCCCATTCAAAGTGAATTTTATATATTTTTTACTTTTTAAAAGAAAATCTAAATGCATTTTAGTTAAGTTGAAAACTACAATTCTCAACCTTAAGTTGAATGACGTCCACTTGAACTATAAACTCCAACTATAATCATGTATTATACTGAAGAGAAAATATATTTGTAGGCCTTAAGGTTAGAACTATAATTTTGTTTGCCTTGTCTTGTTTTTATTCCGAAAGAAAAGAAGTAGGAAATATACCTGTTGAATGTTTAAAGAAAGCATTTGAGAATTTTTTATAAAGAATTTTCTTGTTTGACATTTTTCTTTTGTTTTTGTTAAAGAAATTTTCCCCATTTTTTCATTAATGCACAAATCTGCAATGACGTTGAACTTTTCCAGCTTGAGTTATTTTCTTCTTTATTTAAAATCTCTTATAAATAGTTATTATGTTGGTAACTATGTCTGCTTGATAAACTGTCTGAAAGTCTAGCTGTCATTTGAATTTTTTATACGTCTTAAGTCTTACGTATGAACTAGAGCGTTAGTACAAGAAAAGAAAACGGTGGTGGAATCATTGTATTTTTTAAAGAGTTATTACCAGGGAAACCGCAAATATGCATTTGCATGTTTTTTCCTGTGCGATGTATGTACCCACAAATAAGATATTTATACGTTTCAGAACTTTTTGAGAATTATAGAATCCATTTGTTAGTGCATATTTTTTGCATATTTTACCCTTTATAGCATGATTTAGCATATTTTACACTTAGTCGCATATTTAGGCTTTTTAAATTTTAATGTTGATATTTACAAAAAAAATAAAAATAAAAAAATCTGTTTTGCCATCGAAAATATTGAATTTTTCCATATTTAAAAAAATATTTCTTTTAAGATTTTACTCTAATGAACTTTTAACCAAGTTCTTAAAAATTTTCTCATTCCACTGATTTATTCCTAGTTTATTCACAGCTTTAAAAATTTTCAGTTATCTAGTTTTTAGGATTTTTTGAGCAATTTCAATGCTGTCGAGACTGTTTTCTTATTTGCATTACATAGAAAAAAGTAGCACGACGACAATAGTCGCGTTTGCAAATATTTAAGATATTTAAGCGATTTTGCTGTTTTGTTCCTAATAGGAACCACAAAATATATGTTGGTGTCTTGGTGGGCAACATTTTCGTTTTCCCTGGTTATTAAGGAAAACATTAATATGCATTTGCGTGTTTTTTCTGTTAGATATATGGAGGTACGAAAATTATATTTATACGTTTCAGAAGTTTTTAAGGATTTTGGCATCGATTCGTTGCAGCATATTTTTGAATTTTTTTATCACTTACAGCATATGTTTGCATTCATATTAAAATTTCAGGCTTTTTGTGCATATTTTGGCTTTCTTCAATTTTAGTACTCATGTAAATGTATTTTCAACAAAAAAAAATTCTTTGTGATGACATTTTTTTTTAAATGTTTAGTATTTTTGACCGAATATAGAAATTTTTTCTTTCCAAATGTTTAGGTTACGCTCATATTGTTTTCATTTTCGCAATCTTTTACAAATTTTCTTCATTCTCATCCATTCACAGCTTTAATGATTTTTAAGAAATATGAGTTTTTTTCCAAGATTGTTTGCTTATTTATAGTTTATAGAAAAATAAAAAAGGAGAGAATAATCGGGTCTTATGAATATTTAAGCTCTTATTGTACCATTTTGCTGATATATAAAAAAAAGTATAGAGTACACTGTATTTATAAAAATTTATTTCCATAAAATATTTGGGACCTTATGCGTCATCATTTCATCTTCGGGCAGATGAAAGAAAGAAAGACAGAGTGCCATTGCTAAATTGGCTCCAGCTCCTAAATATACGAGTCCAGCATATATACATACATATACACATGTACTTCATGGTGTCAGAATTGAGTATTGTAGAAATTATAATCAAAATAAGAAAGTTATGTATACTTTTAAGAGCATATCTATTAAATTTTTTTTAGAATAGTATTTTTAAGTTTTTGTTGGATATTTAAAGTGCACAAAACACACTTTTAGAGCATATTTCCGGTTTCCATGGTTATTACTAAGCTATCATTAAAAAACAATATTTTAGGAAATATGTATATCACACTAGTTCCTCTAAAGAGGGTCAACTCAAAATTTAAAAATGTTCAGTAGAGGGAAAATACTGTTTTGACTTTATTCTATTACTATGTATATCACAAAGAAAAATGCAGCAGCATGTTCTGTACTTTCCAAAGTGATGGAAAGTATGGTAAATTTCAATCTTGTGAGGTATTTAGAGTCCAACAGTTTACTCAACTTCCGTAGAGGACGCTCTACGGGTGACTTACTGGCATTCCTTTCGGAAAAAGGGCGTCACTCCATACACCACTTTGGCGAGAGTAAGGTGGTGGGCTTAGATATCTCTAAAGCATTTGCTAGAGTGTGTCATGGTGCGCTTTTATCAAAACTTATTGCTTTTGGTGTTGGTGATGACTTCCCTCGATTTATATCGAGCTTTCTCAAAGATCGCACTATACGGGTTGTTATAGATGGGAACTCATCAAACAAGTTCAAGATTAATTCAGGCGTACCACAAGGCACCGTTCTTTCTCCTACCCTGTTTCTTATTTTTCTTAATGACCTTCTCTGTCAAACTTCCAATCCTACCTACGCTTTTGCAGACGACAGCAGCATCTGCCATTTATATTCATTCACCAATAGGCCAAGTCTGTTGCGAGATTAGGGCCATGCGGCAAAACATGAATGATACGATTTATCACGATCTCACAACAATTTCTGAATGGGGTAGTGCGAAGAGGGGCGATTTCAACGCTCGTAAGACCAAACGCTGTATGCTTACTAACAGACGTACGACCGAACCTGCTGATCAATCTGTAATTATGGGTGGCATAGGTATTAGGGAATCAGAAGCTCTTGATGTTCTTGGCATGAAAATCCAGTGTGACGTTCGATGGACTGATCACATTTTTCAAGTCTCAATAGAAGCAGTCAAGTGCCTTGGTTTCTTAAGACGGTGTAAAATATACTTCACTCCATCTGATCTCCTTACTATTTATACCACCTATATCCGACCGAAAATGGAATACAACTATCATGTATGGGCCGGTGCTTCAAAGTCTATTTTGAAGTTATTCCACCCCGTGCAGGAGAGGGCGAAGAAGCTCATCGGTGACAGTAGCGTAGCCAACTCTATTGACTCGCTTGAGCACCGACGCAATATGGGGTGCGTTTCGCTATTTTAACGTTACTACAATGGAATGTGCTCTGATGAAATCAGGAAACTGGTTCCTCTCAAGATTTTTGGAAATAGCTTTATAAGCTGCGAAAAACATGCTTTTCGCGAATATCTCGAAAACGGTTCTTAGAACTTAGAAAACATTTCATTTTTGATATGATGGTAAAAAGTTGAAAATTTGTGCACTGGTGTTACAAAACAAATTCAAGCAAACCCCGTCGGAAGCTAACCTTTGTGAAGCGGTAAATCTTTTACAGCTGTAAGATTTTTACACTGGGTAGATATGACCACTGTATAACGATTTCTGGCAAAAAGTGAAAATTGAAAAAATTTAGAGTAACTAGTGCGATCTGTACGTATATAAAATAATTAGCTTAAGAACTAGGGTATTCATTCGGTTAACCGTTAATCGGTTAGCCGGTTAATTACTATCCGATTAACTGATCGGTTAATTGGCTATTTTCGGTTAACGGTTAAATCGGCTAATTTCTGTCGATTAACCGATTAATCGACGTAACAAAATTTTCCATATTCTGTAGTATTATAATAAAGTATTTTTTGTGTGTTTAACTAATTATTTGTTTCGTCTCATGTAGTACAAAAGGTATGTGTTTAGAAATTATTTTTCATACAAACAAAGAAGTGTGTTCAGTGATTTTAACTTAAGTAAAACTTTAAAATCTTTGGACGTGGCCACTATTGTCAGAAAATTTTCTTTTAAAATCTGCAAAATTGGAGTAAAATATCTGCAAAATCTGCATAATATGTTTTAAATCTGCAAAAAATTTGATAAACTAAAAACACGTGCAATTTAAGATATTTTTGGCTTTATTTGCAAAATTTTTTTAAATAAAATAAAGAATTTATAGAAAAAAGCCATTAATTTCACTTTGATTCCTTTCGATTAACAACATTTTTAAAAGCAACTAATTTAATTTCATTTCAGACTGCCTTGTTCATAATACATATCAAAGGAAATTTATTTCATAAACCTTTGACAAATTTTTATGAATACGGCTCATAATTGAACATCTAAATTGATTTCAAAATTTGGATTTATTCTTTTAAAGATTGCTCTTTAAAATCAAACCTTTTCAAAATTTAATCACTGATCTTAAGTTTAATAAACATATGTATAAATATTCCCAAAGCATTTTGAGGTTCTTGCGATGGTCGTTCGTGAGCTGGACAGTGTATTAAAATTGTCTTTTTTTGTAATTCCATTCAATGGACCATAAAACTATTCCAACTGAGCCATCAGTATTGTAATACTCCTCAAAAGCACTAATTATAGCTGATGGCATTATTATACACCACAAAACGCGAATTCAAAAAACATTTCAAATGATATCGTAAAGTACATAAGTTGTGTTATGAGCAATCGACAAATGTAAAAAAAAAAAATCAGATATGAACCGGCTCACGAACCTGATATATTTTGGAAAACGTCATAAAACAAATTAAAAAACAAAACAAAGATGCGCTTTTTAATACATGACTTGAATGACTTGAAAAAATTTTAGTTCTTATGGAATATCTATCTCATTGTTGGTGCTACGAATGAAAAAGTTTAATTGTACACTTGACACGTCTTACAAAACTTTTAAATGATGTATTCCATGAACAGTCATCGCTAGAGTCCTAAAATGTTTTGAGATTGCTCATAAAAAAACAATTTTTAATTTTAGGTGGGTAAGAAAACAAATGTCAAATTTTCAGTAAAAAATCAGCAAAATGCGGAGAAATCTGCAAAGCTGGCAACAGTGGACGTGGTTCTAAAAGAGTTTAGTAAAGACTCTGCTATTCTAATTGAACTTGAGAGAATTCATCTCAAATTCCTCTACTCTCGTGCATAGCCTGTTTTTTTTACCATCAACACACGTACACTGTGTGTGAGACTAACATCCCTGCAGACAAAGTAACTGGTATGTAGTTGGAACTATACTAGTTGCTTTTTGCTTCAGACTAGTTGCCTATCTATCCTTTTTTCATATATCGAACTATCGATTTTAACATTGGGTTGTCATAGGGGACCAACTAGTTCATTTGTATACAGTTATATCCCAGTTGGAATCCTAGTTATTGTAAACTAGTGCGCTTACTAGTTTTTTTATTAAGAGTTTTGTAACTCTTAAAAAAATACTTTGGCTCAACCGGGGTACGAACACACATTCTTCATACTCTAAGGAAAGTACTCTACCCACTGAGCCACATTCTACTTATTTTTTTAATAGCTAACAATTGGTTTTATATAAAATCGTATACCTGAACATTTTGTCATTTTTTGTCTAGTATCGTTACTAGTCTCGATACAACTCGTAATATGATTGAGCTTTTTGACTAGTATCGTTACTACACTTGTTACAACTAGTAATATGACTGTCGTTTTTTGACTACTACCATTGCAACTAGTAATATGACTGTCCCAAGGCGTTACTAGTTGTAACTTTAGCTGCTGGGATCCTATCTATTTAGCCGCGAATCAGCTGCACATACACAGAATATGAAAGTGTGTGTTTGGACACCACTGTTATAGACTATTCTTTTGCACCACATTCCATAAAATATCCTCCTTCAAAAGTTAAAGCTGAAAATGTTCCTGTATGTATGTATATATGTGTACTTCAAAAAATACTTTTAGGAGCTACAATTTTCAACAAATACTGCATATTATTAGGCTTAATATCTTAAATGCGTCAAAGAAACCCCACTGTTCTTAAGAAATGAAAAAGCTGTTTACTCTAAACAAACTTTGGTTTTTGCACATATGTACGTACATACAATATTTTATTTATTTTTGTTATAAAATAGGAGGAAATAAGTTTATTGCAGCTGATTTAAAGCAATTATTTTTACAATTTATGGGTAAAACTATAAAACGTGCAAAAATAATTAAAATATTAAATTATAAAACAAATTTTTTTTCAAATATATATTATGACTGTATTTATATTTTTATATGTGATAATAAATAAATAAATATGGTTTTATTAAATTATTCATGGTTGTAGTAGTTTATTTATTTGATGACAATAAATTTTTATTCAGCTAATTAAATTGAGTACATTTTCTTAATGTACGAGTAATAAAAACGATTGTGTCAAAATATTGTGATTTTCAAAGTCATTCATCATTTATCATTTGTTATTTAATTTGCTGTGCTTGACAATACATATTTACTTAGACACAAGTATTTAAACTAATTTGCATATTAAATTTTTATATAATACTTAAATACCAGTGGCATCGCGCGCCAAGTTCAGATTTTTGACTATAAGGGGCTTGCAAAAAATAATGATGAATTCTTTACAGTTCCCATAATAAAGAATAAAAAGTACTGCCAATATAAAAAAAAACTACAAAATATATTCCCTAATTTCCAGTATCATTTACGACAATAAAATCGCGCACTTTCGCTTTCTTCTATTTTTGGAAATGAAATTTTTTATCGCGTCAAAATGAATCCATAAGTTAACTAAGATCAAAGGCCGTTGATGAACTAGATAGATTGAACATTTTTAAAAAATTGGTGTTTCGCGCCATCATAAAATTTTTCAAAAAATATTTCTAGAAAGCGGATTCCATTTACAGTTTTATTATATGTATAGATTATTTTTGGCTTTTAATTAATATTTTTTTTTTGTTTTTAGTTCAGTTGCTGCAAAATTTAGGCAATTGAAGTTATTGTTGTTCAGTTTAAATAAAGGCTTAATTATGTTTGTAATGAAAATTACTTAAAATTGTTTACCATGAAACCTTTAGATAATTAAAATTAAACATTGTGCTTTGCCGAGTAATTTAGGTAGCAATGGAGAATGATCATTTTTGCTTGTAAAGATTGCACAATATGAATTTTTCTTTTTACTTAAACATAAACTATAAAGTACCCTATGAAGAAATAAATATATTAAACCCTTTCTTCATGTATGCATATGATGAATAAGCGAAAACTAAAAGTGAAAAAGTGA
The DNA here is from genome assembly GCA_956483635.1 of Panzeria rudis. Classification (NCBI taxonomy): domain Eukaryota; kingdom Metazoa; phylum Arthropoda; class Insecta; order Diptera; family Tachinidae; genus Panzeria; species Panzeria rudis. Next base: position 83,531,244 of record OY101448.1, read on the forward strand.
GAAATACAACAGACATAATTTTGAAAATTTAAAATAAATTTTCTTTGTTAGACAGTCACAATACATTCCCATCATTTTAGATAGGTAACTCTGTGTTTTACATTTTTGGTTCACACAACTGAATTATGTTATTCGTACTTTTAAGACATTGTGACCTTAACTAACTATACTTAGTTTTTTTTATAAAACCGTTATTACAAGCATATTTATTCTACTTATTTCTTGTGCTAATTTACCACGTAATATTAGTTGAGCATAAATAAGTTGGTATCTACTATCTTTACTTTATCATTATTTCATTTACGTTTCTTTTTAGCTCACATTTTTGTGTTGTTACTATACTGTTGCATTACATTTTTACTTGCGATATTGCAGCATCACTTTAGCAACAAAATGTGATAGTAAAGAAAAATATTTAAAGAAAATTACTTTTAATAATATTTTTTTCTTGTACTCATTAACATTTAGTTTTGTGTTAAAAAAATATGCAAATGATAATGGGAAATGAAAGAAGAAAACTACACGGGAAAAAATAAATGAATGGGTAATATATTAAAATACTTTGAGCAGATAAGTGATATGTGATAAGTGAAAAAATAATTAACGCTCGTTCAGATGAGTCACGGAGAGTGAAGACACTTTAGCCATTTGCTGGCTAAATTTATCAATTTTTCATAAACAAATTTAAATTCGCAAAAAAAAGGAACACTTATTTACTACCAAAAAATATAACAGATTATTGTTTTCACTCGCATGAGAAGAAAACAAACTTTGGTAAAACCTCAAACCATTTTGCAGAGATGGAAACAAGGTATTTTGTTTTGTCTCAAACCGACATTACCCGTACAGCACTAGACTGGAATCCGCAAGGTAGCCGCAGGAAGGGTCGGCTAAGGCATACTTGGCGTCGACAGCTAGACTTTGAAGCAGGCAACATAAGTAAAACGTGGAGTGAGCTGAAGTTAGCAGCAGCAGATAAACGACAATGGAAGTCAATCGTTGAGGCCCTGTGCTCCTTATAGGAACAAAAGGAATTAATATATATATATATATATATATATATATATATATATATATATATATATATATATATATATATATATATATATATATATATATATATATATATATATATATATATATATATATATATATATATATATATATATATATATATATATATATATATTAATTCCTTTTGTTCCTATAAGGAGCACAGGGCCTCAACGATTGACTTCCATTGTCGTTTATCTGCTGCTGCTATATATATATATATATATATATATATATATATATATATATATATATATATATATATATATATATATATATATATATATATATATATATATATATATATATATATATATATTAATTCCTTTTGTTCCTATAAGGAGCACAGGACCTCAACGATTGACTTCAATTGTAAAGTTCTGATAGGTCCCAACTCTGTCCTTAACGTTCTTGTTCAGGAACAATTGTGAGCAATATATATCAAGAGAAAAATATGATACTCTTCTACTCTTAGATGTTAGAACGGTTTGTAATAAAAAATAGAACCAATGCGCGTGCCTAGCACACATAATTTACTGTACAACTGTCGCTCAAAAATCAGATAAACGCACATATTTAAGGGTGTTGTTGGCTGAGTGGTTAGCGCGTTTGACTACGAACCCTGAGGTCTTTGCTTCAAGACTAGTTTCAGGCAAGCCAACAACATTATGAATTTTCTTATGTGCATTGGTGTGTCATTGTGTTGGTTGTTGTTGGACTGTTAAAGTGATGAAGGCATAGCACTGATCACCTTGGTAGTACCGGCAGCGATTAATACTAACATATCCTAATGCACTTCATAGCACCCTCCTTCGTCGGTATTGCAGCTTAAAAATAAATTAATGCCTCTATTTGACACCAGAGGGGCTTGCAACGCTGCTCTACAAAAAAAGAGCAATTGCAGGGTTGTAAATGCATTAAGCTTTCTATCTCTCCCACTTCACCACCTGCTCTCCCTAAACTATCCTTTCCCAAAGAAGGTAACACATTAATTAATTAACTGGTAGGCATTAATTGCCTGATTGTGTTACTTCTCTTTCTTTAAAAAAAATGTACATACAATATATTTTTGTAATTTTTATTGCATTTTATTTCTCAAATAAATGAAAGTTTTGATTTTTTCTTGTTAAGTAAAAAACGTAAGCACATCGTTCAGAATAAGTAATAAAATAAAAAGAAGCTGTAACACAACTGATTAGTACAAAGTTTTTCTGCTGAATACGCCCAATGTTTTGGTAAGAATTTGAAGCAATGCAACATGATCCTTGGATCATGTTTGGTTGAAAGCTTGATTGCTACACAGAGGGACCAAATTCATTGTGGCAAACGAATTTGTAGCGAATCGAATTTGTCGGTTACATGTACTATCATGAAATTCGATTGTAAATGCTGAATAGATTCGATAGAATGAACTGAATATAACAGTAACACCCATTTCTAAAAATTTTTTACTGTGAATGAAATTCAAATTTTCATATTTTATATTAATTTATTTGATCAAATTCGCAAACCTTAATATTACAAACAAAAATACCAATGCATATGCATATATTAAAAACATTATAATATTCAGGAACATAAGATTTTCAGGACCAAATGATTTCTTGCGTAGCACATTACAGCAGCCAATTTAAGCCCATTTTCATTTCCAAAACTAAATAAATCGGATGGGACTGATTTCTTCCACGTTATCGAATCCAAAAAGTTTAAAATGCATTTAAATAAGTCATTCTGGACATAGACTATATTAAGGAACTTTATCCTTTTAAATTTGTTGCTAATTTTAACTCTAGGAAAGAAACATCGATCAAAAGCATCTATAAAGCACTCTTTAGGTTTTATAAAAAACTATTTCACTGTTTGAAGATATTTGTTTGAATAACGACAATTTACCAGTACATTGTGGTCCTCGAATAACCTTTTTGGAATTTTTCGCACCAACACGTGCATTCGATGGCAAAATACGATATATGTACATATTTATAAACATACATATGTATATATGTATGTATGTATGTTGGCAGTTATGTTAAGCCTCATGAACCGAAATGTTTCTCAGAAGGTTTCATATTTTAATTGGAGTTAGGATGTGTATCAGTCGAAAACAGAAGGAACAGCGTGCCTAATAACTTCCAAATAAACGCGTTTTATATTCTCTAATTAAGCTTTCCAATTACAAATATAGTTAACAAATTTTAAAATATTTATTTTATTATTTCTTTATTTTCAAAAAGTCAAACAGATAATTGATTTCTATAATCGAAAATTCGATTGAAGCTTAAATTATCTATTCACTACCAACCTTTCTTTTATGACCACCAATATTCAATAAGAATACTAGAAATTTATGTCAGTGCCTGTACCGAATTTTTAAAAGAATTTTTGTCAGATATCAATCTATTAGGTTGACTAACACAATAGTTGTAGTAATCATAATTCCTTTATTTCAACAGTCCTACAGTTAAGACAAAAGTTAATCTATTATATTTAAAAATTTTCTTCATTAATAATTCAATATCGATCCATGAAATAAATATTTGAATATTTTAACCGTTTTCCAACTAATTTGTTTTCTCTGTGTATCTAGAAGGGACTAGACGTATTTATGTTTGTGTTACACGGACGATGGCGGATGGAAAATTAAACAATTTTGATTAAACATCAAGCATTGACATCAAACATTTTGATCGTGTGGATGCGTTTAAGAAATAGTTTTTTTTATTACGCTGAATGAAGTGTCGTATTGAGACTTAACTGAACAATAAAATGCGATAGATTCATTTTTATTGTTGCTTATTTCAGCTTTTTTTAAAGTAAGTAAAATCAAACCGACTGTTGCCAATTAAACATTTTACGTTGTACCTTGAGTGAATTAAAATGTCTACTTTTTGAATTGTTCTTTTTAAAGAATTGGTCAGGTCAATTGCATTAAAAAAATTACGATTATTAATACATATATAATTTGCTAATAATATAAAATAACTAACATTAACTTGTCATTTTACAAATGAGTTTCTTAAAGTGCATCTTTACCGGGTACAATGACTTTGTTACAGAAAATTCAAACGTAAGCATCATCTTAATGCTTTTTTATTTGTTTATTTTTTTTTACCGGCATGGAAAAAGTGCAATGGCAAGTCAAATAAAAAGTAAATAATAAATAGAAAATACGTTAAAAAGAAATTCACGTTAAAACATGATATCATCATTGGTCAAGTTAAATAAAAAAAAAACGCAAATACGGACGTTCGTTCATTCATTGCACATTGTTATTTGTATTAAACATTGTTTACTTCCTTTTAATTTTTCTGTTTTATCTTTCAATTTCATTTGAACATCTCGATTCAAATTTTTTTTTGTAAACATACAAACACATAAGGTGTTGCAATCTGTTGAATAGAGGTGTTTTAAAACGTTGGATTTTAGTTAAATGCAATTAAGTGATTTTTTTTAGTTTTTGTTGGCTTTCTGCATTTGCAAGCAAAAATTCAAAATGAAAAGTGTTTCAAATAACGAAAAAGATGTTGTAACTATGCATTCGATATTAAGTACTTTTACACAAAAAATGTTTCATTCGATTTTATTTGCGTGTTTCATTCAGCGGGGGCTTTTGCTTCAATTTTCACAACTGCAAGTGTTCACAGCTTATGATGGCTCTACGCACTGTTGAGATACTTGTTTGTATGCCAGCTTCCGATGTAAGTTTTGATACCGAAAGGATTCAGTTCGATGCAATTTCGCGACCTTTTCTCGTTTCTCCCGGAGATAAAGCTGTTTGAACTCTCTTCCTTTGTAATTTTGTTCATACATTTAATTGTCCTTCATGTATCTGAGCACGGTTTTTAGGTTTCGATCGATTTCGCGCCCGATGGCACGACAGGAATAATTTAACGACAAACACACATTGATTTTAGATCTTTCCGCTTCACTTAGGATTTTGGTTTTACCCATGTTTAAAAATTTTTAATTAAAAATTAATAAATTTTATCAGCGTATAGTTTAATGTTCAAATCACGGACAACAATTTGAAAAAAAGTTTTAAAATGCAAAGTGTGTGTGATCAAATGATCAAATAAATTCAGTAAAGTTCGACTTTGGCTCGCACACGAAGGGTTCCGCACGAATACACATATTTATATCTCTCTACATGCTTCACATTTATCTCTAAATAAAAATATAATTTAATTGAAAAGTTAAATTAAAACCGCGCTCAAGCCAGAGTAATTAAAATTTCTTTGGATATTAAGTTTTTCTTTGAAAAAAAGGTAAGCTTAAGTGCTTGGTCGAGAAAGTGACAAAAGTTGACTTTTCGCTGGAAATGCCCATATATATATATGACTATCGTTTGACGAAACAGTGGATTGCAAAATTAGAAATATAGCACACGTCATAGATGGAGTATGGAGATCTGATGAAGAAACTAAAAAAAAAGGTTTTATTAAACACCGCAATCCTAAATAAAACTATTCATTCGACAATCGCAACACTTTTTGATGATTCTATTAAAATTTAATAATGAATTGATTTGTAACAGATGCGGCTCCATACAAGGTGAAAGCTGCTAAAGCCATTAAAATGTTTTACCCAAAAATGACACATGTAAAATGTTTAGTCCCTGGCCTTCATAGGGTTTGGGAAACTATAAGGGATGAAAATCTGGACGAAATAATTTCTAATATTAAAAAGATTTTTTTTAAAGCACCATGAAGTATATAAATAAATAAATAAATGTATACGTAACTTCCTCCCCTCCTGTAAATTATTCCCCCTTATTCCGTAACTATTTGTCGACGTCACTTCAAGACAATACCTAAAAATTGGCACATTTCTATTCGTCACCGACAACAATTTACTATTACTGACAGCCACTTACTATTCTCTAAGACATAGAAAATGAAAACAGGCTTTTTATAGTCGTAAATTTTTGTCGACAGCGAGTAGACAATTTTTTTGGTATTGCCTTGACGTGACGTCGACAAATTGTTACGGAATAAGGGGGATTATGTCACCCATAACGAAAAAGTTTTGAAAGTTTTAGATATTTTAATGATCGATTAAAATTACTAAAGATTAACAATATCGAAAATTTCAAACTGTTGGTATTTCCCTAAATAAACAAATAAAAATACTGAACGAAAGACATACTAAAAAAGATCGACAATTTGCTTGACTGCGATTCTAAGCATATTGTTCAAACTAAGTTAAAACGAATTATGGATAAAAACAAAGGCCCGGAAATAATACAAAATATTTGTAGACAGTTAAATGGTTCTAAAGTAAGCCCAACTTCAAAATATAATGTTTAAATATGCTATAAAGCATTCTATATATAAAAGTGTTTTTAGAAGCCACACAAAGAATTTTCTTTTTTAGAATTTAGATCAACATGTCTGAATTTATTACAATTCCAACATGAATTAATGAATTATTTTATCTTACATAAATTAGTATGTACTTACATATTAGGTATATGCACAACACACGAAATATGTTCCTAAATTAAAAACTTGCTTTATGAATTCGCTAATGGGATTATATTTTATTTCTTCATTATTTTTTAAATAAACTTTTTTATTTTGGAAAATAAAAACTTTCTTAGATCATGTTTTTCACATTTTAAGATAAACTTTTTCTGTTTTTAAAGCATTTTTATGCGCTTAAAACCTTTTTTAGAGCTTATTTTTGGTTGCCCTGCTTATTATTATATGCTTCAGAGTTGACCAATAAATAAATGCCGTACAACAAAATAGGTGTTCCCTGTGTTATTTTCGAATTTTTATTGTAGAGTGCTTAAATAAATTTAAATTTCCTAATTTTATTTTGTTGTTAATTTTAGAAAATTACTCTTAGTAATGCCTGTGTTTGTTTTTTTATTTTATAATTAGGTTAATAATACAAAGTTTGTGGGTTGTATTTTTTACCAACAAAGGTGTCTTTGTTTCATTATTGTTATTGTTGCATTTAATTACAGCTTACTACCGGTAAGTTTTAATATTGTGGTTTCAGCATATTTTTGCTTCAATGCGTTTTCCTTGGTTTTCTTTTGATTTAACACCTTTAATACCAAAGAAGAGCTTTAGAGCACACTACAGCTTAAATAGTTTATACATATTTAAGTTTATTTATTTTTAATTATTAAGTACGCTTTGTGTGGCTTTTTTTCTGACGAAAACTTTGGTGTTTGTGGTTTTGTTTATTTTCTCAATTATTCAGTTTTTGTTGTATTAAATCATTTTTGCATAATACAATTAAATAAATGTTTTTTGTTTTTGTTTTTCCCCTTTTAAAAATAGTTTTATTGCTTATTTCATATAACTTTAATTTATAACTTTAATTTAAATCGGAAAATTTTGTTTAATACTACAAGCCAACCGAGTGTGAAATTGCCATAATATTATTTGAAATTAAAATTTCTATACAAAAGATTATTATTTTGATATTGTTGTTAATTTGATTACGTGATAAGTTATTTAATAATGGGAAGTATTAAATATTTTATTACATAGTTATTATTTGAAAAAGAAAAACACAAAAAAATCTGAGGTAGTAAAGCAAACGCGAAGTGTTTTAAGTCTGCTAAATGAGTTCTATTTTGGAAATGGTAAAGCACTATGCTTTAAAAAGGCAGCATAATTCATAGCCTATTGTTTGTTTCAGGATAATATCAATATAATTGAACTTGCATTTATAATTTAAGTCAAACTTATATTTTTGTTATATTTAAAGTAAATTTTTTGTCTTAAGATATACAGTAAAAACGTACCCATCTACTAACGCAGCACTCAACGATTTGATTTAGGTTTCCTTTTATTGAAAATAATTAAGCTTAGCAGAAGTTTCTATAAATATGTACACAGTTTTTAATAAAATCTGACAGTTAGAAACTAAAGTGAGAAAAATATCCCAGGAAAAACTTTGATGGCAAAGTAATGAGTTAAAATGCTAAAAAGCATACCCTTCACTACTTCTACTTTGGCATTTTAACCAATTACTTGTACATGGCGATGTCATTGGAGGCAAATACTTACCACATTTGATTACAAATAACAAGTTATAAATTTAAATATTTAGAAGGCATTAAATACACAAAATTAACTGCCTGTTCAACGATGTCGAAGGAAAACCTGTGCGATCGAAAGCCACTGTCTCGAAATCTAGTCAATTTGGGTTCAACAATATCGAGAGCTTTCGCTTGCTTGCACTTACGTGTGTCAGTTTTTCTCTCTCAAGTATTAAAATTTTACAATAATGCCATATTGTAAATTTCTAGTTTATTTGACGATTTTCATTAGCACATTGAAAATACTACTAAATTGTTTGAAGAAAAATACAACCAAACATAACGACAAGAGAGCCCATTCATTGTAAGATACTCGCAGTTGTACAGGAAATTTTTTTAGTTTTCTAATACAAATTCTAGTTTTGTTGTATAGGTGCGACTACCTTGTTTGATGGGCCTTACACAGTAAAGAAAACAGAAGTTTTGAATGTGTTAGTGGCTTTTATTTTGTTTAAAAAAATCATGAGTATGTGCATAAATAGTAAAAAAATTAAAAAGAATGATAAAATATATTATAATAAAGAGAGATGTTACGAGTTCTAAGAATTTAATGGACTTTTATGCAAAATTTTTTACCAGTCGCAAGCAACACAGTAAGTGAGTGATTTTGACATTACGTTCGTATTGCTTCGACTTTGTTGAATCGGATATCGTATGAAACCACTTACGTTTTCTTTTTATTTGTTCATGAACCCAAGTCAGTGTTCTTTCGCTTAGAATGCACATGAACATCTTTTTTCGACATCGTTGAACAGGCAGTAAATGTATCTGCTATATATTGAACTCATGCCGTTTTGAGTTATTGTGTTATTTTATGCCAAGTGTTTTACTCACTAGGCTACTGCACAACGATTTTGTTGCGGGCTTAAAATTTTTTTTCACAAACATTAAAAAAAAATCGCCAAAAACAACGAAGAATACTTAAAAAAAAATAATGATAAAATTAAACAAAAAAGCGCAACGAAAAAGCTGCCAAAATGAAAAAGGGGCAAAAATTAAAAGGGGTATACATATGTGTATTCGTACGGAACCCTTCGTGTGCGAGCCAAAGTCGCACTTTACTTAATTTTTTACTTATACTGCAAAATTTTGTGTTAATTGTCAATATATTTTTCACTTAAACAAGTTTTATGCTCCTCCTGTAAATTTTTTAAAAATGTTAATTAGGGCTTTTTGCATTTTCTGTGATGATATATATTATTCCATTGGGCAAAAATAAAACTTAAATATTTACGAGCGTATGACTAACAAAAACTTGGCAAGAAGTTGGCATTAATGAAGAATAGAACTGGAATGTTGGGTTCGGTACACATACATACATTTAGGAGTGTTTCATCACTCTCTATCAGCGTTGCCAGTTTAGCCTTTTCGAGGCTATACTTAGCCTTTTATTTTGTTTTTTTTTTTGCGTTTTAGCTTCGTGGCTTTTTATAGCCTTTTTGTATTTTTAATTTAGTCTCAAAGAGCTAATTTTTTTTTCATATTATAAAAATTTATTTCTAGATCTTTAAGGTGTTTTAGTGTAAACTTTTGCAACAAATGAATATTTATTGTTAAACTGGACACTTTTCCCTATAAAATGTAACAAAACTTTTTTTATACTGCTTTTAGTTTCGTTGTTATGGAGTCTTAAAGTTAAAAGTTACGCACTGCATAAAATAAGTGGCGAGTCTTTGTATTTAAAACTATGTACCTTCCCTGCGGGAAATGTTGAACCAATTGTCTTAACGTACTTGTCTTATGACTGGTGAAAATGTGAGTGGCACAATCTGGTATGTGATGAAAATCGTTCGATGTTGTGGAAAGATGGCTTATTTATCACCTATATTGTTTTCAAGGCTTAGAATATTTTAATCGAATATTTTTTTTCGATACAAAACTATGAAAATCTTATATTAGTCACCTTTCAGTAAAATTTGTTTTTGAAATCGGCGCCGATTCAAATCGACCGATTTCCATCACATACCAGAATATGTTTCCGACTCGTGAGTAATGCAAATAGCAGAGCTGTAAAACTATCGATACTCGCCCCATTCGATAGTTCGCGATAAAACTATTGATAACATCGCAGTTTCAGAAGAATGCTAAAGTTTTAACCCTTTGTCCACTAAAAAGTTTTTGATTTATGTAGAATCATATATGGAAATTTATTTAGCAAATCTTTTATAAAATAAAAATTCATTTTTTAAAAATATAGAATTATCTCTTACAATGTTTTATATACCCTTTTAGTGAAAAGACATTGTAGAATTCTTTAATAAACTAAATTTTAGTGCAACTTTTATTCAAACATATATAATCTTATAAAATCCAGCAAAACGTAAAAAAACAAACGAAACATTTATAATTCCATATACATAGAAACAAAAAAATTCTTGTTCTGATATTTAAGTTCACAGTCTTTAGTTAGCTAACTACAATAATTTAGGCAGTGCTATTAAATTCAAAACTTTTGTTTACCATTGTTTCTCGTTACTCCAATAAGGAAGAGGGTTCAAGTAATACGAATCATAAGCTATTAATAAAATATCACTGGCGAAGATAGGCTGCCTTCCTAAGCGCATGCTACTTTGCGGTTCAGCAATGCCACGTATTCCCAAACGCAACAGTGCAAACTTTGACAAAGTATTGAATTCTTAAAGCAGGGTTAGAAAAACCCGGGTTTTTAAAATAAAACCCAGCCCGGCGGGTTTTATCATGGGTTTTTTTGGGTTTTATTGGGCTTTTTTGGGTTTTATTGGGCTTTATTGGGTTTAATTGGTATTTTTTATGATCTAAGCAATGTTGTCAAATTAGCCCTTTTCGGTATAGATTTATCAAGAAAATCATTAATACAACTATGCGACAAATGAAGGCTTTTGGAAAAACACAAGGACTTGACAGTACAGTTAGGATTTTACTACCACGGGGTAGTAAAACCCTATACTCAATTTGCGAATTTGGTGAGCAATTTTTTTTTCATGGACCTCCAAAATTTCGGAAAATCAGTGGGACCTCAAAAAACGGTGTCATCAGTATTTGGCCAACAGCTAATTCAAACTTAATGCTACCGCTTAACTGTATATGGCAATAATGTAGCTAAGAGTCCGCTTAACCGTTTTTTTACCATTTAATGCCAAAAAATTTTTTCCTGCACATTTTGTTGAAAAAATTAAGAAAAAAATTTTTTTCATTTTTTTCAGAATAACTTACTGGTATTCGTAATTTTTACTAACAATATTTGGCAAACTTGTAGTTACGGTAGAGCTGCCCAAGTTTTGTGAACATATCAATACAATTGAACTTGACTAGCCACCCTAATAGTTCACCCAGACCACTTTTTACCTTAAAAATTTTTGGATTTTCACTATTTGCTTATGGAAATTTTTTTTAAATAGTAAATTCAATTGCATAATTCTATGTTATGTTATATTGTGTTTCATCAACATCTTGTTAAAAAAAAGTAATTTTTTCCGCACTTTTTTTGAAAAATATAGGAAACAATTACATATTTTATTCACTTTTTTCAGCATAACTTACAGCGACTCCACATTTTTCACTAACAATATTTGGCAAAACAACAACCAACAAAAAATAGTAAATACTGAAATCAACAACATAAGAAGTGGAACAATAAGAAAGAAAGTAAAAAATTCAATAAAAATGAAGCCTAACCGGTAAAAAACTAAAATTTTTAAGGTACGATTAGTTTTTTGGGCTATTTAGGGTGCCTAGACTGTAATTTGTTCAACAATGCTATAGTACTCTCAAATAGCATTCCAAATATATGGGCAAAGTAATTACTAAAGAAAGCGAAAAGATAGCAGAAAAAAACAATGGTTGAAGATATGTATTAAAAGAGAAAAGTTAATAATGTTTACCTGCAAACTTTAGCGATTATTTCACTTCAGTCAAGCCCTTATGACACTACATTTTTTCTTCATTTTTCAAGTTTTGGAGAACAGTGTAAATAGAATATAATGGAAAATTTTACCAGGTGCAAAGAGTTCAACTATATTAAGATAAATACCAAATTGTCAAAGCTTTTACTAATGTTATCGATAAAAAATGGGGGCCTGTCAAAAAAATGTAAAAATTTTCCACTTAAAATTGACACTTCAAGCTTAAAACATTAAAGTGTTGCCAAGTAGCGGTTTATTAACGAATTCAGCTACTTAGCGCCACTTTTTTCAACTGTTTTTTCTTTTGTCGTTTTATTATAAATAAAAAGTAGGCAGCACTTAAAGAAGCCATTACGTTTTGTTTACATTTTGTATAGTTGTTTCTTTCTATCATTTGCTATTTCTTTTTTTCAATCCTACAGCAAAACAATGCAAGAAAAATGTAGTGTCATAAGGGCTTAATGAATTGCCACCATCAATAGAAAGAATGTTCCCTTCTTATGGTTTAATATGGAGTAACCTTTTAAATCGCCTTAGATTGGAAAAAGCATTAGTTCTCTTACGCCCCTTTTTACAAAGTGCGATTAAAAGTTAACGTGGACTTTAATGGCAAGTTCGGCATAGAAAACTTGCTGTTAAAGTCCGCGTTAACTTTTAATAGTACATTATGAAAAGGGCCGTTAAAAACATTTAAAATCTGAGCCACCAGACTGCTAACTGATTTAAAATAACTTTTTATGTACGTGTTTGAACTACTATTTTTTATGAATTTTTTAATTATTGTCTTGAAATTTTTTTGATATAATATACCATAGATTATACGTAATATACTATCTTTATTTAAAATAAAAGTACTAAAAAACCCACTAGGGTTAAATGTACATACACACGAATGGGCATATAAATAAATACATGTGTATGTACTTGTGTTATTCGTTTATATGAATTTTATAATGATTTTATTTTATTATTCTGTAAATGAAACTTCAAAACTATCTTCATCTTTGTTTGAAGGGATATAACGTAAAAAACCCGCTTGGGTTTTTTTAAACAAAATACCCATAAAATCCCAGGTGGGGTTTTTCGGGTTACCCAGTGGGCAGCCAACCCTGTCTTAAGTCATTTATTTTGCAGCTGAAATGCAAATAAACGCAACTAGCACACCATTTACATTGGCAATGCTTTTTATTGACAATGCACTTGGTTTGCAGTATTGTAAAGGTATAATTGATTGATTTAAACAATGCTTTGACGTTACATACAGACGTTTAGGAAGGCAGCCATATTGTAGTTAGGTTCCCAAAGAGTATTAATTTGCGAATAATGGAATCCGTTTTGAGCTCTAATGCTATTTACACTCGCTGGGAATACCCAATAGCTTTTGCTAACACTAATGTATCGACAGTTTTCGCTTTCAAACAGGTTTTGCGGTCAGAATTTACGGATTACATATTTCTCGATAGTACAAATATCAGAAAAAACATAGACACTCCATTAAAAATAAAACTATTGATACTATCGAAATAAAACTATTGCAACCATCGATTGCTTTGCAGCTCTAGAAAAGAGAATATATCACAAAGTTTGAACAAAAATGTTAAGAAAATACCCTCACTGTACAAGCACTCACTGTCAAAAACAAAAATATATGTTTAAAGTACAGATAATAGGAAGACTACTATTAAAGAAATGATCACAGGACAAGAACCTTTAGCTTGGGTCTAGAACCTGCCACTGAGTATCTTAATGATGTCAATTGACCCCCTCCAATGACAACGCCACGCAAAAGTTACCGGTCCCTTTCAGATAAAGTTCCGGAACTTGAACCAGTTGCCAGTCCTTGGGAACCAGTCACGTGACATGTCTTGTGGAAGGTATTTTTTTCTCTACACAGAAAAAATTATTTTTTGAATTTGAACAAGTATTTGTGAAATTCAAATAATTTTTTGTTTAATTCAGGACCTATAAATAAATTTGTATATTCAAATACAAAAATTTGTTTATCAAAATCCACCGATTTTTTCAATTAAAATAATTATGTTATTGAACAAAATTTTAACCAAAATCACCAACAATTTTTTAACAAATTTAAATATTTTAAAAATGTACATACTCGTATACGTAATATTTCTTTACCATATAATAACACCCAAATATTTTCGGTTCTATTTTGCTTTAAAAATTAAAAGTTGTCAACATTACTATCAAAATTAAAATCTAACAAAACTGTTGTTAGAAGCGGACAAAAACATTATTAAGATATAAAAATAATTCCAAAGAAAGGGTTGTTAAAAAATATTTTTGGTATATTTTTTTGTGTGTAGGCTTTGTTATTTTTTCATTATCTACGTGAAGTATCTTCTTATTTGATAACAATTACCATATTAAGAGGGGTGCCCCTGTGGATGAGTGGTGGCCATACTAGCCTGTCAGTCCAGAGGTTGTGGGTTCGATTCCTGCCATAGACCCTGGGTGTTTTTCGCAGACAAGTTAATAGCTTCGCGGGTTGTGTTTGTTAAGAGAAAACATGGAGTTTTCAAGAAAAAAATATTTAGCCTTTTTTCGCTTTTATTTTTGTGCGATTTCGCCTTTTCTAGACTTTTAAAAATACCGCTTTAGCTTCTTTTTTCCACCGATCTAGCTTTTTTTCCTCCTTTTCAGAATACTAAAAAAAGGTCGAATTTTCTCTTAATCTCGTACTAGGGGAAGACGTAATTTTACTTTTCCGATAAGATTTCATTTTATGCAAATGCTCATCGAGTTAACATGTACTACTTTTACATAATTAGTTACTTTATTTTTAATTTTTCACACAAATTTAAATTTATAAATCAATTAAACACATTTATTATTTATTTAACACAGAAATTTTATCAAAAACATCGATTTTCATTTATTTTAATATACACTCACACATGCACGCTATTTTATTTTTATTAACATGTGTTTTTTGACAGTTCATCTCATAAGATTGTTGTTATAAGAATTCTTATAACAACGCTCTCATAAAAATTTTTATAACATTGAAATAACACTAATTTGAAGTATACACGTAACATAATTCTCTCTGCGATTGAATTTGACAATCTCATCTTACATATTATGTTACGTGTAGACCTCAAGTAAGAGCACCTATGAAAAAGTTGAGTTAGAATATTAAGAATATATAAGAAAGTGAAGTATTTACCTATTTTCGACACTATATATATAATTTTATCGCTACTAAAGTGATGCTATACACAATAAAGAATTTTTCCCGACAGTATTAAATTTGTCGTGAATATTGAAAATTAATCTATTTTAAAAGACCAATAATCAATTTCAGTACAAAATCGCAGATGTAAATTCGATTGCGAAAAATCGATTTCTTATGACACAAAATCGATATTCGATTGTAACCGAATATGGTTTATCATCAATTATAGTTTATGCTATTTATTTTGGCAACAAACAGTTGAATAATTTATGTTAATACATCACAGAAAAAACCAAAATTCGTATTCTATTACTGAATTCATAAATCCAAATATTCAAAAACACATTTTTTTCTATTAAAATATTATTCTGGAATATTTGAAAGCATATTGGAACAGTGGTTTTGTTGTTTAAATGAAAATAGATGATCCTTATGTCTTTTCATTTTGTGATTATTATGGCATCATTAGTTTTTCCCTAACAGGTCTAGTTTTAAAGATATAGTGACATTTGCCATTTTCATAATTTACATCACCTTTTGTATTATTCGCTTAATATTTCGCGAATAATAATCCACACTTTAAATATTTTATGGATTTTTATTCTACACAAAAGTCTTTTTCATTTGGGCAGAGTCCCATTGATTAGTATATCAGGATATCTTACTGTTATTGCAAGGATGTCAAAAATCGTTTGTTGTTGGTTTAGTCCTTAAAACTTTTTTGTATTTTAATTTTGTTAAATTATAATGACTGATCCTTCTATATTTTCGTCTGCTCATTACGAAAATAACTCTATTATTTTTCCAGCACCACTAGTTTCAAAGATAATGTGCATTATATAAAAAAATAATGAAATCTAAAAACAAATTCAAATACATGTGTGTTAAAACAAAAACCTATCATATTTTTTTCTTTGATCTTTTGGTTGCGCTTTATAAAACTAATTAAAATTTTCATTCAATTTGCAAAGAATGCGGCGTGGAGAAAACATATTCATGGTGGAGTTTCGGTTTCGGTATTCCGAAACCACAATATTGGCCTAATCCGTAATCGAATATTCGGTTGAACTCTACAATTTTTTATAATATTTGAGAAATGGAAACTTAGTAATTCGATATATGTATGTACAATTTTAGTCATAGGTTGAGCTTTAGCAACATACTTAATTAAATCTGCATTTTTAGTAATTGAGCTCGGATTTTTAATTGTAATTTAATAATAAGCTAGCTTTTATTTCTTTGCCTGCATTTCATTGGTGCTTTGCAAAATCATCAGTAGACTTCAGCAAGATTTAGAATAAAATATTTTTAAAACAAAACTGGGAGAATATATGCACCTTTACCTTTGTCATGATTTATTTAAACCAGTTTATGCAGAAATATTTGTTTGATAAAATTAAGAACAACAAACCTGAAAAGATAAGAATGTATAAAAATATTATAATATATATTATATAAAAATATTATAATTTTTCAAATTTTTTTTTAACAGCTAAAGTAACTAATTTTATATCAATAAAGGTTTTATTTATTTAGTAAACGATAAGTCTAATAAAACCAAATAATATAATCATATCATACATAATCTTAGATTAATTGTGTGTATAATTGCACCATAAGTACTATATGCGCATATATTTAATAAAATTTTTTTATGGCTGATATAATTAGACCAAAACATTTTTTTACTACGCTTCTAAAAGAAGACACGAGCATTTTCCTTTAGTAATTCTGAAGATTATTTTGAAAGCTTTTACAATAAAAAGAGTATATCTTGAGGTAAAGGAAATCTGAAAACGTATTGAAAGTCTAACCAAATTTATTCCCCATTTTAATATTTTAAAAATATTTGTTTTTGAAAAAATCTTATTTTCAATTAAATAATTTAATTGATAAATTTTTAATTTTTATAGCATTTGGTAGCAACATATGATGCCAAAGCAAAAGGAACTAATTTTGTTATCATGCAACGAAGGGCTTAGTGCAATAACTCGGTAAGTTACATAAAATAAAAAATTACTTTTATGTACTCATTCCCTTTCTACATACCACAGCTTTGCATCCTAGATATATTTTTGGATAAATTCTAATATTTTACAACTGATAATGCTGCGTATTTAAAGTAGACAATTTCAAAAATGCTAAAATTTTAACATTTGTTCAAACTTAAAAGTCAATTTATTCCATATTTTGTTTTTGTGGCTTAACGAGCTATTGCACTAAGCTTCTCAAATATACAAACTTTAGGCCGTGAGTGCGTATGATCGATATCAATTGAATAACCACAAAATATTCATACGCTTAACATAAATCCTTTTATACGGCCATGTCACATAGTTCAATTCCGTTCGGAAACGGAATTCAATCCACCTCATTTTTTGTAGCAGCTGGTGTCTAAAGAAGAAAATTAAAATACGCAAATTTGTCAGGTGTGTCCAGACTGTTGGCGGCGCTGGTATGCTGGGGTATGCTCCGGCTAGAGCTTGACATCTTGGGGTAGATTGAATTCCGTTTCCGAACGGAATTAAACTCTGTGACATGGCCGATAGTCTCGGTTCACATAATGAAAGCTTTCTTTCAGAATTTTTCTTTAATTCTCTTTTAAACTTTCATTCACGTCTACCTTTAAAATTTTATCCATGAAATTTAAAAGAAAATGTAAAATTAAGCTGCAGCCAACATCAGGTTGGCCATTGCGAATTACAAAACAAAAGGGAATTTCAAAGAACATGATAGTATGCACCCCTTCCCATTCTTCTCTCCCTCCCTCTCAACCAAATATTCAGACTTTCTGAAAGAAAACTTTCATAGTCTGAACCGTGACATATGCATAGTAGGGATGGGGAAAAATATCGATATATCGATATTTTCTCAAAAATATATCGATATATTTCGTCTATATTTTTAATTGCATTATATCGAAATATAGATATTTGATTCAAAAAATATCTATAATATCAGATTCGATATTTTTAGCTTTGCTTTTGTTTTTCGTTCAGTTTTTTTTAATTTCGGCACAATCTTCATTAAATAGAATATTTCAACAAAATCGTTTGTCTTATTTATAATCTTTAGCGTTATCGAAAAAGTATCATTTTTTGAGTATAATTTTCTTAATGTACGTTCCATGAAATATTGTTGAATTAGTAAGGAAATTGAAAATTGACTCTGTTCAGGTTAAATATTTGTAAGAGATGTACTTTTTGTGGTGTTTTATTTTTAAAAATTTGTGTGATTACGTATGAATAATCATGCTTGAAAAGATATCGATGTATATATCGAAATATCGATATTTTTTATTCGATATACATCGGTGGCGATTGATATTTAAAAATATATCTATATCGATATATATCGATATATTATTTTCATTTGCCCATTCCTAATGTACAATACATATTAGAGTATCCAATTTTCGACTTTTGGTTTTGTTCCAGTAAGGAGTTAATTGATTTTGGGATTTTAATATTGCTCGATTAATCGAGTAACAATACGTACAGCAAATAAAGTTGAAACTATATTTGATATTTAATTTTCAATTCTATGAATATACTTTAACACCATTTAAAAAGCGAGCAACATGTGAAATCCTAGGAAAGTCCATCTGAAAAAATTATACTACATACATATATATGTAATAAGCTAGATGAATCTTGCTTCAAATTACCACTTTGATTTTTGTCATCATTAAGTGTTTCCAAACTCATGGAATAATCAATAAATGAGTGTATACTTGCTTCTGAATCATCAGCCGCATTATCGGAATAATTAAAACTTTCAGTCTGCTGAGACGTTGAAGGCAACATAAGTATTTCTGGAATTTCTGGCTTTTTAAGAAGTCCAATAGCTTCTTAAACACAAACTTGAAATGAAAGGATTTAAAGTGTCCATAGCTCTATAAAACATCTGATATATTATATATTCTGGAATCTTTCCTAGAATGGCCACTGAGATCTTGTTTATAAAATTTATTGGGCGCTTCTGTTGCATTTTCTCCCAGACATCCAACGGGAGCAATGGCCCTTTCTATTATTTCGGAAGAATACACCAATATCTTGTGGAGTGTAGCTGACATGCAATACCATTCATAGTTTTCAAAAAAAATTTTCCTCAGTTTTAATATGAGCGCAACCTATTAGCATCAACCTTAAATTCGGCGGAAAGTGTGATTAAAATTACATGTAAATGCTTCAAAAAATTTAAATTTATGCCTGTTATTGAAGCCATTTAAACTTTACTCACAAATTGCTTATTTCTTTGGGAATTGTTTTTTTAATAAGACGCAGGTACCCAGCTAGAATTTTTGGAAATTTTTAATCAAATTCGAGTCCCTTTCGATTCTTCTGTACGATTAGAAAAGAAGGATATGCGTTAATTTGTGGATGGGTACATTTATGACTCGCTTTTTGATCGGTTGCAAATCATTTGCCAGACTTCTTCGGGTCATATCTGTCCTATTGTAATAATTTGCAAGTAATTTTCGAATCATATTTGAGTCATATTTGTAATCATTTGTTAGTAAAATTTTTTTCGATGTGGATTGGAGAGTATAATGGTTAACGTCAGGTTGAATACTTATTATTTCTTATCTTTAGTTATTATTATTCTCTTTTTACTTTCTGTTTGTTGCTTTAATTTCAAGTAGTATCGAACTTATCTCCTTCAGGTTTGAAATTCAATGTATCAACTACTCAGCTAAAACACTGTATACACCACCGACAGCACAAAGCTAATATAAACTTCCTCTCACCCATGCAGTACGTTATGAAATTTTTGATCCTATTCGAGTTTTTTATGACTCTTCTGGTACCCTAGCCGCGACTCTTACGAACGATTACATTACGACTCGCGTTTCCGATCAAGACTCATTTTTGAGACTTGAAACAGTCATATTTCGTGCATCTGCATAATCAATTTATGTTTGCGTGCATTCTGGAAATTTTGTTGTTTTTTAAACAAACCGCTTTCTAAAGGTGGATTCATCTCACCCATTGTTGTTCGGACAAAACTTTTTTACTGAGAGTTTTTTGCAACACGATTCACCCATTTCGGACAATTTGTCTTGAAGCTACCACATGTTATATGTAAATAACAAATAAACATCTCTGACAAATTATTTTAACAATTGTATAAAATACAAGTGTTTATGTTAATAACTATTAAACTAAATACTATGATATTACTTGAATGGCACATTTACAGAAATAAAACAAGAAATGTAAGAATTGCTATAAAAACACTCTTTGATGTGGCAACTCAGTTTAACTTTGTCCGGACAAAAATTAAAATTAAACCATATAGGGCAACTTCTAAAGCACATAATATCAGAGAAGTACAACATTAAAAACTCGTCAGATCTAAAAAATCAATTACAACATATAAAAATAGATGAGAATGAAATCTTAATATCCTTTGATGCAGTTTCTCTGTTTACAAATATGCCAATACACGTTTCTATTAAAACGATAATGAAGAAATGGGATACTATAAAAAATGTTACAAAAATACCAAAAACACTGTTCTTAAAGATACTACGATTCTGTCTCATTGAGAACAATTACTTTATATACGACAAAACAGTTTTCAACCAAGTATTTGGCATGCCAATGGGTAATCCACTCTCCCCTACCATAGCTGATATCGTATTGGACGCTCTTCTTGACGAAGCATTTGCGGAATTCGAACACAAAAATATTCGCCTTAAATACATAGCCAAATATGTAGATGATATCTTGGCAATTATAAATCATAATGATAAGGACACAATTCTTAACACATTAAACAAATATCACCCACAAATCCAATTTACAACGGAGATGGAAAAACATAAATGCATAAACTACCTTGACACATCCCTGCATAGGGAAAATGGAAAGATCGTATTTGATTGGTACTCTAAGGAGACATCATCGGGCAGAATAATTAATTTCAATGCAACACAACCAAAAATTCAGATAATCAATACTGCGAAAAATCTTATTTTCAGAGTTCTCAGTATTAGTGATAAACATTTTCACACAAAAAACATACAAAAAAATATATCAATACTTAAACATAACAGTTTTCCAGCTAAATTAATAAATTCACTAATAAACGAAATCAGAGAAAAATTAGAAAATAGCACAAATCAAACAACACATACCGAGAAAATAAATAAAGAAAAAAAATTTTACAGTGTAACATATATTCCGGGCTTGACAGACAAAAAAGAAATAAAAACAGCTGTTGAAATTAACAATATAAAATTTGCATATAAACCAAACACAACACTAAACAAGATTTTTACAAAAGTCAAAGCGTCAACAGATAAACATTTACAATGCAACGTAGTTTACGAATTACAATGTAAGGGAAATAGCGAAGAAAATTGTAATTTTATATACATTGGTACAACAAAAAGAAATTTAGAAACCAGAATGACAGAACATAAAAGTGATATAGCAAAACAAAAAACTGCAACAGCTTTATCAACGCACATTATCAACAACAAACATACTGTGGATTTTGACAATGTGAGGATTTTAGACAGAGAAAACATAGAGAGAAAGTGATATACGATCGAAAGCTTGCGAATACAGCAAAATATAGAAAGAACAATGAATATAAAAGAGGATACGAATAATATCAGCGCGAGCTACATTGTTGCAATCAAATAAAAAATAAAAAACAGTCTGTGATAATAATTTAAAAAAATTTTTATTTGCTTAAAATATCTTAGTGGTTTAATAATTTTAATTAATTTATATTAAAATGCAATTATTTATTATAATATTTATGTAACTAAAAATCTTCATATTGTAGGTAAAATTGTGTAAAATCTGATTAATTTTGTAATAATGTAATGTTTTTGAAATTTAAATAGACGAAAGCCCCTGAAGAAGTCAACAAAAAATTGACGAAACGTTGGGTACAAAATGTAATAAATTTGTTTTATTAACATTAAATACGTTAGGCCTGATTAGCTTGAATAATTATTCATATACTCAAATTACATACATATATACTTGGCCAAATAAATTAAACAGCACTAAACCAATTCAAGCTTAAAATGTTCCGAACAAAATTATTTCTCTGCTCTTCTCTCTCTCTCAAGAAGAGAGACGTCAAACTACATATAAAAAAATTTTGTCCGGACAAAAATTTTGTGAATCCACCTTAATAGTTTGTGGGTATCGTTTTCGAGTCTTTTTTAAGCGCAAACTTATTAATCAGTTATTGTTCAGCTAAGGTAGTCTTTAAAGACTAATTTTAGTGCTTTTTGCTAAAACAATCTTCTAAACGCTAGCTGGGTATGTAGTATGTAAGTATATTTATCATTCTAATCTAAACTAATTTCTTTTAATTTTAGTAATTATCATCTTAGCCAATTAATGTATTCTTTAGCAAAACTCAAATAACGAGCACTAAATACCACATTTACTAGCTTAACACATTTGCTAAATATCTGTCTCATTACTACTTTTCTAATCTCTTTTTTTTGGCTATGCTAAATTTCTATAGTCTGCCTGTATTTTGTTTCCCCCTTATTCGAACCATTAGTCATTTCTAATTCTAACTGGGACTACATAGTTTGTTCTATTCCAGAATTCTACTTTATTTTTCACTTTTCATTTGTCTTGTGTATCAAATTCGTTTGTTCTTTTGAAGGGATTTTTTATTTCTTCTTTCATTTAACTTAACTTATTTTCCAGTTGTTTTAACATCTACGCTGAGCGACTGTTAGTTGTTTAGTTAAATGTTTATATGTTACTTGTATTTACTCTACTGTCCATTCCTGCATTCCAGCATTTAATCCTCTTATTTAAGTTTACTTGAAAATTGTACATTTGTGGTGCTGTTGTTGTTGTACTTATGTTACAGTGGCAGTGTAGTTTAATTTTTTAGTTCCTTTGCTGTGGCAGCGTGATAGTGGTAGTGATGAGAATGTATGTATTGCCAAATAAAGCTTAGACAGAGTAATAAAAAAATGGATTCAAGTGGAATTAATTAAAACTTAAAATAACAAACGGAAAATAAACGAAACTTCGTATAAGGATTTTTTTGTGTTTTATGATATTGCATTGCAGTATAATTAAATTTTAAATAGCAGTGGTCAAGACGAAGACAAAATATAATAAAATAAGAGATTAAAACTGTATAAAAAATTTAAGAAACTGAAGTAAGTAAAACAAAAATCAGATCTTTCTTTTAAGCAATTGAGTTCTTTCACTAAAATGTTAACAAAATCAAAAGCTTTGCATCAATTTCAATATACAAAACTCATTACTTTTGGAATATATTATCTACATATTTCTAGACAAAAAAAAATGGCTCGTTGTCGTATTTTTATTTTGTATGAAGTTTTAAAAACAAATATGTTTTTTTTTACAAAGTTTTAATTTCCTTCACTCAAACTTTTGCGGTATATCTGCAGAGTTAGAAACAATGTTTGCACGTCTTAAAGATAATTTTGTTGCAGAGTTTTGAGTTTTTTATTTTACTGAATAGAGCCCCACCCTTCTCAACTTATGCTAATATCGTATATGTCGTGCAAGTTTTTATTTTTCTTTATTTTTAGCAAACACAACGCGCGAAGCGATTACTTTGGCTGCAGAAAACACCCAGAGTCTATGGCGGGAATCGAACCCACGACCTTTGGACTGACAGGATAGCATCGCTATCACTCAGCCACAGGGACACCCTTTTGCCATTGCTTTTGACATAACGCTATATCGCGAAAACAACAGCTGATAAAAACGGGAAATTTGTTTTCGGATCTTCTAAATAATACCATTAATAAATCTGTGAGAATCATGACTCCATGCGATTGCCGCAGTTAATTCCTAGAAATGCCGAATATATTAATTATCACCTCCTATTTCTAAGCAATGTTTGCATTAATTTAAATCTATTTTACATTTGAATCGTATATTTCAGAAACCCCATAAGTCATGTTTTCTTTGAAACTGATTTTTTGCGTTTTCGTGCTCTTATCTTATCACATTGCATAATTCTCTCTAAAATTTCAATAATAAGTGGCAACAGCAAAGGAATGACGGCTTGGCAAAAACTTCATGTATTTTAGAAAGCCCATAAGTCATATTATCTTTTCTAATATTCTGCTCTGAACAAATAGCTTAGAAACTGCAAACTGACACATTAATGATGATAATCCAGAACAGCAGAAAATAAAAAATACACCGAAAAAATTACCGTCAAAAATTTTTCAAACAAAAGTTTGTCTAAAAATAAATTTCATCAGTAAATGTTCTGTCCATAATCTATGAATTGTTTGTTTGACTTTTATTTAGAGCGCAAACACCAAAAACAACAATAAAAACTGTGGCGTAAAAAAACCACCCCGATGACGATATTCACAAATAACAACAACAACATCAACAACAACAATCATAGCAAGAGGAGTGCAATTGTACCAAGTTTGTTTACAAAAGATTTTTAAGTGAATCGATTAGTTAGTGTCGTTGCATTAATTCTTATTAATTTTTTTAGAGTATGTAGATAAACATTCAGACTTGAACACATTTAAAAAAGTGAAATCTCATAAATGATTAATGGATGATGATGACACGGCCAAAAATTTTGTTTGTATTTTTGTGTGATTAAGTAAATTATTTTGCTTAATAATTGTTAGCATTTTTAAACCAATTGTTTATTAAATTCAGCCAGAAATTATGTTTGAAATTTTTAGAGAATTCAGTAAATATTTTTGTTTGATTTAGTAAATTGTTTTGTCTTAAATTTGTAAATATTTTTAGACAAATTGTTTTATAGATTTAAACAATTTGTTCACTGAAAAAACACGTTTTTTTTCAATGAAATTGTTGAGGTATTTACAAATATTTACAAATTCGTTTGTAGGTCCATTCATATGCAAAATATTTACTATTTCGTTGAATTCCTTTATAGAAAATGAAATCTAGTTTTTTCTGTGTATGGACTTGGGAAAGCAGCTGTAAGAATTAACTTTATGGTAGATACTGGTAGTATAGCACAGAGTTATAGATATTAAGTATACAAAGGTAAAGGAGTAAATATATTATAAAATAGATCAATGTTAACAATTTTTACAAAAATTAATTAATACTTCTTTTAAAACATATTTTAACAAATTCAGTATTAAACTTGTATAATAGCCTGTTGCACTAGACACAACTCTTTCTTTTCTGCCAAACAGACTATTGTAAATACTCTGATTTTTTACTTTATATAAATAAAAAAGCTTTTTAGCATTTGATTAAAAAGTTGAAATTTTTTTAGACAACTTCGATTTCATAAATTTATTTATTAAAAACTAAATTCATATTGTGAATGAAATAATTCCTGTGTTTTATTTATAAATTAATAAAATATATGGACAATAGATAATGAACTTTTTTCATACTCTTTATGTTGAAACTTTTTTCTGTGTATCCACAAATTATTTGTTTTCAAACTTCAAAAATTTGCTCATTTATCATTATGTTAAAAATAATTTATCAATTGACTTTTAATTTTTCATATAAAGGCGGGAAAAGAAAAATTAAGTTGAAATATTTTACAATTATAAATCAGAACATTTTCTGTTGTTATTCTTAACATATTCACCCCTATCGCGAATAACAAGTGAAATTTATGAATCTAAATTGATTATTAGGCTAAGGGAAAGTGCACTTTAATATCAGCTTGAGAGTGATTTAATTATCGTATTCAATTTTCACGAAAAAGTTGTATATATGTATAAGAATTAAAATCACATTCAACAGAGGCACCTGACAAGTGGTGATAAGCAAATACACGTGAGCACTGACGATGGAAGTGTAGCGGCTTCCGAAAGTGGCGCTACTCTGTTCTGCTGTGTACGTTGAAAAATTAAGTTGGTGTTAATTTTTCCCTTGTTCCTTGGAATATTAATCAAGCCCAATTCTTTCTGTATATAACGTTACGAACGTTAGCCTAATAATCAATTTAGATTCACAAAGCAAATTCGTTCGAAATAATCATATTAATAAGTGAAATTTATGTTCCTATAAAATTTCCATTTCCCTTCGAGGGAAAATTTCTATCGTAAAGTTCCCGTGAGCATTTTTTCCCGCTATCAGTTCTTAGTGAATGTAAATAAGGAAGAAGTTTAATAAAATAAATTAAAAATCAAAAAAATGTTTGTTAAAAAATAAAAAAATGTGGCGGCAAAAATTTGGAATTATCTTTTTATTCCATGAGGATTCTAAACAAAATCGAATTGTTCGTCCAGGATTGCTAGATGCATCCAATGCCTTGGAGTACCCGAACCATTGCAGGCAGCCTAATCAAATGAAATAGTCGTTTGGTGTTATATTAAATTTTCTCAAAAGTAAGTAAGACTTGGTTTTTATATATTTTAGACGCGGACGCGGGAAAATCACTTGCTATTCCATCATCGCGAAACTTAGTTCGTGTGTGCCGGGTAGGTGTTGCTTGGAGGAAGCTTTAATAATTAATTGGAAGGATAAATAGCCATTACATAATGTATTTATCCGTTTCGCCTGCTAAAACTAAGTGAACGAAAACAGGGGAAAAGGAAAAAAATCCACGTGGAAAAAATTATTCATGATAAGGGGAATTTTTAGATTTTTTATTCACGATCGCAAAAAAGGGAAGGGGAAACATTTCGAGAAAAAAATATTCACGATAGGGCTGATTATTAATTACTGTTAAATATTAAACTTGTTATCCTAAAGAAGCTACACAAAGGAGTAGCGAAATATCGATAAATAAAATGTATAACGTTTTTTATATAAAAAAGTTGACCTTAAGCTCGTCATTTAAATAGTTTAAAAATAAAGAAAAAGGTCGAAAAATTAACAATAATTAACAGTGTTTCATTTAAATTCATTTTACACAAGAAATTCATTTACATTAGATGAATGCATGGCAACATTAAAAAGAAATTGAACAGAGAGAATATATATATGTAATATAACTAAAGGCTTTGGGTATTTAGGTAACATCATGGCAATGACAAAATCTTCAAAAGAAACTATTTCAATAATCAGCCGAAGCAATAAAATAGAACGACATGAAATATAAAAGCTTACCAAGTGTGTATAATGCCCACAGGGAAAAATATATCCTTTTTCAGCATTCAAAGAGCTGCTGATAAGCCAAATAGAAATCAAACAAAACACATCAAAGCCTTATCTTTGAAACCTTGCTCCTACACTTTAAAAGAAGATAAAATAACATTTATGCAACCGTAGTTAGTTCACGAAAATTGTGGATCTTATGTTTTAGACAACATTAAAAATAATTTATTACAGCTTTCTTTTAAATTATACAAATGCATTTAATTTTTACTGCAAAAAATGCTATGTGTTTTTAGCCATGATTTTATTTGTTAATAATTTTTTTAGTTGTTAGCTTTTTGTCAGCCTGACGCCGCATTTTTATTCAAACGACTGTTTGTTTGTGTGTGTTTTTGTGCATCATTATAAAGTTTTGACAAGTGCTTGGCTGGAGAGATAAACACAGCAAGCTGTCTGGATAGTTAGTGAAGTAAAATTTTTTTAAGCTGAACATGTACGCTACAATAAACCACTCATTATATTATTTGAACCTTTTTCCGTTTCCGCTTCTCTTTGTGCAAGTAGTGTGCAAGTTAATGTCTCTCTACTTTATAATATAGAAATAAAGCATTTTATAGCGCCAGTTTCTGGGACTTTATGCGACTAATGAAGAGAGAGAATAGATTTGTTGTCAATTGCATTAGTAAAGTACTTTAGTTGTATCATTTATAGATCTGGGACATTTCCCTGATCTAACGATTTTTCTAGCTACTCTCTTTCAATCTTTAATTGTTAACTAAAATGCTATTTGACATATTTCTTTCCGAGACTGAGGAATGTCTTGCATGCGAGAATAAATAAATAGATGTACTTAAATAAAATTTTAGCTATGTTGCATGAGATAACTTTTTTCCTTTATACATATAGGGAATACACAACAGCGTTCTAAAATGTGTCTTAATATAACGACGTTTTAATTTTAGTCTGTTATTATGGGTTGGCAAGTTTGTTGTTTTGTGTGTAAATGAAATTTACCACCAGATGACAAGTTTAAAAGTCCAAGAAGCATGTTTTTTTCAATGCGGCAATATTTTAAATAAAAAATTTGTGTGTGGTTTAAGTGTGCTGGTGTTTCTTTGGTTTGTTGATAGGTACTAAGCACTAAAGTGCTTGTGTTGTTGTTTTGTTTGTTGTGTACTTTGAGTTCGTGTTCTTTACATTAAATAGTGAGAAATATTCGGCAAGCTTCGTCGTTACTTTTATTACTTTAATATGCTTTGCTTTGTACACAGAAAAAATAGACAAGAATTATATTCAATAAAACCATGTTATTAAAAAAAATATGAATTTCAATAACATTTATCTTTAACATAATAAAATATTTCGTTGTAAGTATTTCTTTTCCATGCCGGTTATTTCTTTTCTTTTTATACATAAGTACTTAAAACAAGTTGTATCCCATAAAAAAATAAATGGGATATGGCTCAGCTAGAGAGTGTATGCTTTACGTCCGGAAAGCCCGGGTTCGTATTGCAGCCATGTCAACATTTTTTTTAATTTATATACATATTTTTATTTTGAAATAATTTTGTTATCAATATAGGGGAATTCTTTATCACAGGAAATTTGAAAAAAATTATTGAATACCGGGATTTTTGTTATCAAAAACGAAACTTATTTTTTTCTGTGTATCGTTGCTCACAAGGAAATTTTAATGTTGTAACGATATTGCTATTTCTAAATTTTAAGATATACATTGCGAATTCCCTAATAGTGTAAAGACGCGTATTTGTGAAAATGTTTGCAATGTTTTGAAAATGTTACTTAACTCTTGCATATGTGTAAGATTTCTCTTCAAAGATTGGGACCTAGTGCAAAACCAAGAAGTATATTCAAATCTTAAATCAAAAATTTAAGCATTTATTAAAGAAAAAGTAACGTTACAATTAGACACTCCCTTTATAACATGCAGAATCTCATCAAAATAATTTCCTTACATAAAAAGTATACTCATGCCAAAACTACACTACGAAATCAACCCTGCACACATTTTAAATTTTCACATATTCAAGTTGAAGAATTATAGTCGAATTATGTATTTGAAAAATATATTTTTAGAACATTTTATATCGCTGTTTAAGTATAGTTTTTTGTCCTTTTTCATGAAAGGCAAAAAAAGACCCGTGCAATGAAGAGTTAGAGGTTTTAAATTTTCCACAAAAACGTTCCTCGTACGATACACATGAAATCTTTTCCGCCCGCACAGCCAAAAAGAATCAATTCTTCGAATCTTGTGCTTTTTTTTACAGTGTTTTAAGGAACTGTTCTCGTATTACAATACGCTCTTTTCCGTGTTTTTACACCCCGCTTTGTAAAGTTTTTTTTTGCAAATTTTCAATATATACTCTCTAGTCCGTAACAAACTAAGACCTTTTTAAGAATCCCTAAATTCTAGCACTACGTAAACACTCTTTTGCAAACCAAACACTTCAATGTTCTTTTTCTGTGAAACTAAAGTTAAAACTTTTCCATTTATCTATTTTTGACATTTTTGCTATTTTAAATATAAAAAACTTACAACCAAATGTCGTACTCAACATTAACAACAATTTAGTTTAGACTTTATTGTTGTCAAAAGTGTTTTATTGTTCAGAAGAGCGAGTACAATCCTTATTTTATTTCAAGACAATTTCTAGAAACAATGCATGTAGTGTATTCATAACTAATTCTACTCGATGCATTTTATTTTTAACTCTTATTGTTGTTTTTACTAACAAATATACATAGTTTTGTCGTGAAATTTTTTATGACAAATGCAACAGTTTGTATAAAATGAATTGTTACGTTTTCTTGATTGTTCAGTTGCAGTTTTCATAAAACACAAACAGTTTGTTTTATTTTTGACATGAGTATACATTTTATACAAGGGAACTATTTTTGTGAGAAAGTGCATGTTAAAAAGGGAGTGTCTAATTGTAACGTTATCTTTTCTTTAATAAATGCGTAAGTTTTTTTCGATTTAAGATTTGAATATACTTCTTGGCTTTGCACTAGGTCCCAATCGTTGAAGAGAAATCTTATACACATTCGAGAATTAAGTAGCAGTTTCAAAACTTAGCAAAATTTTTCACAAAAATACGACTTACACTATGTACATACTCATGCAACATAATTACAAATTTATTTAACCAGATCTATTTATTAATCAAAAAATTTTTTTTTTGCAATATGAGGACGCTGATTTTAAATCTAGCCTCTATTTTTTGATACGTTTTGATTATATTCTAATAAATTTGTAATACAAATTTCACTTTTTTTTTAAATTGTTTTTTTTTGGATTTCGCAAAAGGTGAAAATTTCAAATCTACGGCATAATCACCACAAAAAACGCACAAATTTTCTGGATTGTTCATATAACAACTTTGATATATAACCATCAGCGAAGCCAGAATTCCTTCATCAATAATGGCTAAATGTTGACAAAAATTTGCTAAAAATGGCTACAAACTAGGTACAAAATGGCTAAGCGACATCGAATGCAAAAGTATTAAGCAAAAAAAAAAAGAGTATTAAACAAAAATTAGAAAAAAAATCCCTATATTAATTTTTACAAAATATTGGACAGATTATTTAAATTAAATAAAACCCTATCGATTGCCATTATTGCGCTCACCGAAGTTTTTTCTTTTTATTAGCAAAAACTTTTCCAGCAATTTTTGTCAATTTTTAAATCGGTTTTTGGGTATAACTTATGAATGCAAGTATTTCAGAAAGTTACAACCCCTGTTACTGAATTCTATTTTTGCCGCCTATCGATTACCATTAGCCATTATTGCATTCACCGGTGATTTTTATATTTATCTTTTTTGACAATATAAAATTTAGACATCTGTATGACCATTCATGTTTCAGCTGTATGAAATGATACCTTTGTTGACAATATAAAATTTTGCGAAGCAAAAAAATTTCCTACAATCCGCCGGCTACCGACAACATTTTTAAAAGGACATATTTATACATATAAGACAAAATTCTCTGCTGTAGTGAAAAATTTTATAATATGATTAGGGTCCCCACTTTTTTTTGCCAATTAAAGTACATTGGTTGTTAAAGGTTAAGAAAAAAAAATATACAAATTATAAAAATTATGTACAATTTATTTCTTTTTATTGTTATATTTAAAAACGTATTTTTTATTGCTTTTCGCAAGTTTTATCAAATAATTTTCATTTTTAAATTATTGCACAACTCTTTACAGTCTATATTTAAATTAGAGTAAATAATTAATTCATTTTTTTTATCAGATTCAGAGACGTTTTGGCTCTTTCGTCTTGCCATTTGCTCTTCATTATAGAAAAAACTCTCTGCGAATGCCGAAGTGGCAGGAATAGAAAGTAAAAGTGAAAGTGCTTTATAAAAATTTGATAATTTATTATCATCAATTTATTAAATACTAGCTAATATCTACTTGATGTAGATAATTCCGCAAAACCTTCAGAAGTGGATATCTGATCATAAAGTTTGCTTAATAACGCAATTTCTCCATAAACATCAACATTGCTTTTTAAATTTATATTGCTAATTGTAAATAACAAGTTTGTATTTTTAAAATCAAACCATTTATTCAGGTATTTTAAGGCTTTACCAATAAATAATAAGAAATTTGTTTTAATTTCGCTATTCAATTCCGGCAAAGACAACAGTTTAATTTTTTTGGCTGAATGGCGTTTGACTACAAGCCCCGAAGTCTTAAGTTTAAGACTAGTTTCAGGCAAGCCAACAACATTACACTGCTTTACAAGCAAAATGTGTAAAGTTTCTAATGCATTTTTTAGATTCGGTTATGCTTAACACGAAAAAATTAAAAAAAAAATTTCATTTCGTCTATTTCCAGATTACATATACTTTCCAGAGTCAAAACCTGGTTCGATTATAGTGATCTATATACCCTGACTGACTAATATAAAAGGCCCCTTACACTACACCAGTATGCACGCGCAATCAAGAGTCGGCGCCAGTGGTTTGGTCATGTATGGCAATTTGGTCCGATTGTACGCTTTTCTGTAGCGATGTCAAACAGAGTTTGATTTTTTGCGGTTGGTACCAGTTTGAGGTATTGTGTATTGTGAAATTAGCTCAGTTGAGAAAAGTTGTCAAAGAGTAAGGGATAAAACACAATTAATTGAATAAATTACTCATAAATTAAGAAAAAAGGAACAAAATATATATTGTAAAGTGTTTCTGAAATAAAACAAATCATTCCTTATAGTTTTCTAATAAAAAAACACGCGTTTTCCTTAATTTTTATTTTCAAAATAGTATCAAAATAAATGCGGTGCGCAGTAGGTACAACAACTCATCCGTACAGAATTTTTAAAGAAATGAATATTGCACCAGTATGATTCTATGGTATGTGTTTCGAGCACGATTCAATATCACTTGTCTGTGCCAGTATACTTCAGTAATGCATGCTTTGTTTACCCTGAATCTATTTTGTATTCTAAATAATCAAGTCATGCGAAATAAAGTATTTTCGCGTACTTTATTGTTCTCATAAATTATAGAGTACAATTACCCGAAATGACGTACAATACTTTATTATAAAGTACAGGTGGCAAGCCGAAATATGATGTACAATTTTTCGCAAATTAAAATATATAATGCATTTTTCACAGTCTAACTACATTTAAGAGACGCAAAAATCGATGTATTGGGCGACGGCTCGAATTTCTAAAAAACGACGGCGGTGGTTTTACCTTGTTACGATACCATGCTTCTAATTTCTGTCTGTCAAAAATTTGTCTCTTGTGTCATAATTTCTACTAGCCCCCTGGGCTAGTGAAATTTTATTCACCTCAGAAGTGTCAAAAATTTACTTGCGATAGTACTTTTCTACCGTTTGGCACACACCCTTATAAACGAAACACTTTTCGGTGATGTTTACCAATTTTCAAAAGTTTTCTGGGTATAACTTCTGAATGCAAGTATTTCAGAAAGCGACAACCACCGCTTTCTGAATTGTATTTTTGCCCCCTATCGATTGCTAATAGCCATTATTGTGCTCACTAAAGTTTTTTCTTTTTTCTTATTAGCAAAAACTTTTTTCAGCGATTTTTGAAAATGTTCAAAAAGTTAGCTGGGTATAACTTCTGAATGCAAGTATTTCAGAAAGTGTCAACCCACATTTCTGAATTCTATTTTTGTTTCCTATCGATTGCCAATATTGCGCTCACCGAAGATTTTTATTTTAATACACGAAACATTTTTCGGTGATTTTTGTAAATTTTTAAAAAGTTTGCTTGGTAAATCTTCTGAATGGATAAGACAATATGAATGTAAACAAAACCAAATACATTTTTTGCATCTCTGAACAATAGATTAGTCTCGGTTCGCACTATGACATTTTATTTCATGAAAGTGGCAGTTTGTTGGTGAGAGAGGAGAGAAGAATGGTGTCGGGTACACACTTTCATGTTCACTGAAATTCTGTTTTGTATTGTAATTCGTAATTGTCAACATGAAGTTGGCTGTACCATTATTTTTGATTTTACTTTATTTTTATATTCTTTTAATGGTAGTGACAGCAAAAATTTGTTTTAGAGTGAAAAATAAGTGACAAAGAAAAAAATAATGTGAAAGTAACCAAACAAAAATATTAAGTTTCATGAAATTAACTTTCAGTGCAGATACGAGTGAAATTTTAAAAGAGAATTTCAGAAATTTCATGAAAGAAAATTTCATAGTGCGAACCGAGACTTACCATTTTACCAAAATAGAGTTTCGTCTCATGCGTGCGAAAACAATAACATACTACTCTGTTGTATTTTTTGTTAGTAAATAAGTGTTCCTTTGTTGCGAGTTTAAATTTTTTACGAAAAATCTGTAGAAATTTCATTTATGAAAAAATTGCTGAAAATGCCTAGATTAAAATAAAAGCGACAAAAAAAATGGCTAATGTCTAAATTAACCTTTCTTCTAGCTAAATGAGATGAAAAATGGGTAAATTTAGCCAGAAAATAGCTAAATTGCCATCACTGATAACCATTGCATTAATGACTTGTAAATTGACAAATGTGAAATAAAAATTATTATTTTTGGACGGCATGAGAAAGAAAAATTTTAAGTATTTTTCTTTTATATAATGCACAATATCTCTGAAATAATAATAAAGCTATTTTCATAATAGCGGACGAAAGTATATAACGATTAGTTATTTTAATTTAAAATAACTTTTAAGGACTAAACCAAAAACATACTATTTTTAACATCCTTGCTTGATATACTATCAATGTGACTTTACCCAAATGAAAGAGACTTTTGTTTAATAATCCAAAAAGTATTTTAAAGTTTGGAAGACCATTCGCAAAATATTAAACGAAATAATACAAAAATTGGAGCTGCTAGGAAAAAACTAATAATGCAATCGTAATCAGAAGATGAAAATACATAATTAAAGATCAGCTATTGTTATTTATTAATTAAGAAATGATTTTTACTTTCCAAACGATAATTACTGATTTAACTATACAATACACAAGAAGGATTTTACTTCAGATTTTCTGTATTAAAAATAATCGTAAATGTAAATAAAAAAAACGCAGGACACTGGAGATGCTGCAGAAAGCAACTCATTGCTTCTAATTGGATATATTTATGAAGGTATTTTCTTTAAACGTATCAAAGAACACTAAAGATGAAATAGCTTTTCAAGCAAAGAAAACTATCTCTAAGCCGGCCAGTTTTTTGCGAGCTATAGTGGCACAGACAGTTACGAGAGAGAGAGAGAGAGAGAGAGAGAGAGAGAGAGAGAGAGAGAAAATAACAGATGATATACCGATTTTCTTCAAACATATCTACGAACAACCTCGATCGAATCATCTTTTGAATATAAAAAACTAAATAAAGTTGTACCAGCCATTCGGAAGTTATACATATTTCCACAAAGGGACATACGCAATTCACACTTCAAACGCTTTATCGGGAGTTAAAAAAAAATAATTCACTATGTATTCTTTTAAATTTTTATTGTTTTATTGCAAACAACGCAAAAATTATTAACAAAACATATTTTTTTAAATAAAAATCATAAAATATTAATATATACATGCAAATCTTCTTATTGCATTTCTTTGTAAACATTTCATTTTGATTTTGACTTTTGATACCATTTTACAGTAGGGCTGCCAAAAGTCTGAACCCGTCGACCAGGACATTTATAATACATATCACAAGCGAATGTACAACAAAAGCTTATATATTTCAAGAACTAATCATATAAAAATGAATAGTCCAACAATTAAACAATAGATACAAAACTTAACATGTAATTCATACATAAAAAACAATAAGCAAAAATAAAAAAATTCATTTAAAATTACGAGGAGCGAAAACAAACACATGGGCTGGCGAGGCGACCTGTGTTTATTTCATCGAGTAGTTGAAAGAAAGCTGCAGGCTTTGTGTAAACTTTTGAATAGAAACGCTCACTTTCATACGAAAACTTTGATTTTGACGGTAACTGTAAATCACTAAGTGGCTTTTCACACTATGCCTTTTTAGCCTGCTCTTTTTTGACAATTTTCTTTTAAGACTCTTACGAAAAGTCACGCATATTTACATTACGGACTTTTTCTCCATGCCTTTTTTGACGGTTATACACATGCTTAATCCTGAGAGTACGAAAATGACAAAGAGAAATAACAAAAAACGTCTGAAATTTCAATTTGTGCCTTTTGTCTTACACCGCTAGCTTCTCACCACCTCTATCTCAAACTAAAAAAGCCTGGCTTTAAAGCCAGGCGAAAAAGGCACAATGTAAACTGCATGTAAGTTTAATAAATCCAAATTAGTAATGAAGAAAAAAAATCACCACTATTTTTGATATTATTAGAAATTTCAGAATTTTATAGATTGAAAGTTCTTGCATTTGAACAAATATTCAAAAAGACTGAAATTAATTTATGTAATTTTTGGCAAACAATTTCTAAAATAAAGCGAAACGATTCCACAAAGGGTTTTTCAGTTTTAACAGAATTTTTTTTTAATTATGGTTTTCCCACATTTGTCTGCAAATATTGGACAAATATTTAGCTCCGTTAATTTAACAAATGCACATACTGATTAAGCCTTATTGAGCTTTTCTGAAGAAACACCCGAGTCTTGGTAGGAATCAAACCTGCGACCTCCCAGTTAATAGCCTAGCAGACTCTTTAGTACGCGGGTAACTAAACTAAATTTCGATGTTCCTTAGAAAATTAAACTTTAGAAGGATTCTTTATTCTTTATTTCAAACTCATAAAACTAATTGTTTTGGTACTCATATTAAAAGTGAATTAGTAAAAATTATAAATTCTGATTATCATTCTGAAAATCACTTATATTCCATGGCATATATTTAAGCTTGTAAAATCATATTTTTGTTTGTTATGCATTTATGTTTATAAACCACATGAAATTACTGGCGATTGCTATTTTTTGTTTTCTTATTAATAAAAATTAATAAAACCACGTGTATGATTCGTATACGAATGTCTAAAATTCCAGGGCACAAATTAATATAAAACTGTTCACGCACTGATCGCAATAAAAAAAAACACAAGTTATTTTTCGAGAACGTTATAATCAAGAATGAGAGAATTTATTATTGTAGATGCATTTTATACACAATAATATGTTCTAAAACGGTATCTATATACAAGAAAAGTGGTATGTTGTAAAGCAACTGGTTTAAGTAAATTTTAACGAAGGTTTTTAAGTGAAAACAAGGGCGTAGATATAATTTTTGAGATTTTTAAATGGGGACATAATTAATGTTAAATTAATATGTAAATATGTGATTTGGGTGAGATGGTAGTTAATATTACAACTTGATCAAATCCATTCAATACCAATGATAGAATTAATTTTAAAAATATTAATAAGCAATTTAAAAAAGTTTGAACTAGGCGTGAACATTCCGGGGGCATTGAAAGGATAGCCTTTCAAGGATTAAGTAATAGTGCAAGTTTATGTATGGGCCGTCGAAGCAATCCCTTTGCTGTCTTAACATCAGCTACCCTTATATTTCCATCCTTACCGGGATATGTTGCTACAATGCGACCTAATGCCCATTTCAGTGGTGAAACGTTGTCTTCATGCACCAGTACCAAAGAGTTTACGTGAAGATTAGGCTGTTTGTGTGACCATCGATTTTTTTTAATTAACTCGTTTAAGTAGTCGGTTGACCATTTCTTCCAGAATTGTTGTTTTGCTGCCGTAATTCGTTTCCATCTTTCGATTTGACTTATTTCTTGACATTCAATATTTCGCTCTGGTAAAGAATTCAGAGGACCACCAATTAACAAATGGCCAGGCGTCAGGGCTTCAAAGTCGTTGGGATCACTGGATAGTGCTGATATTGGCCTTGAATTCATTATGGCCTCGATCTCTATGAGGCTTGTCAAGAGCTCTTCATACGTCATCTTTGCGTTTGCTAACGTCCGATAGAGGTAACCCTTTGCTGACTTTACAGCCGCCTCCCAGAGTCCTCCGAAGTGGGGCGCTCTAGGGGGAATAAAATTAAATTTAATAAAGTTTTTGTTACAAAAATTGTATATGTTATGCTGAAAAGACTTATCAGTGAATAATTTTTTGAGGTCATTTAGTTGCGAGCTTGCACCCACGAAATTTGTGGCGTTATCGCAAAATATATTTGCTGGAATACCTCGACGACCAATTAGCCTTTTTAAAGCTGCAATAAAGGCTTCGGAGGAAAGATCGGATACCGCTTCGATGTGGACCGCCTTAGTCGCAAAACAAATAAACACCGCAACATAGCACTTGTACGGCTGTTTTCCACGAATTTTTAAATATGTATATACAGGACCACAAAAATCCACTCCACAATTTTCAAAGGGTCTTGAAACTGTCACGCGACTTGCAGGCATGGAGCCCATGATTTGATTCAGAAGCTTCGGCCGGTAACGAATGCAGCTAGGACATGAACGAACAATTTTTCTTGTTATTGTTCTGGCTCCTGGAATCCAGAAGTTCTGCCGAATAAATGACATGAGCGCTTTTGGTCCGGCGTGGTAATTGGAGATATGGAGATGACGAACCAATATGTTTACTAGGTTACTGTCCCTTGGCAACAAGAATGGATGTTTCCGATTTTCGGGAATGGCTGCGTTTTCCAAACGGCCTCCAGCCCGAATTAGTGAGAATTCGTCAACGTCTTGAATAAAAAGGCTTAGCGATTTCAGTGAACTTTTAATTGGTAAATTTTTCTGCAATAACTTGTATTCTTTGCTGAAATGATGCTGCTGTACGTTCCATATAATGCAATGTAATGAACGATGTAGTTCTTCAGGTGTTATTTCAATTTTGTACTTGATTTTAAGCTTAAATCTAAATATAGTACATACGACCCTCAACAGGTGGTTGTAAGAGCTGATGCGATTTATCAATTTGATTATTGGATTTTCGATAACTTCACAATTTAGAACTATTTTTCGTATTGCTAAATCTGCTTCAGGGTCATTAATCGATAAAGTAGTCTTCGGCCAGTTTTCGATCGGTGTTTGGAGAAAAATAGGACCATGCAACCAAATAGATTCTGCTAACTCGTGTACTGTGCATCCTCTTGAAATAATATCTGCAGGATTAGCTGATGTTGGGACATGCTGCCAAGTACAATTTTCTGTTTCCTCTTGTATTTCCGAAATTCTGTTTCCGACAAAAGTTACAAGGGTAGACGAGTGCTTTTGTAGCCACTGTAATACTACAGTGGAATCCGTCCACAAAAACGTTTGTGGATTTAGTTTTTCGAATATGTGACGAATTTTGCGATACAGTTTCGCCAACAAATGTGCTCCGCACAATTCTAACTGTGGCATTGTTTTCTTTTTTGTTGGTGCGATTCTGCACTTAGCCGTAAAAAGTTGTACATAAACGTTGCCACTGTCGTCCGTTGTTCTGACATAAAAACAGCAGCCATATGCACGAAGTGAGGCATCGCTGAAGCCGTGCAACTGTACTGTCACAAAATTCGTCTGAAAAACAAAACGAGAAATTTTTATTAAGTGTAAGTTTTCAAGA
The DNA here is from genome assembly GCA_956483635.1 of Panzeria rudis. Classification (NCBI taxonomy): domain Eukaryota; kingdom Metazoa; phylum Arthropoda; class Insecta; order Diptera; family Tachinidae; genus Panzeria; species Panzeria rudis. The sequence continues at coordinate 83,570,529 of OY101448.1, forward strand.
TCTTTGATAAAATATAAAAACAAATCCTTTGTTTTCTGGGAAACTTCTGAGTCCCAGTCTGCTTTCGATATCCATAAATCTTGCATGAGAACTCTTGGTTGAATTATGATGGGACAGACCAAGCCCATTGGATCAAAAATTGAGGAAATTAGCGATAGTATTGACCGCTTTGTTATAGTAGAATATTTCTTTTTGGGCTGAAACGAGAACAGAAACTGATCTGCAGCAGAATCCCAAGTGATTCCCAATGCACTCGTAACAGTCGGTTCAATGTTGTTAATTACTTTAGTTTCCGTTCCTGTTGTTCGGAAAAATGAATTGTTTGAGTTGAATTTCGTAAGTTGAAATCCACCTTCGCGTAATAAACTTGTTGTTTCATCTTTAATACGACTTAAGCTTGAAAAATCATCCGCTCCACTTAGCAAATCATCGACATAAAATTGAGTTTTGACGACATGGGCACCAATTTTATATTGATCTTGAAACTGGTCAGCAAGATAATGCAAACTACGTATTGCCAAAAACGGCGATGCGGACATACCGTATGTAACGGTGTTTAGTTGGTACGTAGTAATGGGCTGCGTTTCATTTTCTCTCCAAAGTATTTGCTGAAACTGTCTATGATTTTGGTGTAATGAAACCATTCGATACATTTTGGAAATATCAGCAGTCAAAACCTATTTCCATAATCGAAATCGCAAAAGCAATAAAAATAGTTCATCCTGAATAGTCGGCCCAGAACGCAAAATATCGTTTAGTGATTTCATCGATGATGTTTTCGCCGAAGCATCGAAAACTACGCGCAATTTGGTACTCGTACTATTCGGCTTTAAAACATACTGATGAGGTAAGTAGAAATGCGGTTCATTTAAATTTGGTTCTACTGGAGTCATGTGACCTAGCTCCTTATATTCCCTCATGAAATCTACGTACTGTTGTTTTATGTTATTATCTCGAGCTAAGCGCTTCTCCAATAGCAAAAAACGTTTTAAAGCTAAATGATGTGATGCACCCAGTACCGACGGATCTTCTTTGAAAGGTAGCATTACCTGAATCCGGCCACTGTCAATTATATTAACGTGATTTTTAAAATGAGACTCGCACGCATCATGTTGTACGTTAAATTTTGTTGGTGTTAATGAAACTTTTTCCATTGACCACAGAAGCTCAATTTGCTGGTTTAAATCCTCGTCAGATTTATCATTTAACAAAGTGCTATATGAACGAAAATTATTATGATTAGAAAGTGTTTTATAGCTACCTGACACAATGTATCCAAAGCAAGTTTCTTGTAAATATGGTAAATTCGAACCAAGTTTTATTTTGTCCTTCCCAATGCTTTCGAAAAAAGCTTCAGCACCGAGTAGCATATCTATTGGTTGCGATTCATTGAAATGCTCATCTGCCAAGTCAATATTTGAAGGTAAGTTCCAATTTTTAACATCAAGGTCCATATCTGGTTGGTAGCCGGAAATACGATTAGCCACATAAAAATTAGTCGAAAATTGCGATGCATTGTATCTTGAACGAATTGTAGTATTTGTTTCATATTTAACTTTTGATACTGCATTTCCAACGCCACGAATATTTATTGATGTTTTGTGTTTTTGTAGATACAATAATTGAGCGAACCTTTCTGAAATAAGATTTACCTGTGAGCAGGAGTCTAACAATGTACGGCAAACCTTCCATTGTCCGTTGTTATCCTCAACCAGGATTACTGCAGTGGCTAAAATAACGTTGTCCGATGATTTTTCAAAATGTACGTTTACACTTGCTGACGAAGTAGATGCATATACCGGGGGCAATGGAACTATATTTTGCGATGAAGTTTCCGGTGTAGGACGATGAAGCAACGTATGGTGCGATTTTTTGCAAATTTTGCATTTCTTTTTTGATTTGCATTTGTTGACTGTATGGCCTTCATTGAGGCAATTAATGCAAAGGCCCAATACTTTTATAGCGTTAAATCGATTTTCAAATGCAAGGGCTTGTAGGTTAGCGCAATCACTAATCCAGTGTTCAAGTGACTTACAATACCCGCAACACTTTTGTTGTTCAGAATAGAACGATGAGCGATTGTTTAGACGTTGTGGGTGACGATTCAAACGGTTTTGATTGTTGTTTGAACTATGCGGTAGATGTGACTCTGATGATTCCAAGAACTGGCATCTTCTTTCCAAATGCTTACAGTAATCGACCCACGTTGGTAATGTTGAAAAATCTAAACTTTCTTTCCATTTGATTTGAGAACTCACATCTGTTTTTTGTGTGATAATATGAATGATCAATGCGTTACAAATTTCTTCTTCGTTGCCCAAAGATTTAAGCGATCCATAAATTGCTGAAGCACTGTCCACTAGACTTCGTAATTGCGTGCCGCTCGCCTTTTGAATGTTAGGAAGATCGTAAAGATTTTGAATGTGTTCCATAAAAATTAGTGTTTTGTTGTCGTAGCGCTCTTCCAGTCGCTTGAGAGCTTTTTCGTAATTCTCTACCGAAACCTCAAATGCACGCACGGTGTCTAGCGCTTGCCCGGATAAACAATGCAAGAGATGATTGAACTTTTCAATTTTAGATAACGATGAATCTCTATCAACAAATTGCTTAAACGATGAGATGAAATTTTTGTAGTTTGAATATTTTCCATCAAATTTAGGCAAGTCTATACTTGGCAATTTACTTGTTGTTGTAAAGGGCACAGCTATTGACTGATCTAGAGACGAACGCTTGTAATTATCACCTAGCAACTCGATTATCTTCGCCTTCGTGGTGATACACATATTCTCAATTTCAGGTCTGGCGGTATCTAATGGGTTTGACTCTTCTATATCCGATTGAATTTTCAACAGCTGTTTGAAATATGCCTCCACCAACGCAAGTCGGCATTCTAATTCAGCTGTTGACATTGTTGAAGAAACCAAATTTTTTAGCCTTGTAATGTTGGCCTTGGCTGTCTGCCTTTGCTTTTGCAGAGATTCTAACGATAGCATGTTGAACAAAATCAGTCGCAGCTTGTGTCACAATTAGGTTTAGCAATAAGTATGCCTAAAGTTGATAATTAATTAAACGATATTAAATATATGTATGTACATATATGTAACTCTGCGACCGCTTGTTTATTTTTTTTTTAATTAAAATATATAGATTACAAACGAAACTAATGATCAAATGAATTTTAATATATTGCTTTAAATTATTTTTAAATATTCTATCTAATCGTGCCTCACGTTGGGTGCCAAAAATGTATGATTCGTATACGAATGTCTAAAATTCCAGGGCACAAATTAATATAAAACTGTTCACGCACTGATCGCAATAAAAAAAAACACAAGTTATTTTTCGAGAACGTTATAATCAAGAATGAGAGAATTTATTATTGTAGATGCATTTTATACACAATAATATGTTCTAAAACGGTATCTATATACAAGAAAAGTGGTATATTGTAAAGCAACTGGTTTAAGTAAATTTTAACGAAGGTTTTTAAGTGAAAACAAGGGCGTAGATATAATTTTTGAGATTTTTAAATGGGGACATAATTAATGTTAAATTAATATGTAAATATGTGATTTGGGTGAGATGGTAGTTAATATTACAACTTGATCAAATCCATTCAATACCAATGATGGAATTAATTTTAAAAATATTAATAAGCAATTTAAAAAAGTTTGAACTAGGCGTGAACACCACGAAAAATTCTTAGCTTTATTTATGCCGATTTTCTTGCCGATTTTTCGAATTGAAGTGTCGAAAATGCCGCATTTTTCCACAATAAGTGCAGATTTTTTTTATCAAAATCACTTGGCAGCCCTGGGCCCAGGCAACAAAATTTCAGCTTATTATTGGTTTGCTGCTTGCTAATGCATTTTCCTATGTTTATGGGTCAAACCAATAATAAGGTGACGAAACGCTGGTAAAATTGCTTTATGTAAACAGCGTTATAACAGAAAGCTTAACCTCTGTTCATTACAAAAATCAGCAAAAATTAAATTTTTGTCTGCATTGACCTGTATCAAAAAACCAGGACAATTTAGGAGTGGACCAGGACATCAGGACAATTTTTCTAAGACCAGGACAATCCTGGAAAACCAGGACGTATGACAGCGCTATTTTACATGTACATGAATGAAACATTTTTCATAATTTTAATATTTGTACGTAATTATTATTCGGACTTAAATAGCTGATGTTTCATTAATACATACTAGTATCCACTATCAAACGTGGTAAAAGCGAACAAAGGACGCTGATGATGACAGCGTAGCGGCTGTCGAAATTAATAGTACTAATCCGTTCTTCTAGTCTGATTAGATATTCTAATATTCCACTCTTAAAAACAATTTGAATTTACATTAATTCAATTATTGAACTTAAACCGAATAATAATAACTTCCGACTTATACACATTTTCAGTTCGAATAATAATTACGTACAAATATTAAAATTTGCGACGGCATGCGCAAAAGTTGCGTACACTTGTAGTTTCTGCGGTCTAATTTAAAACTAAAAATCAGAATGCAAATTATAAGACATAAAGACAACCTGTTTAAACATGTACAACAACAAGAGGTTGATTTATCGTAGGCGGAGCTTACGTACAAGCAAAACCAAAAATAAAAATTAGAGTTGGAAAAAGTAGAATAAAGAATCAAAAGGTGAAATGTTCGGCTCACCATATTAATAAAAGGAATAGGATAACTCATATTCTATTTCCTCATAAAATTTGGTTAAATAGCTGATGTTTCATTAATACTAGTATCTACGATCAAACGTGTTAAAATCGAACAAAGAACACTGATGATGACAGCGTAGCGACTGTCGAAATTAGTCGTACTAATCCGCTCTCTGCTAGTCTGATTAAATGTTCTAATATTCCGCTCTTAAAAATAATTTGAATTTACATTAATTCAATTATTGAACTTAAGCCGAATAATAATAACTTCCAACTTATTTTTCATAATTCTAATAGTGTAACCCCCATATTCATAAAATATACAATGAGTTTGAAATGTATTTTATTTAAAAACGTCCATACACAATTTTCTTAAGATAGATTTCAAATACATTTTATTTATTTAAGAATATGAAGTAGTGGAATATAGTGGTGTAGGCTTGCCTATTTAAAATGACGCAAGTATTTTTAATTGAATTTACAATAATTAATTTTTTAGGTCAGTTTCGCTTATATGTTTTTTTTTAATAAATCGTAGTCCACGTAATAGAGGGACCTGTATGGAGGATAAACAAAATGGGTTGCCATTCCTTATTTGGCCGCAACTTAGAGTTGCCTGGTATTATGTGGTACGGTTTTTGGGGGTCACTTTGGCTTATACATATGTTTTTTAATAAACTGTAGTTCACGTCATAGAGGGACGTGTAAGAAAGTTAAAAAAATAAGTTCCCAATCTTCATTTGGCTGCAACTTAGAGTTGCCAGCTGTTTAGTATAGATAATATTGAAAGGGAGTTGTAACACTGCACCACCAAAATATGGTACCATTAGAAGCATCATATGTTTATTATATGATATGTGACCTCACATAAAATTCAATAAGGAACTATTAAATTCAGGTATCAAAAATTAAATTATTAAATTGAGGTATCAACGCGAAATGATCGTAAGCGAAATTTTGTAAAAAAAATAATTTTTCCGTTGAAATACAATTTTTTGATCAAACACATAGTTTAAATTTGTTAAAACGTCAAATGTAAGTTGAGGATGTATTATGCGATTCCGTAAAGGAATGTTCTGAAGATGAACAAGATATTTGTAGGTGAATCGGAGGTTGAATGAATATAAAAAATGTTGTAAAGAATTTGGAATTATTTTTTTCTTGTTTATATAATTACTAACCTCTAATAACGTCTTAAAGCAAATATATACGGGTGATTCTGGCTAATTTGCTGTCCTTGTGTATTTAAACAGGGATAAGTAAAATATATTCTATTCTATTTTAGGTCCTATGCAGTCACTAACATAATTTTTCATAAAATTGTTTTATTCTTAAAAAAATTGTCTGCCAAAGCGTTCAAATAGCATTACCCCGGCTGTCGTTAACAACACTTTCACTTAAATTTGTCAAAATTTCTAACAAAACCAGTGTATCATTTTGTATTAAAATTAGTGCAAAGTAAAATCATAACATTAAATTATCTCTGTTTTCGTGTAATGTGTTTAATTTTTTATTTAATTGTTATTTTTATGGATGATTACTTTTTGTCCATGAAAATCCCTGTCAAATCGTATATTTGTACTACTATGTGCCTCTAGTGTTAATAATTGAAGTTGTGTGTATTTAGTCGAACTATATGGTGTGTATTTAGTCGAACTATAGTTCGACTAACTTCAATTATTAACACTAGAGGCACATAGTAAAAATATGTTAGATAGCTTCCCGTGTAATACGGATAAATCAAAAACATATGTAAACCCTAAGAACTAGAGAAAGGAGCTTTCTCAATCTTGGGTGAGAAATATAAACAAAAAAGCACAAGTGTGGTTGTTGATTGGGATAACTTCCAAGTATGGTAAATTTCTAAGCCACCAAAAAATAAGCTTAAAGCCAGGAAACATAGAGCTTTAATGCAATTTGGTTTAATGCCAAATATTTACCGCTTGACTTTGGACGCTGAGTAGCCTAGAGTATAGAGAGCTCTGACGATGGGATTGTGGTTAATCCCGAAAACATCGATGTTCAGTTCAACCTTTACAAAAGTCAAGAAATTGGTCTTTGTACTTTTCAATTGCCACATGCTTTGAAAAATTATTTCTCAATAAAAAATGATTTAATTGCAAAAATTAAATTGAACGAACTAAAGCCTGAATAATAAATTTCTCTGGATAAAACCCATATAGTTCGACTAAATACACACCACAACTTCCATTAAGAAATTAATGTATACCTACAATAATTGCGTTTTTTTGAAGGATTAAAGTTACTTATTTGAAAGACTAAATTCTGGAAATAAAAAATTTCCCAAAAATTAAGCCGAAATTAGCCCGCACACAGAAAAAATTATCACAGTCTTTTATTTCAACACACATGTGTTTGAATTTGTTGTTAAATTTTATTATATTTTTCTATGGTTTTTAAATATTCCAATACAAAATTTTGATAGAAAAAAAATTCGATTTTTTTCTTATTAAATATTTACGAATTTTAGTGCTTAATTTTACGAATTTTGTGGTAGGTCCCATTTCCGTAAAATAAATATTTGAATTTATGAATTTAGTAATAGAATACGAATTATAGTTTTTTCTGTGTAATCTTAGAATCAACCATACATACCTACTAATACTACTTTACTTCATTTGCTATATGCGTTCAATAGAAACGTTAAGAACGAACACATATTTTCAAGATAATTTTTAAAACACATGACTTTTTGTTCTGTGGAATGCGCCATATTGAATTTTATATAGGGTCACATATCCTATAATCAACATATGCTCAAGACCTTTCTAATGATAGCTCAATTTAATAGTGTAATGTAATAACTCTCATTCATTCTCTATATTAAACACTGGCAACCCTTATTCGTGGCCCCTTACAAAGGCAACCCTGTTCCATCGTGTAAAGAAAAACTTACGTCCGACTGAAAAAATTACCTTTAATTTTATGTACGTATAGAACGCACACATATTTTCAACATGATTTTTAAAATACATGACCTTTTGTGGTCTGGATAGCACTATAGTGAATTTTATGTGAGGTCACATATCCTATAACCCATATATATGATCAAGATGATTCTAATGATACCATATTTTGGTGGTATAGTGTAACTAGGGTATTCAGTCAAATAATATTTGCTCGATTAATCGAAGAATTTAAGTCATATAATGTCCGATCAAATAAAAATTTCTAATTTTGATTAAAAATTTATTCGAGTAATTTACGTCGATTAATCGAATAACTCGAGTAAAAAATTGTAATTTAATGAAAACGTTATCAAAGAGCTTAGTCAATTCTACAACAAATATAAGGGAGAGGAATGATAGACATTTTAAATGTATATACTTATCTTGTAAAAAAGCTCAGGAATATTTCCATCATTCTCTAACTATTTGAACTAAAGAAGATTTCGCGTGCAAGTATTTTACTAGATTGTTTCAAACTAAATTGAACGAAAACGACAAATGATTGAGAAATTGGTTGAAATAGTCAAAAGTAATCTAATGGCAGAAATAAATGAAAAAAGTATCTATTAAAAAATATTACGTTATGCGTGTAGCGTAAAACTGATCTGATAAATTGGAAATTCTGTCTATTTCTGCAACTGTTTTGAATAGTAAACAATTATACTATATAATAGGCAATTATACTATATAATAGGCCTGCTTTAGATGTTTAATAAATGTGCCCAATCTTACCCAAAAGTATTCCAGAAGACAAAAATTTGACAAGTGGAAGAGGTCATGGGACTGTAATTCATTTCTCTTCTTGCGCAATGTTTTAATTATATGTTTTTTGTTTACATAAGCCGCAATTGAAACACAGAAAATAGGTTAAAAAATAAAAATAAGTGCTCAATATTTAAAATAGCATGCAGTTTTGGGTAACGTTGATCATTTTAGAGAGTGAATTTGTTTGACTGTCATTTGCCAGAACTTGCCAAAAATCTTCTGGATCAAACCTAATGTGAGAAGTATAAGAAATATTTTCATTCTATAAAACGCTGGAGTACTAAACGTTTTAATTTTGTTTGATTATTTTATAAGTTACCTTGCAAAAAATTACATTCCAAATATAATTACATCAGTATTTCCCAATGGAAAAACACCTCAAACCGAGGCAAGAGGATCAATTTTTTTCTTGTTTTTATTAATAAAAAGTATAAAATGCAAATAAAAATTTCTTTATATTATTTAACCGTAAAAAAATAAAAAATCGAGTAGATCTAATCATTTTCTGATTAATTCGAATGATTTTAAGAGCAAAAATTACTCGAATAAATCGAACGAGAGTAAAAATTACTCGAATGCTCGATTGTTCGAGTAATTTAAAAACCTCAATTTCGATTAATTTATTGATCGAACAATTGGAAAGTGGATTAACACGAATACCTTAAGTGTAACAACTCAAATTCAATATTACCTATGTTAAACAGCTGGCAACCCTACGCACAGTGGAAAATTTTAGTCCTTATCGGATCAAAACTCTGTAACTTTTTTGTTGCGCGACTCTTGTGCGTCTTCGGACAGCTGACCAATAGGCAACACTGCAAAATGTTTTATAATGCTTTCCCCATGTATCAATATTTTGTGGACAGATGATGGCATATGATACCAGTTGTATTTTTTATATACAATCTGTTATCTGTTTATATACAAGCTGTTTCCATTGTATATTCGCCAAATTTTCCAGGGTTTATTATTAAATCAGACGATAAAGCTTGAAGGATGATAAGAAACCTTTTTATTAATTCTTCGTCTACTCCAGTTATATCAGCAGATCGTGAAAAATTAAAAAAAAAATCTTCTAGCGGTTTTACCATCATTGCTGTTACCACTTCCTTGTCTTGGCTTATCAATAATTAATCCCAATTCTTCACGAAAATGTTTTTGTATATTAGCTTTTTTAAGCTTCTTTATTGCTTTATGATTTTCAGTTAACGCTGACCATTTTTGGATTTCACTATTATAACCAATGTGCAGAATCATTTCCATACATCTTATCCACGCGTGGAGGGTCGATAAACCATACTTAAAAGCATTTTCATCTTCTGGTCTCGCAGCTACTCTCTCTAAGTTATTCATTTGAGTAGGTGTCGCTTTGCATATGGTACATGATGCACTTGATGGAGTATTTGTTAAAACTTGTGCTACTTTACCATCAATCATTGTAAGAAACAGTTTATGGTTTACGGCTACATTTTTGTTGTTCTTTGAAATAATAGTTGGTGACAATAACTTTATTTGAGTTTCAATATTATCTACTACTTCTCTAGTTTTTGCTGGTGTCTCTTTGCAAAGTTCTATTGAGATGAGGAGACAATATCGAACAGATGAGCAGACTGGATTTTCCCAAATGATATCACCTGTTTCTTCGCTTACAAGTTTAATTGGTACTAAAGATGTTATAAATAGATTTGTATCAGAAATTAGATAAGATTCCTCTGGAAGCGCTTGTTTATATTCTGATTGACCTGACGAGCCATCACAACCCCATTTACAGTAGAGAGTTAGGTTTATTAAGCTTTTATTATCCACAGCATCAATCATTAAAATCCGGGTTGAAGTGTGATCTAACAGATCTTGTAAAGACTTAACTCTAGCATAAGTATTTGTTACTTCTAGTAAAGCTGGTGGAAGGCAGCAACTTTTTTTTGCTTCCTGAATTTTATAGTATGGAGGAAGAACAGTATATTTTTTTCCATCATAAGATTTCTTAAGTATATGTATTGTGCTTTTGTCAGGTCAAGATCAATAAATACACTTAACGCCTCTAATTCATCGAAAGATTCACCCTTTTCGGAATCTTCCAGGTTTTTAAGAATCTCCTTCTTTTCAAGCTTAGAAGAAGATCTTAGCAGTTCAATAATTTTTGCCTCTTCTAATTCTCCCATCGATCGCAAGCCTTGTATATAAGCGCCATAAATATGTTGGAACCCATTATCTTTACATAGAGAAGTATTTTTACGTTTCTTTGATGATTTTGATGATGTTTCATAAAAGTTACAGGGTCTTCCTTGATTCGCCGTACATATTGAAGGTTTCACTATTGCTGGCAAAGTTTTGCAAAAGTCTCCATTTAACCACTCAGCACTTTTTTTAAAATATTTTTAAAGATCTGTTTGATTTCTTCCACCGATTATTAAAACTTGGTATGACAGTTTTTTTATATTATTCACTATATATTTCATATTTTCTTCAGAAAGTTGATAATTTTTTTCAACAAAAAGTTAATACTTTGTCAATATATGTATCAATTATTTGACGCACTGAACACTTAAAATTACTCATTTTTAATTAATGTAATACTGATTTTTAATAATCTCTTCAGAAAAAAAACAGCATAACCAAAAAACATATATTAATTGTGACAATTCTTAAACTTTCCATCAAGAGTCTACTAGTCAACTTTTTTATATAACGGGATTTTTATTTTTTGCTAAATTTTAAAATTTTTTTTAATCTAGGAAAAAAAATTACATAACAATGCAAAGCTACTTTAACAAAAATCATTTGTTCAATTATCTAAATAACTGAGTTTTTTAACATTATTGAATGTAACTTCTGTTTAGGCAGGAATACGCAGCTAATATTTTTATAGTATTTTACTAATATATTAAGCGTTACAATTTTTTACATATGAGCGCAGAGCTAAGCAGAGCTCCTAATTAAAAGCCTTACCGAAGTTTTTACATGCAGCCAAAACAACATTACATCATTCAGAAGCTAAAATTTTAAACGTTTTCACTAAAACCTGATCCGCTATTTATAAAATCAGAATCTACATTAAATCACCTTTCCAATAAGGTATATAGCTCCTTAATTGTAATGTGAATTATATTAAAAATATGCTACGTTTTATTTTTATAGTTATAAATCGTTGTCGTAAAAAGATGTGAATACGGTCTTTATTTCCGAGTATTGCTATTGACCAAAAATCAAATATTTTCCTCAAATTATTAAGTTCGACATCTTAGCTTTTCGATAAAAAAAAATTTTGGTATAATTCGAACCTTTTTAAAAATGAATTATGGGCTGGTCTTACTCTACGATTTTCCACTGTGCTATGTTGGGCCAAATGAAGACTAGCAACCTTTTTTTAATTTCCTTACACGTTTCTCTATGACGTGAACTACAATTTATTAAAAAACAGATGTGCGAAAGTGACCCCCAAAAATTAATTATTGTAACTAATTACAATTAAAAATACTTGCGGCCATATTTAAATAGGCAACCCTACACCAGAAAATGTTAATAAAAAATTCATTTCGTTAAAAAACAGATGAGTGCAAAAATTTGCAGCCGGTTCTAGTACTATAACGAGAATCAGAAAATGTGTAATTGTGAAAAGATATAGTGAAAACTTATGATGAAGACTAATATGAAAAGTTTTTTTTTTCATTTCACATTATAACAGAACGAAAATTTACCCTTTATTCGAAATTTCAAATTTTTATTTAATCGAAAATTATTTGATATAAATTTTTCGATTAATCGATCAAACATCGTTTAATGGAATATCCACTTGCATTAAAAACTATTACCCCAGCGTATGAGTGACATTAAATTTATTTATTTATTCAAAATTCGTTTATATAATATATTCATGCAAATTATCATAACCTGTGGCCATTTTAGAATTTTTGCAGCTAGATTTAGCATTTTTTATATTGATTTAACTGCAAATTATCCATTTAGCAGTTAGCATTATTATTAGCATTTTTTAATTGTTTATTTGGCATTTTCTAGCCTTTTCTCACAATAAATATCAAATTATATGAAAATCGCATAGAAAAATTAATCAATTTAAATGTCATAAGCAAAGTTTATATGATTGTATAAGCCAGGGGCCTATTTCGCTAAGCTGCAAGTTCACAATTGTGAACTTGTGAATTGTGTTTCATATAAATACAATTACATTGTAGAATTGTAGTTTAGTGAAACAGGCCCCAGAATTCAACTATTGTGTCCTGGCCCAATTCTCAAAACTACAAGTTACAAATCTACAAGTAAAATACAGACAAGCAACAACGCTTTTACACATTTTATTGTGTTTTTTGTGTATATTACTTGTAGATTTGTAACTTGTACTTTGTGAGAAATGCGCCCCAGGGATCCATTTCTCAAAACTACAAGTTACAAATCTACAAGTAAAATATCCACAAGACAGCAATAAACTATTTACAACTGTTGCTGTTTTATAGGTATTTTACTTGTACATTAGTTGTAACTTGTAGCTTTGAGAACTGAGCCGCTGGTCCCTATTTCTCGAAAATACAAGTTACAAACCTGCAAGTAAAATACCAACGAAACAACAACACGTTTACACAATTTATTGTTGTTTTTTTGCGTGTATTTTTCTTAAAAAACGGAGGAGGTTATTTTTTATACTTTTGTTCACTTATAAATGCTCCATGTACAGACCGATGTGCAAAAATTTTATTTCATATGAACAGGTACACTTGCAGATTCTGTAGTGGGCCAAACATGGTAGAAAAATACCATAACTTCAATTTCATCTAATTTTTGTATATTGTCATTTTTGTATTGTATAACTGTCGCATTGAATTGCAACTTTGAAAGAGAATTGAAAAAAATCATTGAAAATTTCAATGTATACATTTTTTTAGTCTTTGTTGCTTAGAGGTTGAAAACTGGTATTTTAAAAGGCTGTATAGTTATGCCTGTTTTGCTGTGGTTTATAAGTTTTTCATATCAAATAATTCGTTAGTTATCAATACAAAACGTCCCCAAATATCATTTTGAGCTCTTTGCTGCGAAAAAATAAGAAAAACTAATATAACATTTTTAGGGCACTTAAGAATAAAGGATATTTTTCATTCATTGCAACAGAAAAACACGTTTTTTATTAGATATATATTTGCGAAGAGGAAACGTAATCTCTGCAAATGAGGATGATGAATATTACAAAAACGGCCAAGATACAGAAATTTAGACGGTTACAAGTTAATAATATTCGTGCTCTTAAGAATATATTATATAATCCGAATTTCGCTAAAGTCAAAAACGTAAAAAATTTAAACTTGAATTCTTATGTTGAAAATTAACCAATAGCATTCTATTATATGCAGGCCTGTTCTGTATTGCACGCGTAATTAAAATGCGCGGAATCGTCATACCATCGTTGTTGTGAATATAAAATAGCAACAATGCTTTGATAACTCCGAACATTTTTCTTTTTATTGATTTTGAATTATTCTTATTTTACTCGAATAAAATCAAATATTTGCAAGAAAATAGGGGCAAATTATGAAAAATAAACGAGCTATTAAGAAATCCTAGCTAAAAAAGAGCTTTTTAAAATTTTGCGATTATTTTTTAGCATTTAAAATTTTAGTTAGCATTTTTTTAGCATTTTTTGACCTGATTTAGCTGCAAAATGTTTTTAGATATGGCCACACTGGTCATAACAAATATTGCACTTTTTATAAAGATATATTGCGTGTATTTATTTTTGCTACTTTTGCTGCAGGAAATGTACATTTCTTAAGGAGAACAAAAAACTCTTTATAAAGCACATCGCGGAAGCAGCAACACAAAGGCACCAAAAACTAAAAGCATAAAGTAAAAATAAATAAATACTGTCTGTCCTTAACGCGCACTTGAAATGCAAAAAAATAAAAATATAAAAAAATAGTCCACCATTGATGGTAACAAGTGCAAAAGTAGCAACAATTTTCAAATTGTAGCAACAACAGAAACAAAAGTGCAAGTAAAATTGCTGTATTTTGTTATTTCTTTCCGAAATGAGCACAAAAAATGTTGCAGACATAAAATATTACAAACGCATTCACTCAGTGCTAAATAAAACATATTTGAAAACACAAAACGCTGCTGGTTACAGTAAAAACTTTCCATAAACAACAAAAAAAACCATTTATAAAATATGAGAAGAAATACAAAATCTGAAAATTCATAAAAACGCAAGTGCTCTTGTAACAGAAAAAAACAGCATCAGCAGTATGAGGTAAAACTTTGTTGCTGTTATTGCTGCAACAGAAAACACTTTAAATACGCATACCACAAGTGAAATGAATAAATGGTTTGTTGCCACTTTCCATCCTTTTCCACCTCTTCATATGTCATATTCATCAGAAATATTTTTACAAACTAAAAAACCTGGTAACAATAAAATTGACCTAAATTGTTTTACTTTTTCCTTTTGCAAACTTGTTTGTTATAGTTTCATTTTCACTTCAATGATAACAATGATAAACTTCTTTTCCATTTTCTGAATTTTTCTCTCTTGTTGGGGAAAATTTGTCATATAAAACTTGATTAGTTTTCGTTGCATACCTTTGCTATGTACATACATACATATATCCTACATTGCAGCATACTCTTTTTTGTTTTTGGCGATTGCTGTTAGAGACTTTGCGAACAATTTCTCACCTGTCTGTTACGAAAATGGCCAATATGTGAGAAAAACCTTGTCTTTTTGCTTAACAAATTCTTTTGTTATCCACTATTTGGTTTCGCTTGAAATGTTTTGAATCACTTTTAAAAGTGACTTCAATCAATCGTTAACTGACATAGTCATGCGAACACTTAATATATCAATTGAGTATTTGGAATCTAAATCAAAATCGTGTGATATAGTATAATTTTCTTAGGCCAAATGCATGATGGTTGACTCAAAAAGAGAGACTTCTATCAGTGAACTCCTAATTGTAGTAGATACTCCAATAATGCCAAGGCTGAACATTAGAGTAGATCAGTGTTGCCAAGCACACTTTTAACAATATCCCCAAATCAAAAAAATAACCCTTAAATTTGGACTGAGGCAAAATAAAAGAGCCCGATAAAACTTTTCGTACACATTTTTCAAATTTTTATCATAATACCATTTTGTTTCATTCAACGTATGTACGGTGTACTACTTTTGAGTATCGAGTACTCTAAAAAACGACCGGAATTGCGTACTCAATACCCAAATACTCGAAACTTTTTACAACTCTATTCAATAAATTTTTAACTAGTTTTATCCATGGTATAAGAAGTATACAAGGTAGATTAATTTTCTCATTTTTTCTGACATATTACCATTTGACAAAAAAGGGGATTTGCCGTTTAAGCTAAAAATCATGCTACCATCATTTCTTTACAATATCCAATTTTTTTATATGAATTTTAAGTTTGCTTAAAAATTTTTAATTAAATTTATTATACTTGACATTATTTTACAGCCAAAAGAGGGCGCTGTATTAAGAGAGTTTTCATAAAAGAAAAAACGAATTTTGAGGCGAAAAAGGGGAAGTCTTTTATATATTAGAAAATATTTGCTTATATAAAAGGATCTTGCTTATGTTTTTTCTTTATGTCGCTCACCGCAGATTTCTATTTCCCATACAAATTACATATACGGGATTTAGACGAAGAATTTCTAGCTTGACTTTTAAAAAAGTTTATGGTGAAACTATATACGGGAGTTTAGCGGGATACCAAATCTCAACAAAAATTTACTCTCCTAGGGAATATCTTTTGGACGTGTTATTCGTGTAAAGGTATTCTAACCCCGATCGACCATCAACTCTAAAAAAAGCATGATAAAAAGTCTTACGACGTAATAATCTAATTTACATGATTCGTTCATATTTTTATAGAAAACTGAAGGCTGTATACAAAGTGCTTCATACCATTTTTTGTTAAGCTATCTCATTCTAAATTTATTCGAACCCAAAATTTGAGTTCGAATATATATAAAAAATATGTACGAGCCATGTAGATTAGATCATTAGTTCGTGAGATACATTTCTATAAAAAGAAAAAGTTTCCTTCCCCATGTAACTTGTATGGGAAATAGGAATCTGCGATGATCGACGTCTAAATATTGAAATTAAGAGCTCCGCTTTTAACAGACATCTTTTAGATTTTTTTGAGGCGCACTAATGTATATATCAAGTTTTGGATCGATCTAAAAAACATTTGTGGTGGCTCATTAGAAATACTTCGTATTTTTTCCAACTTTGGCTTTGATATTAGTCTATGGCGGATAAAATAGTTAAAATTGTACTAAATATCTTATTGGAGTACTGCAGTACTTTTTCAATGCGAATTGTATTGAAAAAAGTACAATTGTACTGCATTTATCATCTCTGCTAAGAAGTTTTTTATAAAAAGATGGACGGTTGAAGTGATAAAGGGAATATATATATATATATATATATATATATATATATATATTATATATATATATATATATATATATATATATATATATATATATATATATACATATATAATATATATATATATATATATATATATATATATATATATATGTATATATATATATATATATATATATATATATATATATATATATATATATATATATATATATATATATATATATATATATATATATATATATATATATATATATATATATATATATATATATATATATATATATATATATATATATATATATATATATATATATATATATATATATATATATATATATATATATATATATATATATATATATATATATATATATATATATATATATATATATATATATATATATATATATATATATATATATATATATATATATATATATATATATATATATATATATATATATATATATATATATATATATATATATATATATATATATATATATATATATATATATATATATATATATATATATATATATATATATATATATATATATATATATATATATCGATTAATTCGAACAGGTCGAATAACTCAATAATATTTCCTCTGTTGACTTTTGAATCCGACATCAAATTCTGGAAGCCACTTATGACATCTCGGATCCCTCTCTCAAAGAATTAGACATTGCGCATATGCAAAATCTTCAATAAAATTAAGTTCGCATAGGTGAAAAACGTTTCGGTTCAACGGATTCATTTCTACAGTACTTCCAACTTTACTCGATAAAACGAAATATTAATGGAATTAGATAAAAACAGATGTGAGTTGATTTTGATTTCAGACTCATTTTGCAAACTGAAATACATGATACGATTAAAATGAGTAGGCGCTGCAAGATATTTCGTCGCCGGTAAAATATTATATTTTATTTCTTTTATGCGGTGTTTGTTTATATGAAACCAGCGGACTTTCAAGCCAAATATGTTTCAATTAAACAATGGATATTTCGGTTAGGTGGATTTTCTTTTAAGCTAACAAAAGAGCTTTTAAATTGGCTCAAATTAATAAATAAGAATACAGTAATCCCTTGATTTACGCCGCCGCGATTTACGTTGTTTCGGTTAATGTCATC